>MU224269.1:685525-713179 GCA_018584345.1 Thuja plicata
TTTTAACAATTATTTGAGTTCAATAACATTTAGAAATTTGAGTTACAACCTATTAAACATGAAGAAATATACACTACATGAGGAAGAATTTCAACAATGATTCCAAATTTGAATATTTATACAAATCCCTGACATTGAATACAAGTGAGATACTAATCTCTCCTTCATAATATTTATACAAATCACTAACTTTGAATACAAGTGAGATATTAATGCCCTCTAGAAAGTCAACTTCGTAGGCATTAGATAAAAAAATTTCTTAAGATCATACATGGACCTATCTTCTTCCATTTTAATTTGTTACAGGCTCCTAGGTGTTTGAAAGCCTTAGGAGTTTTTATTTTTTAAAGAATTTAGATTTTTCACATATTCCTCTAGCTCCACTGTCTCCTAAGCATCATCTTCATGGTTTGATATATATATAAATAGTTACCTCATTGTACATTGGTAACCTAATTACTAGATGAGTGGCTACAATACCCTAGTTTGCATTATTAGATCATCTTGTTTAATTTGTGTTCATTTCATGAAAATATACATGTAAAGGAAAATAAATTTCTGCATCTAAAGATTACATGTATATACTATATATATGCCAAGTAACTTGTATATACTATACAAGGAAAGGAACTGAAAGATAAAATCATCTGGGCTGCTATGAGCATAGCCATATTTCAGAAGAATATGCAAGAGTACAAGCATACATAAGAGGATGAACATAAATAATAAGGGTACCAGACATTGCTTGAAGTGATAAATTTTTGACCTGGTTATGAATCCAGTGTGCTCCTGCGTGATCTAGAACCTGCAAAGAAAAGAGAGATGGGGGTTAGATCAAGAAGATATAAGCAATGAATGCCATCCTATCACTGATCCTCATCTACAATTATGCATGTGCATAGTCAAGACATACACTTCTGAAAGAAAAATCATGCTAGAGGACATGTCCTTAGTAGAATGCTGCAGAAAGGAAAGAAGATACCATGTCTTTCCTCATGAAATTATCATAAACGGGGAGTACCACATAGTGAATATCAACAAAAAAACAAATAAAGAGATATCAAACACTTCACAGAATGCCTTGAAGGTAATAGAAATGATGCCCTAGCTCTCAAATCTCGATAGGTCATCAAGCATTCCAAATGCAAAGATGTAAATGAATGTCAATAGTAAACAGTAAGCTCATAAACAATGCATGATGCCCTAGCTTGCAGCCCGCGAGTGATCAAGACATTTCCTCATGAAATGATCATAAATGGGGAGTAATACATAGTGAATATCAACACAAAAATAAATAAAGAGAGATCAAACACTTCACACAATGCCTTGAAGGTAATAGAAATGATGCCCTAGCTCTCAAAGCTTGCAGGTCATCAAGTATTCCATATGCAAAGATGTAAACAATGCCAGTATTAAATAGTGAGCTAATTGTATAGTCATAAAATGGAATAACTTCCATTGTAGACTAGTTTAGCCTTCTGAGTAAGTGGTTTGGGGTCATTTCAAGCACCTTGAATGGGTCTCTGACTTGGATCTGGCTTTCCCCCTGTTCTGCCCCATTTCCCACCTTTTCTAGCTTGTTTTTGGCACCCTGATCTGCAGATTTGAAGTTTTTGACTTCAGAGTCAAGGTCAACCTCAACCATGACCTAGGTTAAGGTCGACCTCAACCTTGAATTAGGTCATAATTGACCTTTTTCTGGCCCAAGGTCCAAATTTCAAGTTTTCGGGCTTTCCAGATGTCAGTCTTCGAAAAGAGTTAATTCCCGCTTCCGGGTCTGCTGTTTTGGGTTCCAAAATGATGAATCTTAAATTATATTTAATATATGTCCTCTTTTAGAGGTATGGGTCTAATGGGAATTTAATTATCTTATGTAGGCCTCTCTAGAAGATTGTGTCCTCGATTGTATATAAGGAAGCTTTCTCCTCTCATTTTCTCTAACCATCAACTAAGTGAAATCTAAGTGTGAAGAACAAGCTAAGAAGAAAGATAAATATCTATTAAAGCATTCATCTACACTCAAGTATCCAAGCATTCAAGCATCTTCAAGAACTCAATTCATCAAGGAGATCCATTGGTAGCCATTGAAGGATTCAAGCTCTATGGAGCCCTCTTATTGAAGATTTCTCTATCCACATTCCTCCAAGCCTCCTCCTATTCCAAGATCCATTCAAAATTGGTGTTGAAGATATAAAAGCAATTGATTTGAGACATCCTACATTTGACATCCTACATTCTACATCCATTTGGTGCATACATACTTGTGGATCTAAGGATTCGAATCCGCCACAAGGGTTTTTATACAAGCAAGGTGAATTTGTTTATTTACTTTGTTACTTATGCAATTTCAATTCAATTATAAGGTTAATTCCAAAATCAGGGTTTGAATAAGGCAAACCACTCCCCCTAACAACTAACCATTTTTCTTGTAGGTACAGGTTCAGGACAATGAATTAAAGTGCAGATTTGGATACCCTTTTCGACAAACTTTCAGGATCCGCGAACAGATTTTTTGTTGGATTTGTGCAGGTCAAGGTCAAAATTTTGGGGTCAAGGGTGACATTTGAAGGTCAAGGTCAACATTCTGTTTAGGGTTAGAATCAAAGGTTGATTCTTCCCTAGGTTGGAATCATAGGTCGATTCTGCCCTAGGTCAGAATCAGAAATTCTAGGTCAAGGTCGACATTGACTTGAGGGTACAAATCAGAACTATGTCAGAATAGAAAATGATTTTTGGGTTTTTTAGATATCATATTTTTGGTTTAAGGACACTTAAATCAACAATTTATAAGACCATTTGATAGGGTTTTCATTAGATTTTTTTTCAGAGGTATGTATTTTACTCCATTATTCTTTATAAACATTTCTAGATTTACATTCCTTATCAATTAAAATTAAATATATGTAGATAATATGTGCATAGGGTCACTTTTATGAGAAAAAATCCATTTCTCCTTACCCTATCCAACATTTTATTCTTTACACTAATAAACAATGCATGATGCCCTAACTTGAAGCCCGCGAGCCATCAAGACATTTCCTCATAGAATGGTCATCAACAGGGAGTACCACATAGTGAATATCAACAAAAAAACAAATAAAGAGATATCAAACACTTCACAGAATGCCTTGAAGGTAATAGCAATGATGCCCTAGCTCTCAAAGCTTGTGGGTCATCAAGCATTCAAAATGAAAAGATGTAAACAATGCCAGTATTAAATAGTGAGCTAATAAACAATGCATGATGCCCTAACTTGCAGCCCGCGAGCCATCAATACATTTCCTCATGAAATGATCATAAACGGGGAGTACCACATAGTGAATATCAATAACAAAACAAATAAAGAGAGATCAAACACTTCACACAATGCCTTGAAGGTAATAGTAATGATGCCCTAGCTCTCAAAGCTCGTGGGTCATCAAGCATTCAAAATGAAAAGATGTAAACAATGCCAGTATTAAACAGTGAGCTCATAAAAAATGCATGATGCCCTAGCTTGCAGCCCGCAATCCATCAAGACATTTCTAGTATTAACAATGCCAACAATGCCAGTATTAACATTCATATTGTGCCATTAAATCAACAAATGCCATCAAAATGAAGTTGAGTTAATGAGAATAAAAAAATTGAATGCCTACCTGATCAATTTGTGGCTACCATATACCAAGATTCAAATCTTCCACAGTTAGGTCCTCTTCACGCATGATAGTATGTGATCACGCTAAATTAGAAATGAGCCTTTCTTTTTCTTTTTCTTTTTGTTTATAATCACGTGGGTGTCACAATTCCAAAAGTACCATCACTATTATGACAACATTGGGGGCACTTGAAAAAAAAACACAAAAATCACACACAAATGGTAGTGCCATCACAAATTGGCGTCGAAATTTGACCCCAAATGTTGTAGTGTGATCCTGGATCATTCCAGACTTACTACTCTAAAATCCAAGAACTCATGGGAGTTCAACATTCATTGAGATAAGAGGAGAATAAGATCAGATTGAAATTTCTTGAACTGCAAGCATTGCTCATTCCCCACATCCAATCTATGTATATACACTTAAAGAAAGCCAAAGAAATAGCAAGCTTTCCAGAGATCAACACACTAGACACTATAGTTGGCTTATTTTCTGATATCACAGAGAAGATTTTTGTATTAGAAAATCTCTAAGACACATGGGAGACTGTACTTTTAGGTGTAAAACAAAGGTATATAAATTTTTTTGTTAAATAAGTTTTACTTTTGGCACTTTTGTCAAAATAGGGGGATAGATATTCCTAGTCAGAAAACACAAAAAAAGGGGATAGATATTTCAGAAAAACAAAAAAAAAAAAACTATATATGTGAAAAATGAAAACATAGAAAGAGAAGAATTGTACATATGTATGGGAGTAAACTTCGAGGGGGAGTTACTATTTTGATGACTTTGAAGTTTTTGTCAAAAATGCCCAACTAATGCAAAAGGGGGAGATTGTTATCTCTACAAGATATTTTGTTGTCATTAGTTTAATTCAAAGTCATGGAGTCAAGAAGAATTAGTCAGTGAAAGGAGTTAGTCAAGTAATTGACTACTTAGTAATTCACGCTGAGTCAGTCAGTGAAGTCACACTTATAAGTAAAGTTGGTAGAGCACAAAGAGTTAAAGATAGTATACCGAGCATCTGTAGCTATCGAGCATCACACTACACTAAGCACATAAAGAACACTGATTTGATAGTCACTGAGTATTGAAGTTCATTTAACTGAGAGAGGAGTTACTCTGATGACATGTAACTGATTTAATGTTTGAAGATGTTAAGTTGATCACCAAAATACAGAAGGATAATGCAAGACATTAAATCAGTTAATGGATTGTATTATCATTGATGTCAACTTGATATAATCTATTCTGTTATAATAAAAGTGTCAAAGACTTTAGATAATTAGAGAGATATAGATTATGCTTTGTGTAATTCATAAAAGACAATTATTCACTATGTGACTACAAACACCAACGACCAGTGAAACCCGACGGACAAAGATCATCGACGGTCAAGTCATAGTGATGCTCGAGCAAGAACACCAACGAGAAAAATCAAAAACATACCCGACGGCCAGAAACATAGTGTAAATTGACGGAGAAGCCCAAGGAGAAATAGAGTGTTGACCGACACTATCAAAGAGTTAAACATGGAAATTAACTGAAGTTTAGAAATGACAAAATATATAGCTAGCAAAGCTAAATATAGACTTAACTGGTAGTTATCATTGTTTTCATCCACAAGATAAGCCAGAGATAAGTAAATGATTTAAAGCTATTTTTTCCAGTTGGAAAGAACACCTCAGCAAGATAAAATATGAGTTTTGATTTAAATCTAATTGGCTAAGATTATGGATCACGCCAAGATCAAGAAAATCAAGAAACTAACAACAGTGATATCATGTCTATTTAAGACACAAACTTGATTCATTATGGATCAAGGGGAGTGAATGAAAAAGTGGATGTCAAAGAGAAACTGATGAAGAGAAACTTCATATAGTCTTGATCAATAAATCTAAGGAAAGAGCTAAAGTTTTCTGTGGACACCGAGCAACAGAGCACAACATCACCGAGCAGAATCAAAGTGGAGAAAAGGTATAAACAAAGTTATATTGATCATAATAGTTTTATGAGATTACAATAGATCTAAAAATCTACAAGTATAAGTTGTATATGTGAATAGATCATACTATTTATGTTTAACCATTGATTCTGTACATCTCTTAACTGAGCGGGATTTAAAGATCATTTCTATATTGAGATACATCCAAAGGAGTATCAAAAAGTTTGACCATGAAGATAACATGAGATGCCAGATACCTATTGACAGGCCAAGTGAGTGTTTGATCAAGGAAGGTAGCATAGAGATGCCCGATATCAAGTGACAGACTAAACTTTTAAATCCTCTAACAAGGTCACACCTGACAGTGTGTTTGTAACCTTTAATAGGGTTGGCTCTTCATCGAGCTCACTTCAAAAGAGTGAAACTCTTGGGTTAACGGTCCCAAGTGGTTTTTCCCTTAACAAGGTTTCCACGTTAAAAATCCATGTGTCAATGTGTTTATGAGTCATTACTTTAGTGTTTTGAATTACACATAACTTAATTGTATTGATTGGTATACTCTAGATAATTTATTGTCTTTCAGTAAATTAACATACTATTTTTTGGTAAACATACAGTAGAAGGTTTTACAAAGCATTCTGAGCAGTAGTAATTTGATAAAATTATTTGGAGGCATTCATCTTATAGGATTGAAGATAAATAGAGGCTTAATATTGTGGTACTAAGTTTTAAGGGTTGGTTATTGGAATATTTTTGAGGCCATTGATTCATCCCCCCTCTCAGTTATTACTAACAATTGGTATTAGAGCCTGTGTGCTTAGAAAGGGAGTTTAACATCTCAAGCAAAAGATCACAAGATGAACAAACGAGATGTGCCCAAGTTGAATAAAGACAACTTTGCATCATGGAAAAGAAAAATAAGACTCCACCTATCAGGTATTAGAAATGACATTGTTCAATACTTAGATACTGAATATGTGTTGCCTACAAGACCTCATACTCTTGTGCAATTAAGAGTTAAGCATGAGCATAACTACATGATGATAGAACTTGCATCATCACTCTTCGATGATAGAAATTGCATCTTCACTCTTCAATGGTGAGTTTGAAGATGTCAAAACGTGCACATCTGAAAAAGAAAATGTGGGATAAGTTGTAGTTGGTACATGGAGGAGATGCCAATGTACTAAGAGAAAAGGCTGAAAGCCTAAGAGGGAGGTTTGATGACCTAAGGATGAAAGAAGGAGAAAAAATTACTTAGTATAGCTGCAAAATCAAAGAGGTAGTCAATGCTATCTGAGGAGTTGGAGGTACACTTGAAGAGGAGACATTGGTAAGTAAACTCTTGAGAACCTTATTTCCTGTATTTTCTATTAGAGTTTCTTCTATACAAGAAATGAGAGCAATTGCAAACAATACAGTTACTCTAGATAGTCTCATTGGTAGACTGATATCATTTGAGATTAACAACATTGATAATAGTGTCTTACCATCGATAGAATCTGCATTCAAATTTTCTTTAAAGATAAGTAATTCATGTCATAGATATGCTATTATAAATGATAGTGAAAGTGATAATGAAGAACAAGGACTTGATGAGATTGAAGCACTAATGACAAGAATATTGTAGAGAGGCAAAGGTAAATACAAAGGTAAATTACCACTTGTATGTTTCAATTGTAAAGAGGTTGGACACTTTGCTACAAGATGTCCAAACTGAAGAAAAGATGACAGAGGAAATGATAGATCATATGAGAAGAAGTTTGATAGAGGTGATAATAGGGATTACCGAAGCAATTGACAATCTGACAAGAGAGATACCCAAGACTTCAAGGACAAAGGAAAGAAAGCTTGTTACCTAGCTGAGAATAGAGCTAATGACACTGACATCAAATCAGAAGAAGACATTGAGATGGTATTTGTAGCGATGAAGGATGATTTAGATGAAGATGAAGAAAGGTATGTAGAAACTGCACTGATATCTAAAGTTACTAAAAATGATGTCTGTATCATAGATAGTGGCTACACTCACCATATGACCAGTGATAAATAGAAGTTTGATACTTTTGAATACTATAATGGTGGTTTAGTGAGAATGGAAAATGAATAACCTTGTACATTTGAAGGTAAAGGAACCATAATGTTGAATAACCTGATTAAATGTGAAATTGCTTACTGGGTTAAAGGATTGAATTACAATTTGTTAAGTGTTTCTCAGTTGAACAATTTAGGTAACAAAGTAGCATTTGAAAATAAGAAGGAAAAGATCTTCAATGAATCAGGAAGGTTGATTGGTACCGGTGAACAGACAAAAGGTAACCTTTTCTATCTTGATGACACTAATACCACTTGTTTAATGGCTAGAAATGAAGACATATGGTTGTGGCACAAAAGATTGTGTCATGTGAGCTTTGACAACATGATAAAGATAAGCAACAAAAGGAATGTTATAGGCTTACTGACAATGACTAAGCCCGAGCATATCATGTGCAAGAATTGTCAAAAAGGTAAGATGACAAAGTCTAGTTTCAAGAGTAAAACCCACACATCTAATGCAATTCTAGAATTAGTCCATATAAATCTATGTGGACCGATAAGGACAAAGAGATACTATGGAGATAGGTATTTTATTCTCTTTGTTGATGATTATTCTAGAATGATGACAGTCATGTTTTTAAAAGATAAATCAGAAGCATTCAAGATGTTTAAATGGTACAAAGCAATGGTAGAAAAACAAAGTGAAAAGAAATTGAAATGATTAAGGTCAGATAGAGGAGGGGAATTTACTTCAAAAGAATTCACTGACTATTGCAATGAGCATGGAATTAAAAGATAGGTTTCTGCACCAAGAACACCACAACAAAATGGAATTGCTGAAAGGAGAAATAGATCAATTGTTGACTGTGCAAGAACATTGATGATTGAGAAAAGTATCACACAAAAATTTTGGAGGGAAGCTGTCAGTACTGCTGTCTACACACTAAATAAAGTACAATTGAAGAAAGACACAAAGAAGACACCATATGAGCTTTGGTATGGTCATACACCCAATGTAAGTTATTTCAGAATCTTTGGTAGTCAATGTTATATTTCGAAGGATGATAGAAATGGAAAAATTGACTGCAAAAGTGAAGAAGGCATGTCTCTAGGGTATTCAACCAAAATAAAGGCTTATAAATGTCTTAACAAGTCATCGAACAAAATCAATGAAAGTGCAAATGTGAAAATAGGTGAATTTGTAGAAAAGAATGATAAGGAAAGCAAAAAGGAACCAGAGGACTACAATAGGCTTGTTTATATAGAACCTGACACTCTACCCAAACAATAGTGTACTGTCACTCCCGAGCATCAAAACATTGCACCTGAGCATTAGGCTGCAATTACCAAAAATCAGGATAATACTCAAGATGATGTTCTAAACAATGAAGATGAGAACGAAGGTCAAGAAGCTGATCATAATGATGAACAAAAAATTGAACTGAAACTTTCCAATTATGTCAGAAGATATCATCCACAAAATCAAATCATAGGAGACAAGATAGATGGAACCTTTGCACATGTTTCTAGACTAGAAGGAGTTAGAATCTTACTTGCTTATGTTGCATTTAAAGGATTCAAAGTATACCAGATGGATGTCAAATTTGCATTCCTAAATGGAATACTTGAAGAAGAGGTATGCATTGAATAACCAAAAGGGTTTGTTAATCCAGACAAGAGAAACATGGTATGTAGACTCCATAAAGCCTTGTATGGATCAAAACAAGCACCTAGAGCCTGGTATGAAAGAATTCACTCATATCTTATTAGCATAAAATTTGTTAGAACAAGTGAAAATAACAATCTGTACTTGAAAGAAGATACCAATGGTAATATTTTGATTGCTGAAATTTTTGTTGATGATATCATTTTTGGGGGAAATGAATTGCTATACAAATCCTTTACTAATGAAATGAGCAAGGAATTTGAAATGTCTATGTTTGGGGAGATCAAATTATTTCTTGGTCTACAAATTCTTCAACAAGATGCAGACATTTATATCACTTAGTCCAAATACATCAAGGAAATGCTGAAGATATTCAAGATGGAAGATTCAAAACCAGTTGGAACACCTATGGCTACTGGATGCAAGCTGACAAAAGAAGACAAGACAAATGAGGTAAACCAAACCTTATATAGATCAATGATTAGAAAATTGATGTATATTGTTCATACCAGACCAGATATTGCACATGCAGTGGGGATAGTTTCAAGATTCTCTGCTAATCCCAAAGAATCACATATGATTGCTGTCAAGAGGATTCTAAGATATCTAAAAAACACCGAGGACTATGGCTTATGGTACAAAAGAGAAGGAAAATTTGAGCTACAAGTCTATACAGACGCTGATTGATTTGGAAACATTGATGACCGAAAGAGCACAAACGGAGCAGCATTCTTCATGGGTGAAAGACTTGTCACATTGATAAGCAAGAAGCAAGGATGCATCTCTCAGTCTACTACAGAAGCAGAGTATTTGAATGCTGCTGCAAATTTCTCAAATACTGCATGGATAAAACAATTGCCGGAAGGTATGAATATGAAGATTCTTGAGCCATTAATTATCTACTATGCTAATACCAGTGCAATAAACATTTCTAAAAATTCAGTCATGCATGCTAAAACTAAGCATATTGCTATCAAGTATCACTATCTGAGAGAACAAGTGCAAGCAAAAGAAGTGGCACTGGAATATGTTCAATCAAAGGAACAAATAGCTGATATATTCACCAAGCAATTACCGAAGGATACTTTTGAGTACTTGAGATAGAGACTAGGGGTCCAACCCTTGTCTATCAGTCAGTAAGTTGACTAAGAGGTTGCATGAACCTATACTAAATCTGAATATTAGTAATTTTGATGCAAATACTAAAATGTACAGCAACAGATACATATGTACAAAGCAAGGTGCAATTCTACACCGAACACCAGAGACATTGTAATGTTGATGAATAGGAAAATTCAAGGAATATATTATGTAAAGGGATGGAACATGATATAGATGATTATTTTTGTTTGGCATTTTTGTCAAAGGGAGAGATGATCTCATTATCATACAAAGGGAGAGATGATTCCATGATAATATAAAAGGGAGAGATTATCTAAAGGAGAGAAGTAACAAAGGGAGAGAGTTCAGACAAAGAGTAAGATTGCTATCAAAGGAAAAAGAGATTATCAAGAAGAGGAATAGTCAAGGCAGAGAACATATCAGGATAGAGAAATCAGATGATACATCTATCTAGTGAAGGGATTGAAGAATGAAGACAACCACTCTGCAAGAAATAAATCTAAGCTATTTGAGCTTACTGAGAGTGAGACATTTGTAATAGTTACATTAGGAAATCTTGATAAAACTGTATATTTCATATTGTATTAATGATAGTATAGTATGATAATGTAGTATGTTGCCATCAATGCCAAAGGGAGAGATTGATGACATGTAACTAATTTAATGTTTGAAGATGTTAAGTTGATCACCAAAATGTAGAAGGATAATGCAAGACATTAAATCAATTAATTGATTGTATTATCATTGATGTCAACTTGATATAATCTAATTAGTTATAATCAAAGTGTCAAAGACTGAAGAGAATTAGAGAGATATAGCTTATGCTTTCTATAATGCATAAAAGACAAGTATTCACTATGTGACTACAAACACCGACGGTCAGTGAAACCCGATGGATAGAGTTCACCGACAGTCAAGTCATAGTGATGCCCAAGCAAGAACACTGATGAGAATTACCAACGAGAAAATTTACAAACATACCTGAAATCCAGAAACATAGTGTAAACCAACGGAGAAGCCCAAGGAGAATTGGAGTGTTGACCGACGCTATCAAAGAGTTAAACACCGAAATTAACTAGAGTTCAGAAATGACAAAATATCTAGCTAGCAGAGCTAAATATAGACTTAACTGGTAGTTATCATTGTTTTCATCCACAAGATAAGCCAGAGATAAGTAAATGATTTAAATCTATTTTGTCCAGTTGGCAAGAAGATCTCAGTGAGACAAAACATGAGTTTTGATTTAAAACTAATTGGCTAAGATTGTGCATCACACCAAGATCAAGAAAATCAAGAAACTAATAATGGTGATATCATGTCTATTTAAGAGACAAACTTGATTCATTACAGATCAAGGGGAGTGAATGAAAAAGAGGATGCTAAAGAGAAACTAATGAAGAGCAACTTCATACAGTCCTGATCAATCAAACTAAGGAAAGAGCTAAATTTTTCTGTGGACACTGAGCAATAGAATACAACAACACCGAGCATAATCAAAGTGGAACAAAGGTATAAACAAAGTTATATTGATCAGAATAATTTTATGAGATTACAATAGATCTAAAAATCTACAAGTATAAGTTGTATATGTGAATAGATCATACTATTTTAGTTTAACCATTGATTCCGAAAGTCTCTCAACCAAGCGGGATTTAGAGATCCTTTCTATATTGAGATACATCCAAAGGAGTATAAAAAAATTTGATCATGAAGATAGCATGAGATGCTAGATACCTATTGACAAGCCAAGTGAGTGTTTGATGAAGGAAGGTAGCATAGAGATGCTCGATATCAAGTGATAGACTAAACTTTTAAATCCTCTAACAAGGTCACACCTAATAGTGTGTTTTTAACCTTTAACAGGGTTGGCTCTTCACCAATCTCACTTCAGAAGAGTGAAAAGTTTGGGTTACCGGTCCCAAGTGGTTTTTCCCTTAACAAGGTTTTCACATTAAAAATCCATGTGTCAATGTGTTTATGAGCCATTACTTTAGTGTTTTGCATTCACATAACTTAATTGGATTGATTGGTATACTCTAGATAATTTACTATCTTTCGGTAAATTAATAGACTGCTTTTTGGTAAACATACAGTAGAAGGTTTTACAAAGCATTCTGAGCAGTAGTAATTTGATAAAAGTTTTTGGAGGCATTCATCTTATAGGACTAAAGATAACTAGAGGCTTAATATTGTGGTACTAAGTTTTAAGGGTTCATTATTGGCATATTTTTGAGGCCACTGATTCACTCCCCTCTCAGTTATTACTAACATACTCAACCGAGTCAAACAGTTAATTCAAAATGCACTCAGAACATATTTAATGAATTATGAGAGCATCAGTTAAGGTTCTACAAGAATGTAGAGCAGTTTTTTACAAGATCAATGCTTGAGATAATTTAGATTAAAGATCTAAGGAGTAGATTAAAAGACAAAAGAAAGGTTGTCATTTCCAAGAAAAAGAACAAGTACCAAGGTAAAAGTGAAAAGGTCACCGAGCAGGAAAAGAAGATCTAACGGTCCATAGAAATTCACAGCGTACCTAACACATAAGATTATAAGGCATAAAATCATCTATATATTGGATGAACTAGAAAGTTGAAAATAGTTTTTGAAGCTTTTTTTGTTGTTGTTGAAAAAGTTAAAGGAGTTATTGAAGTGAAGTTATTGAAAAACAAGAGCAGAGTAGACAGCACCGAGCAGAGATTTAGCTACAATAGAGCAGAACAAAGCAATGTTACAAGTTTGATATTGAGGTAACACATTTTAGAGAACATAGAATCTGATCAACATTTGTATTTGATGCAACATTGGATATATTGCTGAGTTATTGATATTGTTGTATTGAGAGCTTTAAATCCCAATACTGGGTAGATCTTAACTGGTCTTATATTCTAAATTCTTTAACAGTGTACATCTCTAAGAGTAGAGATTGTAAAAATCATTTAACCAGGTAGACCTAACAAGTCTTTTATACTCTTAATCGGGTAAGCTATCATAAATAACTTCACTTTGTAAGCTCTAATTGAGCACCCTTTATACTACAGTTAGTGAAGGTTGTGGGTGTCAACCTCATTGCAGTTTTGTCCTCTAACCAAGGATTTTTGTGTTACCAAAATCATGGTGTTATGAGTTCTATTGTTTAATGTTTTGATGTTATGGTTTTATAAGCTTTACATTGCTTTCATTTTAAAGTTATGGAATCGGTAATTAGTATGCAATAGTATATGGTTGATCAGTAATAATAGTTAGAAAGTTTTTAGTGGCACTGATTCACCCCTCCCCTCTCAGTCCCAAATTTCCATAGTTATTCCAACATAAATCAACTTCAATATCTATTGTAGAATCTGAGAGAGAATCCCATTCATATTCATTGGAACTTTTTTCCATGGAAGGGGGTACGTCTAGGAGATGAGTAGGAGAAACTAGTTGCCTCCAGTTAGGATGCCTTCCTTCTAGGTCATTCTCTATACCTTGAGTGAACTTGTATTCATGAGAACCAGTCTGACTATGATCAAACCTACCTAGGTACTGTGCTATGTTCATGAAGACTCCCTCATCTTCACTAGAATTTCCTTCTTCTTCTCGGTCATCTTCATCTTCTTGCACTATGGCTTGTTTTCCATGAAGTGTGGTAGATCTAGTATGTGAGAAATAGTGACCATTTGCCTCTAGTTAGGGTGTCTCTCATCACGTTCACCTTTGGGTTCTAATTCTGGCTTATTTTGTGGTAGGTTTACTACTTCTTCTTCGGCCAATTGATCCCCCTTGTAATTATTGGGACATTGATTTGTTTGTTTCAAAGGGGGGTCTCAATTGAGGTGGGATATATAATTCCCCTTGGTAGTGAGGATTTTTTGTCTTTATATGTAAAAGTTATTAAAATGATAACCTTGTAATCTCTGCTTCTTCTTCAGTCTCATCATCAGAGTCCTTTGTTTGATTTCTTATAGGACTATTGCTAGAGGAAGGGTGAAATTTTTTCTCATGGTATCCTAGTCCTGTTTTTTCTATTAGATTCTTGAATTCCATGTGTATGGGCTCTGTTAACCCTTTATCTTTTCCTAGGGGTCCTTTTCCTTTATACCCCATTTGTTGCATGACTTGATATCTGTAAAGGAAGAAAAATGATGTTTATGGAATACGAGTGTTTGATACTCACATCACTTATCACCTTACATTTAATGTTTAGAGTGGAGGGATAAATAAAATATTCCCTTTTATTCTTAAATGCACAAAGGAAGGATACAAATTGATCAACCCGAAAAGGATCAATGCATAAGTGAATCAATCTATTGGAAATAAGAATAAAGAAGGAGATCCTAGGTTTCCCTCTTAAAATGTGTTTTGAAATGAATGTAAATGTGTGATAGATTTAGAATGATTAAGGATTTGAATTGAAATGAATGATAGAAAAGTACTAACCTTGAAATATTACAAATCAAAGAATGCTATTTTCTGAGGTCTGTAGACTATTTCTAGAAAAACTGAAGTATGATCCGGAAAGGAAACACAGAGATGAACAAAACCCAGAAATATTTTTCTATTCTGACTCTATCTTATGAAAAAGGTTGACCTTGACCCACAAATGCCACCCCTAACCCAATAATATCGACCTTGACCTGCACAGGTCCGACAGAAAATCTGTTCTCGGATCCCAGAAGTTGGCCGAAAAGGGTATCCTGATCTGGGTTCAAATCCTCAGTCTTGAACCTGTACCTACAATAAAAAGAGATTTGTTTGTTGGGGGGGAGGGGTTTGCCTTAGTTAAACCCCAATTTAGGAATTAACCTTGAAATCAATAATTGAAATAAGAATGCTTGCAAGTAGTAGAATTGAATCTAACAATGAAGCTATGATATTGAATAGATATGTGATTGTAATTCAAATGTAAGCAAGTATGTAAATATGAAAGCATGGACTTTAGAAACAATAAACCTCCATGATTGTATGCTTGGAACCCACCTTGAAGAAGTAATGAAAGAGTCTTGAGGATGCACAAAGGATCTTGAAGGAAGATCACACCATCATGATGGCTAGATCTAGGGCTTGAATGATGAATCTTGAATGCTTGAACCAAATCCCTTCAAAGGCTTGAGAGCTTGAATCCTTGGTCTTCAATGGAGGAATTTAATTCTTGAGAGCTTGGAAATGGATGCTTGAACCTTTTTCTTCTTGACAAAATCTTGGTTAGAGCTTTTTGCACTTAGAAGACTTAGAGAAAATAAGAGAGAAAGACTTCCTTTTATATGAAATTAGGGCACAATCTTCTAAGGAGGCTGACATAGGAGAATTAAATTCCAATTAGAACCATGCCCCTAGAAGAGGACCTATATTAAATATAATTTAAGATTTACCGCTTTGAAACCCAAAACAGCCGACCTAGAAGCAGGAAAATGAATTTTTGGTGACCTCCGGCAACCGATAGATTTCCAAATTTGAAAGAGGGACCCAGGTCAAGGTTGAGGCTGAGCCTGACCTAGGTCAAGGTCAAGGTTGACCCTAACCTAGGGGTCAGAACCCCTGGAAAAAGTGCTAGGTGGGGGAGAAGGTGCCCAGAGAGGCCCAATCAAGGTCCTAAACAGACATATAAGTAGGAGATGATGTAGAAATGGGAGGATGATATGATGGAGGTCAAAAACATCCCCTAAGGAGGGCTAAATGTTCTTAACATGGAAATGCTTCCATTTTAAGATGATACAATATCATTTGTCATATTTTTGTGGGGAGATTTAAATGTGCTTAAATTCTTGGTCATACTCTTTTCCTTTATAAAGCCAGGTAAGAATGACCTTTTCTTCATTCTCTTATGAGAGAGAACCACATGATTTTACCATACTAGTCCTATTGAGCATTGTTTTGACACAAGCCAACTTGCTAGGATCTCAAGATTTGATTTCCTCTCTTGAAAGAATAACCGAGTTATTCCCAAGGTTCTCCAGGGTTGGGTCACAACCTGCTTGGTTACTCAGTTGAAGATAAATGTGATTGTTCACAAGGAGGCCTTTGCTGGTACGTTAAAGACAACAAATTGCATAATACTGTTAGTTTCTCTTTTTGGTATTTTTAGAATTTTAAGACAAAATTTAAAGAGATGAGGGTAACAAGAAATGTAGCGAATTATAAAGAAAAGTAAAATCCTAAGGACATAAACCGCTATAAACCCTTCCTTGTGAATTGAATGCTGGAGTGATTTGGAACAACCCACAAAGCATGAATCAAACCACATCACAATTCACTACTCCACAGATGCAAGTGTTTACAGGAAAGATATGTTTTACTCGTACAAGATATTCAAAACCTATCAAATCATGGAGCCACCAAGACGTGCGCACCCATGAGACAGATTTATCGTTAAGCCCAAAGATAGAATCCTCCACACATTCATCACAATGAGGTAGATATACAACAACAAACTCCAACTGAAGGTAGCATGAATTTGAAACACAACAACACAACGGGCTCTCTGAAAATAAAGAATAATGCAAGCATACATTCAATAAATTCACATAGATAGCAGTAATTCCAACACCACAAATGAAGCACCCAATGTAGATCTTTATTGTATTAAGAAGTTATCCCTTTACATTTCTTTTTTATTACAATATATAGAGTTTTGATCTACAACTTTGATTTTCAGAGTTAGGGTATCAGAGATTCTAAACTAAAGAAAAAGCTAAAACTAGAACTTTGCTGAAGGGAAACTACTGCTAACTGATACTATGTAAATAAGTAGGTTGTGACCCAACCCCAGAGAACCTTGGGAATAACTCAGTTATTCTTTCAAGAGAGGAAATTGAATCTCAAGATCCTAGCAAGTTGGCTTGTGTCAAAACAATGCTCAACAGAAGTGGCGCTAGAAGGAGGGCCTCAAGACTAAAAAACTAGATAATATTGGATCATTCTCCCTAGAGAGATTTGAGTGCATGCTTAGATCATCTCTAAAAAGAGGCAAGTTTATTGAACTCACTCACCATCGAAGGGCTCACAGTGACAAGGTTAAAGCAAAAGATAAATCTTCTGATCACCTTGTCGCACCTCAAAATCCTCTTGGACAACAATCACACATCGCTACCCCAACTATTACCGTAGTCATCAATCAAAATCAGAACTTGCCAAATCAACATTTGCAGAAACCTCATCCAATGACCTTTTTCACTAACACAACAAGCTCACCTTTGAACTTTGCTGGGCAGCTCCATGAGTTACCCAAAAATCTAGAGAAGTTTTGTACATGATTCATATATGGTGAATCTAGGACAGCGGAAGAACACATCTGTGCCTTCAAGGAAATCTGCAATCTTAAAGAGATTTCCCACCAAGACATCATCTGTCATATATTCCCATACACTTTGGGAGAGTTTGCATATAACTGGTACCTAAATTTTCCATGAGGATCTATTTCAGTATGGAATGACTTCAAAACCAAATTCCTTAATCAGTTCAAATCGTACGTCAATCCTGCTATGACACATCACCAGTTCATAACCATGAGGAAGGATCCTAAGGAGCCCATTGCTATGTTTAATCATTGTTTTCACAAAATGCATCAAAAGTTGGAAGCTCCTTACACTATACTAGATGAGGTTGTCATACAAGTTTACTTAAAGGATTTAGATCCATTTACCTCGATCTTTCTAAGAAGACTTCCCCTGGTGGATAGAGATACGATTGAGAAGGTGTATAATGAAGCCATCACTTTCACTCAGCAAATGGATCGACAAGAAGGAAGCTATGTGGCTGCACCCATCATGAGTAATCTTGTTGTCCCACACCCATTTGCAGTGAACAATCAAGCCTTGGCCAGCCATCTACCTATGCTAAATCCTATACTGACACAACCATGTACAATCGTGCCTCCATCTATTACTTATCCAGGCTATGAAACTCATAAGAAAACATTCATAGAACAAAGGGTTGTACCTTAAAATGAGCCTGATGCTCTCATGGCTTCTGAGTTGGATGCCTTAGAGAAGGCTTTATCACAACTCACTAGCAAAGTTACCAGAATGAAGCTAAAACCACCCCAAAATCAAGGTGGGTACCAACGAGCGTCTACTAGTCCAAATACATACCCTCAAAATCCAAATAGGGGTTTTAATGCCTACAGAAACAACAACACACAGGAGAAACCATTTGGGCAGAAAAGGCCAAACTGGCCATGGAACACTAGAGCAAATAATGGCAGCATCCCAACAGACAATGCCCATACTTATGAGGCTTCAAAGGCCAAATTTTTATGGGCTCCAATTAAGAATCAAGACAATAATGGGTATGTGAAAAACTCCCAAGACCTCTACACCCAGAATCCAAAGGGGCCCCCGGTGCAATTCAATGCTATGGTACTCGATTCCTATGAGTCTGGAAAGGAGGGAGGCCCATAAGCCTATACAGGAGAAGATGAATTCATGTTGACTTTTCAGAGAGAAAGTGAGCCTGAATATTCTAAGGTGCACGCCTTCCAAAATGATCATCAAAACTCATATAAAATCTAGAGTAGAAAGGAACCCCTCACCGATAACATACCTCTAGGAAAGCAACCAACCCCAGAGAACCTTGGGAATAACTCAGTTATTCTTTCAAGAGAGGAAATCAAATCTCAATATCCTAGCAAGTTGGCTTGTGTCAAAACAATTCTCAACAAGTCCCTTCATGTATTTCCAATTTTTGAGTGCTATCAGACTTGAATGATGATAAGGGAATTTTGTAAGATCTAGGTGACATAGGGAGATCAGCCCTTGATGGAAAAGGATGTAAATGATATTCTCCCATTTGCATGCTTTTGATATTTAATTTATCCTCAAATCTCTTCATGAGTGCTATCTAGGAACTTTCAGATCCTTTCTCATTATATGCTTCCTTATTATGCGAAACTATGTTGTCTACTTGCTTCAAAGTGTTACAAGAGTATGTGTTATCATGCGGTATAGAAACCTCCACTCTGTTGTGCGAAAAATTTACACATTGATGATACATGGAGCGGACCGCCTGCATGTTGTGAATCCATGGTCTCCATAATAAAATGTTATATGCTAGGGGTAAATATAGCACTTGGAAATTTACATCTCTCTCAATAGGTCCAACTCTGATAAGTAACACGACCAATCCTTTTGATTACCTTTCTTCCTCATCATATGCTTTTATGGTGATATTTCTTTTGGGATCTATAGCGTGTTATGAAAAATCTAATGTTTTCATGATATTAAGAGTGAAAATGTTCAAAAAGACACCTCCATCTATCAAGATGAGTTTTACTCTATGTTTGTGGATCAAGACCTCTATATGTAGGGGTTGGTTATGCGGATGATTCAACAATTTGTCATCTTCTTTTGAAAAATATAGGTAATGAGGTGAGGTTAGATGGCCTACCATAGTTTGGAACTGATTAACACCAAGGTCCTTTGGTACAATTGTTTCTAAAAGAGCCGTTTAGAGAATCTCCTTATGTGATGGTGGGAGTTTGAGTAATTCCAAGATGGAAATATGGGCTGGAGTTATTTATAAATGATCAACCAAATTGTAGTTCACATCTAGGATTGATGTAACCATTTTATTTGACATCAAGGATTTTAAAGTAGTAGTTTTTTTTGATGATGTGGCCACTCCCTTAAGAGTAACCTTAGCTTGATTCCTCATTTGAGCGTTGAAAGATTCAAACTCCTTTTTATCTTTGATGATGATCACATTAACTGATTGATTAGATGGTTCAAGCATGTGGATCACATTGTCATCATTAGGATAGGTGTAATTTACTTTATCCCCTTGGTTCTTTGAGGATTCCCCTTGTTAATATGAGGGTAGGGGTTGTTTGAAAGCTTTGTGATCACTATTTGATTGATGCTCATCAACTGTGATGGTTTCGTTATCAATTAGATGCATTCATTAGTTAAGTGTCCTTTGTTCTTATGATATTCGTAGAAGTGATTTTCATTCCACCCCTTAGGTTTAATCGCTAGTTCCCAAGGATTTGAGTATGATATCATGATGATCTTGTGAGCCGCCAGAGTTTTTAATGTAGTTTTGAGAGGTTCCCCAAGATGAGTGAAATTTTGCTTGGCTTTTGGTATCCATGGTACTTTGTCTTTCTACATTTTTGAATTTCTCTTGAATGGTGTTAGAACATTCATGTTGTTCTTAGTAGCTTGGATGCTACTAGATAGGTTGAATTAGTTCTTTGGGATTGAAATTGGATGAGTCAACCACTCTATCATTGACCACATTTTTGTTTTTATTCCAATACTTTCCCTTGTCTTTACCATTGTTCTTGTTAGAATTGTTGGAGGGTTTAGTGTCCTTATATAAGGTGAGTTCACATTTCTTCACAAGAACCTCTTCGACATGGATAACGCTTTCCAAAAACTCACTAAAGTTAGTATGATTTTGCATTTGAATTACATAGTTCATCTCAGGTACCAAATTGTTGATGATGATGTCAATTTTCTCAGTTTTTGACATTTGCCGGTGATATCTCACGAATATCTTTCTCCATATATGGAGGAATTTGATGAAAGGTTCACCATTATGGTGTTTGGTATTGCATATATTTAGCATGGTGACCATATGAAATATTTTTTAAGAATAATCTTGGATGGAATTTTGTACAAGGTCATTAAATGTTTGAATACCAAGCGAGAGTTTCAGGAACCATTCTAAGGCTTGGCCACTGAGGCTCCATGGGAAAAACTGCATTATATATATATCCTTTCATGCATAAAATCCATTCTGAGAGAACAAAATTACCTCACATGATCCCGAGGCTCACCCTATCCATTGTACTTATCATATTTCAGAATTCTAACCTTAGGAGGAAAAGAAGGCATGTGTAAGTTTTTAGCAAATGGAAAGTGACATATAGAGTCCAATGAGTATTTTCTAGAAGGTTTTTCTTTCACTTTATTCAATTATCTAAGCTCACATCTCATATATTTTTATTTTTTATTTAGAATGGTGATGGGAGACTCTTCCTCTTGTTGTATAAGTCATTCGATATCAAATTTGTGAGGAGGTTTAACACTTGTAGATGCTAAGTGCATGAATTGTTTGTCCTTGTCCATTTGAATAAGAATTTGCATCATCTTTTGAAAGTGTGTCATGTTGAAATATTTGGATTTATTCCTCACTAGGTTCCTCAATCAAGGAGGAGACACTAGTGTGGTGACACTTCTATTCTTTGCTAGATCCCTAGTCATAGGCTGACATTGTCAACGTGTTTTGATATATAGTATGACTTGATTGATGTTGGGATCTTGAAGTTTGAAACAAGGGTATTGATTGATAAATAATTGATGTTTCTTGATTTGGAATCCTTTGAGTAGATCTAGGTTTTAGACAGGACGAGGGTCCCATGGTAGAATTTTTGATAGCTTTTCCCTTTGAATCAAGATTGGATTTTTATTGTTGGCTTCTAGTTTGTACCATGAGAGACAATTTTGGTTAAGACTTTAGAATGACTAGACTAATAGGTCAATGTCAAAGATTTCAGCCAAATGATCACTTGTCCGATAGCTTGGTGAGAGCTTTGTTGGTGAAAGATTGTTGAGCTTGGTACAAGGTATCATGTTTTGAGACCTAAATGTCTGCTAGATGACACTTGTGGTCGGGCTAATTGGGGTTGACTGTTGACGAGATAGCGTACGAAAAGTAAGATCATTCAAGAAACTAGAATGAAAGTCGATGATGAGTCAAGACACTTGATTAAGAACTGATGATTGTTGTGAATAGGTACTATAATTAATTTAGGCCACATAGATAGGTAATAAGGATACCAAAGATCAAGGTAAATAACTGGTTTCTGAAGTGATCTCATACAATGATTCCCAGGCTCCCATTTGACAATTTCTAGGTTCCTAGACAAGTTGCTGCTATTGTAGTATTTTGTCATACGACAATTCTAATAGGTAAAAATGAAATAGTATAATAGGGATAGTTTTCCACTTGTTTTGAGTGAAATTTGGACCAATTTGCACAATATTGAGGTGAAGATGTCAATGTCAGAAGGCATTTATGGTGTTTTAGTGTCAATTTGGGGTGATTCAAATGCATCAAGCACAAGGGAGTCAAAATCAAACACTTATTATCCCTAGAGTCAATTTTTATTAGTAAGAAAATATGCGCTCATTGACTTAGGTACACACCCAATAGCTAATTAGAATACAGTTGTCACCAAGCATGCAATGGCTCCCGTCATGATGATGTATTTACTGACTCCAAATGCTAATGAGGTCGCGATATGATGAGTGTCTTGGGGGAGTTACTAACTCCCTTACACTTAGATTATATAATTTTGGAGGTGAAGCAAGTGGCTTCTACTCTATGGATTTTAGTAAGGATCTCCATTTGGTTGTATCCTTTGTGTCTGCACAAGCGCGATTCAGGAGTATACCCCTACAAATCATCTTAGCACAAGCAATCACCTAAATGTGATTGATACTAAGAGGCCCTAATTTGTGTTAGAAATGAGCCAAGTATAAGCTCAGATGACATCCAAATATCAAGGCTTTGTCCTCAAAGAGTAAGTGTTTTTAACGTGAGTTGGAGTGGTGTGGTTTACACATCATTCTCACGTGGGTCATTCCTGAGAGATTTTTTCCTCAACTGACAGGCCCATCTAAAAGGTATACATTAGAAGTAAATGGATAGCAAAGAGAAGGTTTGGATTTATGATTCTCCCTCAAAGAGGAGAAGAGCATAATCTCCTATTTCTCTTTGTGTTTCCCAAACTTGCCACACACTCCAAGTTTTCCTAAAAGATTACTTGTACAAGACCAATTAAAACAATTCTAGGTTTCTGATCTTACCTAGAAGGGAAGAGAGTATAGTCCCCTATTTTTTTAGCTTGACTCACCCAAGTAATACCCTATTTAAACAAGGTGCCTAAATAACCATTAAAGAAAACATGGTCATTTGGTTGATGAAGTCATTAGGCAACCTACAAACACAAATGTTTAGTAGTTTCAATGAAATCCTTTCTTCTTCAAACGTCCTACAAGCACAAATTATAGTAGTTTTCAACAATAGGTGTGCTAGTGTGACTTTGAGAAGTGAGTCCTTCACTAAACATCCTG
The DNA here is from genome assembly GCA_018584345.1 of Thuja plicata. Lineage (NCBI taxonomy): Eukaryota > Viridiplantae > Streptophyta > Pinopsida > Cupressales > Cupressaceae > Thuja > Thuja plicata. The sequence goes on from MU224269.1 coordinate 708,995, forward strand.
GAAAAATGTGTTAAGTTGTCAAACCAGAGAGAAAAATGACCAACATAAGCATGTTAGGGGTTAGCAAGCCAAAATAAGATCAAATGGACCCCTAAAAATGTTCTTTGTTTCTGAAATGATAAATTACAAAGGAAAACTCTAGCATCAAATCTCGTACAAAAATCTATATAAAACCATAAAATAAAATTTGTCAAAATGATCTCCCATACAACAATTCTAACAGGTTAGTACGACAATTTAGACCAAATCTATGTTAGAGATTTGATTCTAAATAGTTGATTGATTGTATGTTTGTCATTGATGACAACATATAATACACAACAGTACTTCTATATGTACTTATCCATATGATGACATGAAGACCAGTGTGGATAGATACATATTTTTGACGTGTTTACTATGCTATGTTCATACATGAAAACTCAGATATGATGTTTTAGTAAACATATGTAATTCTATTATTGACAGTTACAGTTCTGGAGGAATAACGGTTTAAGGCTGATGTATGTAACGTGTTGATCAAGTTACACATATCTTCTGTATATGTATGTGTATATTCATGATGAGTTATGAGTTGTTGATATTAATCTAAATGTGCTTAACGTGTTTCAAGAATATTACAATGTTATGGTCAAATTGGTGAAGCTGACTTAGTGAAGCGACGCATCTGTTCAGCATTGACTTGCGCGGTTGTAATTATACTTGCGCGCTTAGTAGAGCTGACAAGGATGTTATGTAGAGTTGTCTAACAGGTCCCATGATCTCATAATTGGAGTATGTATTTATACAAGGTCATTTATGATAAGAAAAGTTTTGAAAGCCAGAGATTGACAAGCAGAGCAGGGTGTTGATACAGCAGAGCTATATTTATCATATGTTGATGATATAGATGTTTATGTTGAAGCATTCAGAATACAGATTAGATTGTTATATTTCTTTACAAGAGGTTAAAGCATTGGCGCATAAAAGGAACTGATCAGACAAGCAGTGTCACATACAACAATTCATTTCATTTATACAGTGTGTATCAATTATCTAGAAGGTTGTAGCCTTCACCACTTGGACAGTGAGTCCTCCACCCCTATTAGGGTTATTGTAAAAGACTCCTAATAGGGTCCGGCCCTTAACCAGGTCAAATATACTACTACATTTTTTTGTACAACTCCTAACAGGGTTGAAGGATCTTTTAACACAGATTACTATAAACAATATAGTTCTTTGTGGGTACTAATTCCCACCGGGTTTTTTACCATTTGGTTTCCCCATAACCAAATTGATGTGTTAAGTAATGTGTTATCTGAATGTGTATTTACTTTGTATCAATCTAGTATAATAAGTACAAAAGATTTAAAGTTGTAGATAACTGATTCACCCCCCCTCTCAGTTATCTCTGAAGTATTCTAACAATTGGTATCAGAGCCAAGTGCCTTGAAGAAGAAGCCTAACAAATTAAGGTAGATCAAGATGTCATACTTTAGAAAAGACAGCCCTAAGTTTGATGGAGAGAACTACTTGGATTGGAAAAACAAAATGATAACACATCTATAGTGCATTGGATTTGAGATCTTTGAGATTGCCACACAAGAGGTTGAAATTCCATCTCTGAAAGACCTTGCAAAGGATGATGCTACTAGAAGATAGAAGGGAAAATTTACCAATAATGCAATTGCCAAAGAAGCCCTAATCAACACCTTATCTGACAGTGAATTTTCTGAGATCAAGAAGTTTGACAAAGCATACATCATATGGAAATATTTAGAAGACATTTTTGAAGGAGATGTTCAAGCAAAGAATGCACACAGGAAGACATGGAAGAAGAAATACAATAGTCTTGAGATGTTACCAGAAGAAAATATCAGAGCTTATAATCAGAGGATAAATGAAGCTGTATCTGGAATCAGAAACAATGGAGGAGAAATATCAGAAGAAGATATAATAGATAAGTTGTTAACAACTTTGACATTAGACTATGAAAACAAGATCATTATTCTAGAAGAAACTATACAATTCTCACAAGACTTCAAGAGAGAGAATTTGATTAGAAAACTCTCTGCATTTGAGATATCAAGATTGAAGACTGAACCTAAGAATGAAACAAACTTCAAAGATTCAATCCATGGCAAGAAATCCTCACACATCTCTAGTCATAATGAGAATGAAGAAACTGATGAAGAACTAGAAGAAATAATTGCCATGATTGTTAAGAGAGAACAGAAAGGAAAAGGAAAGTATTAAGGACAGCTTCCATTCAAGTGTTTTTCATGCAATAAGATTGGTCACTTTGCATCTAAGTGTTCCAAAAGAGTAAAGAAGTTTAGATCTGATTACAAACCTAAGTATAGGAAGGAATGTTATCATGCTGAAGAAGGTGTAACTGATGAAGATTCAAGAGAAGATAAAATTGGATTCGTTTCTCTTAAAGACATGGAAAGGTTTTCCAAAAATATGGACATTGCAGATAAAGAAGAAGATCATGGATTAGCCTTAATCTCCAAAGTAGATGTTAGAAATGATTGTATCATTGACAGTGGATGTTCACATCACATGACAGGTGACAAAGACAGATTTGTTCATCTAGACAAATACAAAGGTGGTATGGTTAGATTTGGAGATGTTCCATCACCCTGGATGGAAAGAATAAGAAAGATGATGTTCTATATGTTGATGGATTACATCATAACTTGCTGAGTGTTGGACAGCTACTTGACAAAGGCTATCATTTGGAGTTCAAAGACAACAAGTGCATCATTAGCAACAAGGATGGAGACATGATTGCATCAGGCTCTAAAACAAAAGGTAATATTTTTCATCTTAATTCAGATGTAAGTTGTTTTGTTGCAAAGGTGGATGATAGTTGGTTATGGCACAAGAGACTTTGTTATATCAATTTTGATAATATAGTAAAGATCAGTAATGTCAAGGCAGTTAGAGACCTACCATGCATTGCAAGACCAGTTGACACAATTTGCAGGGAATGTGTCATGGGTAAACATGTAAGGATTTCCTTCAAAAGAAAGTAGAGCTCAACTGAAAACAAGTTGCACTTAGTGCATACAGATCTATGCGGTCCTACTCAAACAAGATCATACTATGGTGAAAGGTACTTTATTCTGTTTGTTGATGATTTTTCTAGGATGATGTGGGTTGCATTATTAAAATAAAATTCAAAATCCTTTGATAAGTTCAAAATATTCAAAGCTAAGGTTGAGAATGAATCTAGACTAAAACTAAAATATTTAAGATCAGATAGAGGAGGAGAATTCACCTCTAACCAGTTTTATGACTACTGTAAAGAACATGGAATAAAAAGGCAGTTGAGTGCCCCTAGAACACCTTAGAAAAATGAAATTGTAGAAAGGAGAAACAAAATTATACTTGATACAACATGCACCATGATGATTGAAGGAAAAGTGGTACACACCTATTGGAGAGATGCAGTGAACATAGTAGTATATACTATCAACAAAACACAATTGAGACTAGGTGTAGACAAGACACCCTATGAACTTTGGTTTGGCAATGTACCCACAGTAAAATATTTTTGAATATTTGGCAGCAAGTGCTACATCAAGAGAGATGACAGTGTTGGAAAGTTTGATGCTAGAAGTGATGAAGGTATTTTTCTTGGTTACTCTACAAAAAGAAAAGCTTACAGATGTTTCAATTTAAGATTAAAGAAGATAATTGAAAGCATGCATGTTAAGATTGATGAGAAGTTTATGATTCAAGAGAGGTATTATGAATATGCACCTTTGATTGAAGAATAATCCAAACCTAACATTAAAGATACTGTGATTGAAGAAATGTTTGATTGCATTGATCTCTCATGCAATGACCCTGATTCAAGCAATGAAGAACAATAGATTACAGAGGAAGAAGTCACACCTAAGGTTCCTAAGTTCACATCCAGATACCACTCTAAAAATGATATCATTGGAGATTAGAGTAGCAATGTTTTGACCAGATCAAAAGCAAAGAGTCTAACAGTGGATGAAGAGGTATGTTTACTTTCACAGATTAAACCTGTAAGTGTTGAAGATGCTTATAATGATTCTGAGTGGAAAAATGCAATGAAAGAAGAACTAGATCAAATAATCAAGAATGACACATGGGAATTGGTTCCTAGACCAAGTGATAAAAATGTGATTGGAACAAAGTGGATTTTTAGAAACAAAATGAATGAAG
>MU224269.1:724804-737827 GCA_018584345.1 Thuja plicata
GCATGTTCTCTTAATTAAATAATATTTTTTATTTTTATTTTTTCTCTTTTAAATTAAATAAGGCTCAAACTTTAGGAAATATTGAATTGATTATGATTTGATCAAGGAAATTGATATAATTGATATTTAAAAATATTGATTCAGGGAATTGATAAATTGAGAAATGGAGGCCCAAAGTCTAGGCGACCATTTTAGGGTGCATATAAGCACAAAAGATGAACTAGCAAAAATTTTCACAAAGCCTTTAGCAAAAGACACTTTTGAGTATCTAAGGGAGAAGTTGGGAGTCATTCCCTTTCCTAAGTTTGATTAAAGAAAACAACAAGAACATTAGTCCTGTGTGACTGATGAATGGTTGACTACTCTACTTCTAGAGTAGTACCTGTGCATAATGGTTTATCACACCCTTTGCCATTGATGTCAATGGCGGAGTATATACTAAAAACAAAGAACACAAACAAAGAGCAAAAACAAGGAAAACATACAAGGAGCTTATACTATGGGGGAGTAAAGGAACACATGACAATAGGGGAGTATACACAGTCTATGTAACTTCAGAACAGTGTAGATGAATCCTTGATGAGGATATTGAGAAGATTGTAAAAGAAAGAAGACACCATGAACATAAGTTGTTTTTATCATATGTTGCCATCAATGCCAAAGGGGGAGATTGTTGGAGATTTGATTCTGAACAGTTGATTGATTATATGTTTTTCATTGATGACAACATATAATACACACCAGTACTTCTGTATGTACTTATCCATATGATGACATGAAGACCAGCATGGATAGATACATGTTGTTGACATGTTTACTATGCTATGTTCATACACGTAGACTTAGATATGATGTTTTAGTAAAGATATGTAATTCTGTTATTGACAGTTATAGTTCCGGAGGAATAACGATTTAAGACTGGCGTATGTAACGTGTTGATCGAGTTGCGTGTATCTTCTGTATATGTGTGTATATTCATGATGAGTTATGAGTTATTGATATTAATCTAAATGTGCTTAATGTGTTTCAATAATATTACAATGTTATGGTCAAATTGGTGAAGCTGACTTAGTGAAGCGACACATCTGTTCAGCATTGACTTGCACGGTTGTAATTATACTTGCGCACTTAGTAGAGCTGACAAGGATGTTATGTAGAGTTTTCTAACAGGTCCCATGATCTCATAATTAGAGTATGTATTTATACAAGGTCATTTATGATAAGAAAAGTTATGAAAGCTAGAGATTGACAAGCAGAGTAGAGTGTTGATACATCAGAGCTATATTTATCATATGTTGATATATAGATGTTTATGTTGAAGCATTCAGAATATAGATTAGATTTTTATATTTCTTTACAAGAGGTTAAAGCATCGGTGCATAAAAGGAACTGATCAGACAAGCAGTGTCACCTATAACAGTTCATTTCATTGATATAGTGTGTATCAATTATCCAGAAGGTTGTAGCCTTCACCACTTGGACAGTGAGTCCTCCACCCCTAATAGGGTTATTGTAAAAGACTCCTAACAGGGACCGACCCTTAACCAGGTCAACTATACTACTGCATTGTTTTGTACAGCTCCTAACAGGGTTTAACAATCTTTTAATAGGGATTACTATAAATAGTATAGTTCTTTGTGGGTACTAATTCCCACTAGGCTTTTTACCATTTGGTTTTCCCATAACTAAATTGATGTGTTAAGTAATGTGTTATTTGAATGTGTATTTACTTTGTATCAATCTGGTTTAATAAGTACAAAAGATTTAAAGTTGCAGATAACTGATTCACCCCCCCCTCTCAGTTATCTCTGAAGTATTCTAACAATCTAGACTCGTACGACAATACAAGTATTGTGAAATGATGAACTATATTCTAGTGATTTTTTGTATGAGCAGGCATTAAACACAATATGATAATGAGCACAGTTTCATCAAAATGTCACAAATATTGAGAATTAGGAAAAAAAACCAGTTTCATGCCCCATGGTGGGCACCAAAAATATGTGTGGTAAATGTGGTCTTCAACCTGAAACACCAAACACTCAATAAACCATTAATTCAAGGGTTAGTATCATCGAATCCAAATAAAATTATTATGCAAACTACCCCCAAGAGAGACTTATTACTTCCTAGTTGAAGCGAGCTTGATTCTTGGAGGATGCTCATCAGATTGGCATTTAGAATTAGTGACTAGACGAATCCAAAATAGAAGATTCAAGAGATGGGAAATATGCATGAACTTTCATACTTTGCCCTCAAAACCATGGAAATGAAATGTATGGAAACTACTAAGCTAAATGCATCTAGAACATTGAGTAATCTAAGAAAGATTGCAGATACTAACTAAAGAAAATGGAGCTAGGAATTATGTTAGAACTTAGATGCATCAAGCTAAGATACAATGCAAATGGAGGCTACAACATGATCAAAAATCTAAAACCAAAATAAGATTATAGCTTTGCTTCCTCAAATTGCCTCTCTTTGAGAAAGGGGAGCTATCCCTTTTATAGGGAATTCCTTGAAATGGACAGCCAAGATTGAGCCATGAAGGGTGGTTGAGATCAATTCCACTTCAATCCATGTGAGCTTGATCCAGGTCAAAGGTCATTGATTGGTCAACCTTGTGCATGTTTGGGAGAGAATGTGACAAATTTGGTAATTATCCCTTTTAATTTCTTTTATTTGAATTTTAAGTGCTCACACATGTGTGAAGATGTGTGAATGGGTTCATTTAATCAAAAGTGTTTAGGTCTTTTAATTAAACTCAATAGTTCAAAAAATTAAGTGATTTGAGCTTTGATTAATAATTTGATTCAACAAGTTATGTTTAATTATGTAAGCAAGTTTGATTAAATGCTCCCATAATTAGAGTCTAGCAATAAATGCCTTTGATTTAGGATTTCTTAAGGCCAATTAATCAAGTTAGGGGCTATGGGTTTACTAGAACAATTTTAGGTGATTACAACAACTGGTTTTAGCATATAATATTTTGTCATATAAACTTTGATAATATGGTGAAGGTTAGTACTACTAATACTGTAAGAGATTTTCCTCAGTTGATGAAGCCTAACAATATTGTGCAAAGAATGTCAATTAGGAAAGCTAACTAGATCTACTTTTAAGAGTAAGACATACACTTCAAATGGATTGCTAGATTTTGTGCATACAGATTTGTGTTCTTACTAAGACAAGAAGCTATTATGGAGATATATAATTTATGTTATTTATTGTTGATTATTCAAGAATGATGTTGGTTACATTTTTTCATAGAGAAATCATAACCCTTTCAGAATTTTTAGGTATTCAAGATGATGGATGAGACACATTCTAGACAGAGATTAAAATGCATAAGATCAAAAAGAGGTGGTGTTAGCTCTTTTTCTTGTAGAATAAGTATATAGCAATAAATGCTTGACTCTTTAATTCCCAACTTGGATTCTCATAGGGAAAAGGCTAATTAACAAGGATGTACATCCTTCTACACTTTGGGATCCACAAACCCAGGCGGGTGCACCTTCAACAGAGTATTATCTTTGAACAATTTTAATAGTGGATTAAGGATTGATGATCCTTCCTCTTTTTAAGCCACCAGGATTAGGAAGGATTGTAGACGTTCAAAATCGTTCTTATATTAATTTAATTAATATTCCCAAAATATTATAGTTAATTTTAATTAATTATATTTGTTATATTCTTCTATCTATTTAATTAAATTTATTTAATTGAATGTGATTCATTCTCCTAAGTATTAAATTTAATTTAAATACTATCCATTTTAATGTATTAAATCTTATTTAATACATTTTCTCTCATTAATTCCCTTTAAATAAATTTTTAATTTATTTATTCCTTCACATGACTTAAATTCTACTAAACCACAATTAATTTAAATTAATTTGGATTAAGCTAATTTGAGCCTAGATCCTACCCTATTCCACATCACTCTCACCAAATAAACCTATTTATTAATTAAGGTTAATTAAGCTAATTTCTTGATTCCTACAACAATTAGTCCTAATTATTTGCTCACACATGTGTGAGCAAATTTCCAAAAATTGGCTTTTCCCAAATAATCCTTATTTGGTGCCAACAAGGTTTCTTACACCTATGATGACACCTTCTTACACTTTTCAAAAGTGTCTCATTGGCCCAAAACTCTTACACCCTCTTACACCTTCTTACAAGATCCTTCACATGTGTACTTTGAGTACACTTTGACCCATCACATCCAAATTTGCTCACACATGTGTGAGAAAAGTGGGCCTCTTGCATGGCTTATGTGTCCCTCATGTGGCACCTATGTGGATGACACATGAGCTCCACCTCATCCAAGCCCTCTCTCTCCTCCAAAAACTCTATAAATAGAGGCCTTTTTCAAGAGAAAAGCATCTCTCATTTTATGCATTGTTATCACGCTAGTATAGCTTTAGAAATTCTTTGTGCATTTTATGTTCATGCTTTAGATAATTTAGAAATCACATCTTAGGCGTAATGGTGAATGAATCTAGTCTCTAGTTTTTATTTGATCTTTCATAATATCTTAGTATAACTTGCATTTTCATTTCAATCATTTGGTGAGGCTTGAGACAAGTTCCTCATACTTGTTCTTGAGCTCTTCATCCATCATTAGTTTGCATTCAATAGATCATAGTGGAATTTAATATATTGTGTTGGGAGAGCACACCCACATAAAATCTCTAAGAGCAAATCAACAAGGCTTGGGTACCCTTGTTCAGCTCATCGGAGGTTATGGTGGAAGCCATTGTTGTTTTAAAGTATGCTTTGTTAGACATGTTAGTGTAGTTTAAATGATTTATATTTTCTAACGTTTGCATGTCTGAGCGTGCTCCCAACAGGTAGGTTTCTAGCATACACATTTTGGCACACCCGGTGGGACCCACGTCCCTATTTTTCTAACATTTTTGCAAAAAATTTTGCAGTTCGGAGAACTCTAACACAGACCCGTCTCCGCTCTAGAGTCGCCGTCTCCGCAAATTGCGATCTCCGACACTCGGTCATCTTTGAAACTCGGTTGTCTGCACATAATCTTCACCGTCTCCGCCTGCTTAAAAGCGATTTATAAAACTATTTTTATTAATTTTCAATACTTTTAACTCTCGGGTTTCTAACAAAGATAGATTTTTTAAGAGTTAAATGCTGACAAAGTTGATAAAAATATTATTTTTTAGTTTTAATAAGTCTGTTTATTTTATGTAAAAATTTGACTGTCTATTCTCTGTTGTATGCGCAGGTATTCTACCGTTTCCGTAGATCACCGTCTGCGCAGATCACCATCTGTGATAATCCGTCGTCTGCGCCTATTTTTTGAGACTTGTGTTTTTTAACACATTTTATATTCTAAACTACTAACCAGTGCATGCAGGTTCTGTAATCTATATTTTAAAGAATATTATTTAATGAACTTGTATGTCTAAGCACTTATTTTAGAATGTATGATAAATAAAATGAACCTCACCAAATCTTGAATGACATAAGGCAAATAAACACACTTTCTAGGCTTTTTGTTTGCTGTGTGGGAAATAAATTGAACCTGAATGATTAACCATACTATTGTGTCTTTTTCTTAGGTAGAAAACACTTAGTTGCTCTTAAATAGGTTCAATTTGGAATGAACTCTTTTTGGTGTGTTTGAAGAAGTATTTCTCAACACTTCTTTTAAGCTATTTGTCTTTAGTTTAAATCCCTCTAATTTAAGTGATGCTTTGATTAAACTATAGCCGTATCCTCTCCCCTCGCCTTCATGGATCTTGGGTGAAGAGAAAGCTTAGCTTAATCAAGCCTCTAGAGAGGCCTGTCTAGAGGGAGCGCTTCCCCTTTAAAAGATGACCTCAAACCAGTAATCCCTTTGGCCGGTATAGAAATAAGGTGTGACCCAAAGGTCTGCTTTATCCCTTCAAGCTCGGGCAGGTCGTGTTCAATGGTAGTCCATACCGAGTGAATATCCTCAGCATACTAGCATGGTTGAACTAGAGACTTAAGTGTCTCACGTCGTACAAACTGATTGCGGGGATGCCACGAAACCTTACTAGCAACCATAAAGTAGTAGCCTACCCGGTTCACCTCTGAATGATGATTTATTATAGTGCAAGGGGAGGGAAGAATCTCCCCCCAAGATTCCCATCATACATGTCCCAGGGTATTGTGTTGCGAAAGAGATCTTCGTAGCACGGTGAAAATACCTGGCAAAAGATAAAAATACGGACACCCTTTCGGGGGTGACATGCTGTGTGAGTTGAAGCACTACCAAGAAATGGGCCTATAATTTTTCATATGAAGCAAAATCCCTTAGGTAGCTACTGTTTGAACTGTCTTTCGATGTGCTAGACCTAGTAAAAATATAAGTGGTTTGAAAGAATCACTTGAACATACACAATCAAAATATTACAAAGCTAGGACAAAATCCCTTAATGTCACATGTGATTGTATCCCTCAAGATTGCTTTGTCCCTTGTTGAATTGTTTTGAGACATGTGTTTGTTATTTTTTGGTTTTCTTGTGCTTAAAATCAGTTCTTGCCATTGAACAATTTGCCCAAAATCAGACTGAACATCAAAAATCTGCCCAAAATTTTAACACACTGCTTAGTCTTAGTCGGCTGTCTCCGCTCTGGATCCACCGTCTGCGCAGATCGCCATCTGCGAAGATTGCCGTCTGTGAAGATTGCCATCTGCGTCTAAGACTGTCATCTCCGCTTGAAAATAGTGAGCTTCAAAAATTGGCCAAGATAACCAAAATTTGATCATCTACAGGACCCTAGAATCACTTGTCCTAAATCATTCATCCACTTGGCCAAAATTGATGTTTTCATGACATGACCAGTTTTAAGAAGCACAAGAAGGTCAAACTTCCTATATCTTCAGTCCTTAGAGAGTAAAAGGAAACCACCCATAAATCCAAGGAATTCCAACACATTGCAACATCTATCAAACAAGGTATTGAACACCGTGAAAAGCTTGACAAAATCATCTACAACAATACCATTTGCAAATTCATGGCCAAGTTTTCACTCAATAGATCTTTTGTCATGCTTGAGCAATACAATTAGGTAACACCTGGCTTCTAGATTATTCTTCCACTTCTTCCATCATCATCCTTCTTTTGGAAGCATTAGATCAAAATCAAATCAAATCCTTAGGTTGAAAGACCTTAATCAGAGTATTGTGAACCTTCATCCTCAAACAAACATAATATTGCTTGTAGACCATCAGTCCGTCTCAAGTAATTTAAATCCCTTAGTGATATCCCGTTTTGCTTGAGATCACAAGTCCATCTTTAGGTAGAATAGATATTGCTTTAAATCCTTTGTGTTTGTATCATCATAAGGTTTAACATGCTTAGGTTTTGTCTCAAAAACCTTTAAATCAATCAACTCAATTATCCAATCAATCAAACCAATCTTCAATCAAATCACATCAATCATCAATCAACCAATCATTCAATCGATCAATCAATCAATCAAATCAAATCCAATCCAATCAAATCAAAGATCTTTGCTCCAATTCATCTTTCGTATCTCCTTGTCTTTCATTCTTCTACCATTGTATTGTTGTCACTCGATCCCAAGCCAGAAATATGAGGAGAACAACATCCAACACTAATCATGAAGAGAACCCATTTGCCACCCATTACTTTCATGGAAGTGGGGCACAAGCTGAGGAAGTAGCTAAAGAAATGGAATTAGTGGACCAAGATGAAAGGCCCAATCAAGTAATTGACTTCCTTAGAGACCCCTACAATTTGGAAATGGTTGAGAAGGCCATATTGCATAACAGTGATGAGATATTTCTGAATCTCATCCATAATGGTGTCACAGTTCCTGAAGACTTTGATGAAACACTCCTTACCAGAAATGTCACCAAAGCCACTGTGGCCACTTTAGTAGCCATGGCTTCTACTTCAAATGCTACATCATTGTGTGACACTGGTAAAAGACCTGCTAGCGAACCTCTTACATCAACAGCAATATCAGCACCTGTATCAACAACCGTATCAATACCCCAGTTGACACTTGAACAAATCCAACAAATCATAAGTGCTTTACCAAATAATACCACACACAATAGCACTCAAACGATGACAACTCAAGGGGCAAGTGCTAATGTCAACAACATAGGGCAAGTTTCCATGCCCTTGTCCTCCTTGTTTCAAACAATGGGGGCAAAAATGTCCGCGAACAATACATCCAAGCCGATCAATATATACCTCCTTTGACGATTGGAATGACCTCCACGGGATTTTTAGCTGCATAATTTGGAGGAGGTGGAGGTTATGTACCCCCATTTTTCACACAAAGTACCCCAGATTTCACCCAACAAATCAATGAGCTCAAAAGTATTGTACAAGGTTTACAGAGTGGGGGCAAAAAGGAGTTTTCTTTTGAAGAGATTTGTCCCTACCCATTTGACAAGTCTATCACAATGCAACCATTCTCACCAAACTTTGAGATGCTTAAATTTGAAAAATACAAGGGAGAAACATGTCCTCTCCAACATCTCAAAGAATTTTACATTGCATGTCAAGAGGTTGCTTCTAATGAGAACTATTTGAAAAGACTTTTCACTAGGAGTCTTGGAGGCGCAACCTTGGAATGGTTCATGGCCCTTTCTTATGGATCAATTTCTACCTTCTCTGACCTTGCGGAGAAGTTTGTTGGAAAATATTCATATAACATTGAGCATCAAGCAACACTCAGTGATTTGTGCAACACTAAACAAAAGAATGGAGAAACCTTTGCTAGTTTCTTACAATGGTGGAGACATATTGCAAATCGTATGCCATGGAAAATACCTGATAATCACTTAATTAACATCTTCACAAATAATTTAATCCCTGAGATGTCCTTCCAAATGAAGATGGCTTCACCTGATACCTTTGAAGCCCTTGTCAAGAAGGGAAAGGACATTGAAGATGGCCTTTTGCAAAGAGGTACCATCAAACATTATACTCCTAATAATGATAAACTGAAATTTTGGAGTAAGAACAAAGGAGTTGTCAATGATGGAGTGACTGATGCCAAGAATGTTCAAAATGTTCAAGCATCCAACAATAACAATCAAAACAATCACAATAAAAATCAGAATCAAAATCAGTACCGCAATAACAACCACAATTAGAATCAGAATCAACCCAATCAGAACAATCAGAATCAAAACAATCAGAATAATCAGCTACCGCGTAATCAATCATTCTTGTTCCCGTGAAACAAATATAACAACAACAACAACAACAATGATAATCGACAATTATGACAATTCACAGCTTTAGCAGAGCCTTTAGATGTGATCTTCAAACAACTCGCGGATCAAGGAATGATAGTTTACCCAAATACTCGACCTTTTGATGAGAATCAACCTAAACCTGTTTGGTATAAAGATAATGAATATTGTGATTATCATCACATCAAGGGACATGATACCAAGAAATGCATGAAGCTCAGACACTTTGTGCAAGATCTCATTGAGGATGGGAAAATTGAGGTTGAGGGTCAGAATGCGTCCTCATCTAATGCGAAACTCAAGGTTTATAATCAACCTTTTCCACCTCATAATCAAAACAATGCATCAAATGCCATTCCTTATGACTATTCTAGCAATACCATTATAGGCCATGATCGAACATGTGGGAGTCTAGATGAAAATGATATCTTTGGGTTTGATTCTCTTTGTGGCCACATTGAAGAAGTTGACACGCATGTTAATACCATAAAACTCAAAGCTATTGATTGTAATGCTACTACACAAAGACCCAGAGTCACTGTTCAAGCTACTGATAGACCTTCTACATCTACAAATCCACCAGCTGCACCATCTACTACCGCTTGACCTGCCTCACATTTTGACTTGTTGGCCCAATTGCGAAAGATACCTGCACAGATATCCATTCTAGAGCTCTTAACAACATCGCCAATCCATAGAGAAGTCCTTGATAAAGCTCTAAATAAGTCCTGTGTTCCTGAGAACATTAATGCTGCACAATTCAAAGCCATGATAAGGAACCTAGCCACGCAAGAACATCTGGTTTTCACTGATAAGGATTTTAGTGGTCCCGATCCTCATCATAATAAATCCCTCCATATAGAAGGCAAAATCCGCTCCACAAGAGTCAAAAGAATCCTTATAGATGGTGGATCTGGCCTAAATTTGTGCACATTGAAAATGATTCATAACATTGGCCTTTCTGAGGACCTCATTGATAAAGACAAGACAATTACAATAAAAGCTTATGATGATAGAGAACGCGAAAGCAAGGGGATGATCACATTGCCCTTACAAGTGGGCCCGACCCTGATTGAAACTATTTTCCATGTACTAGATCTTGATTTACCTTATAACATCTTGCTAGGATGTCCATGGATACACGCTATCAAAGGTGTACCCTATTGGTGGTATTCCAGGTTTTGCTTTCTTTTTCCTCAGTTTTGTGGTCTTCCCTCTCTAGGTTTTCATGTTTTCATGTCTTTCAACCTAAAACCTATGAAAATATTCATAATTCTTAAACCCTAGCTCTCATTCAATGTTCAAAATTGAAGAAAAACCCTAAGGCGTTGAATCACTTATGTTTCTTAGTTACTTTTTATTCCACTTAAGTCATGAGCTCTATTGCAATCACTTAGTCGCACAACTTAAAATAACATATTCCTTTTTATCCCTGACTTAGCGATTAGCCTGTGTCACGTTGTCTCATGTAATAACTAAATATTCCTTGTTCTTTCCCAGACTTTGTGATTTTCTTTATGTCACGTTATCGCTGAATCATTTGGAGAGAGCCATAATATAATCAGTGGGCCCATAGATCAGTTGGGTGATTGCAAGATGTTTTCCACAGTTAAGAGTTTATCATGAGACACTGCGATTACCTTTTGTCGCATAATCGCTAAAAGAGTTTAATGTGAAGTGTGATGCAAAGCCTTCAGTCACGCATTCTCCAGAAAAGAGGCCGGTTAAGTTCAAACTACCGAGACTTCGCGAATAACCTTTTGCAGTTTGGGATAAAGCATAGTTGGGTTGTTGCCAGATAACTCAGTTTGAAAATCAAAAGAAGGCATCTGTCAGAAGGTGAGTGGATTCCAGAATGATCGCTTAAAGATATAAGTGTATTCAGCGACTATGAGACTACTTAAGGGTAACTGTTAGTCGTAGGGTCTCAGAATGTTTTAAAGGTATGATAAGTTATTTGGTGATTAAGCGACAGCCGTCAGATGAAGTTATGAAAGGATCCTATGGTAGTCACCAAGTCTGAGAATAAAAGACCCTAGGGAGCAAAGTCCTCGCGACTCAGCAGATATGGGTATTTTGCGAGGTCGCAAGATGATTTTAAGGATAGAATGCTTTGTCACGTTGTCTCATCAAGTTTTTGACATTCAACATTTTCATTTGGCGATCAGGCGACTAAGGGTTGTGCAATCTGGTGGAGAAAAGATAACATTGGGTGACTAAGATATAACTATGAAAGATAACACTAACTGTTAGTCGCATAGTCTGAGAAAAGAATGTGGGTTAGTAATAACCACTGGTGACTTAGATTTGCCTTGTGTCACGTGGTCGCCAAATATTGACTATGGTTAGTAAAGGTAAGGAAGTTGCACAGTCACTAGGTCTCTGGATAAATCATGGGTTAAGGATTGGGTTCAGCAACAGAGAAAATGAATGCAGTCGCCTTATCGCTTGATGCTGATTTTTGTAAAAAAGTGCTAGTATTAAATATGTCAGTGTGAATTATTCGGCGGCCAATCAGATTTCCATATTTTGATTACTATGCAGAAAAAGGGTAGCTGAGATGTATGACAGAATGCCAATCCTAGCGTGACATGTCAGCTCATTTGAATTTTATAAGGTTTAGCCGAGGATTCAGTTTTACAAGTTTGATTTTCCTGTCACACTCAGGAAACTATGGCTAGGTTTTCAATTATGTTCATAGTATGTGGAATTTAAGATAAAATTGATGTTCTGTGAATCATGGGTAATGTACTTCAAATGGTTATTATAAGGAGATGATTTCCTGCTCATTTACATTCACCTTGCTTTTAGCGTTGCTAAGTTTGAAGAGTTCAGTTGCCAAAACATAGTAAATTCAAAAGTTTACAGAGTTCTCTGAGAATAAAGAGTTCATTATTTCCAGAATTGTGTGCAAGACAACTTGTGAAGTCTCTGTGATAGATTTGTTTCAATACCGATAATGAAGAGGAGAATCCAAACACTGAAAACATGAGTAGAGCAGTGAGTGTAGCTTGGACCAGTGGAGAAAGTGAGAGGGTAGAGGACGAGGCAAAGGGAAAAGTGAACTATTCAGATGAATTCCTCCGTCTCCTTCCTAGTTCAACAAAAAATAAGAAGGTTAATGCTAATGTCCTCATTGATGAATATAAAGATATTTGAGATGCCGTAACTCCAGGAACAACAGGTTTTTCTCTCTTCAACTATTTTTATAAGAATTCTGATAAGCCCATCCCAGTGTCAAACCCTTGGACCTATGGTTTAGCCAGGTTACTTGTTCCTGATGTCTTCCTAGATGTAGACTTGTTCTTAGACCTAGCCAATCACTATGATGTTTTATCTAAGACCATCAGGAGGGATGATGGTGTAACCACCTAATTTCGGTCTGTCGCAACTATGGACCCTATTTTCCCTAAGTGTGATCATATCCTCGAGTTATGTCCAAACGACCCTATTACTGTTTGGCATAATTCTTTTAATCGATTTAATGTCCTAGGTGATTTTTATCACTGATTTATATTTATCTACTATAGCCATACAATTCAAATCAATATCGACCAATCAGATCAAATCTAAATCAAACATGGCTATAGTATTTAATTATAATGGAATTAAATAAATCTCTATATGAAATGAATCACTTGCAATCCAACCCATTCCCCTAGCCTATTAATTTAATTAAAATGGCTATAGTCCCTTAATTATTAAAAAGCAATTTATTTGTTTTAAATAATTAAATCCTATATTTCTAAATGAATTAAATAAGTTTATTTCATTTATTAATATTCCCT
>MU224269.1:769953-801561 GCA_018584345.1 Thuja plicata
TCAGATGAGTCATAAAAATCACATTGTAAGCCTTTCATAAAAAGATTTTCCTCAGTAATGACATTGATTAAAGATGTGGGATCAACTAGACAACCATGAGTAGGTATCTTAGCAATCCTAGCATAGATATAAAGGGGACCATTGGGAGCTTTGATTGTTTCAGAATCATCAAAGGTAATTAAAAATTCCCTAGGTCGCTTATCCTTAGTTTGTTTTTGAGTTTTAGGTGGAACTGGAAGTTGAAGTGGAGGTGAAGGATCTTGAACAATAAGCTTAGATTAACAATGATTAACAACGTTATTAAGATCATCCATCTTTGAATTAAAACCAATGTCTACAGAAGATGGTTGAGCTATAGTATTAGCATCATGTGTAGGTAAAGGATTGGTATATATTTGAAGGTTTTTATTAGGAGGAGAAACAAATTTATTCCTATTACCATCAAAATTATCAGCAGACAAAGCTTTGGAATCAATTAAGTCTTGAATCTTATGCTTTAGAGAGTAATATTTTTCAGTGTCATGGCCATTCTGGCAATGGTATTGGTAGAAAGCTTTAGAATCAAAGGATTTTAAAGTTATCATGGTAGGAAGAAGAGGTCAAATAGGAGGCAAAGTAATCATACCAGCACTTAACAACCTACTCATTATAGAATGCAAAGTTTCAGAGAGAGGAGTAAATGTATGATTCATACAAAAAGTAGTGGATGTAGGAGCATTATTAGATGTACCCACAACTTGATCAGCAATCGTATTCGTCTGTTTATTAATCTTGACATAATTGTTAGGTTTCTGAAACTTATTAGGATTAGGAGCATTGTCACCCTTATCAACTATAACAGGAGTCATTGGAGTGTTGCTCTCAAACTAACTCACTTGTAATTGATAATGGTGAAGTGTTGCACACAATTGTTGAAAGGAGGTAAATTCAGTAAGAATAATTTTATCCCTAATATATTTTTGTAAATTTGCAATAAACATATGTTGAATATAAATATCAGGAACAGGATAAGAAATTTGAGCATGCAAATCCTTAAATCTACCAATAAAATCTGTCAATTTTTCCTTAGTATTTTGTTTACAATGCATTAAATTAGATAAGGACACTTGTGGTCCAATGTTATTTTGAAATTGTTGAATAAAGGAATTGGCAAGTTTAGGAAAAGAATCAATGGAATAGGGAGGTAAGGAACAATACCATTGTAAAGCCTTATCTTGAAAGGTTCTGGCAAACAATTTAGCTAAAATCCTATGGTCATGATCATAATCAGTACAAAGGATTTGAAATGTTTTGACATGAGTAACAGGATCACCTTTTCCATTATAGTTCTCAAGATGAGGCATATCGGCTTGCTGAGGGATAGTAGCATGAATGATATCTAGAGATAAAGGACTACCCATATCACATGTAGGAATGCTAAATTTAGATTGAGTTAAAGATGCAAGTTGTTGTTGTAAAGATGACACAGTTTGAGCCAAACTAATAATTATGGAATCATTAGAGGAAACATGTGGCATAGTAATATTAGGAACACTAGGAAAAGTGTAAGAAGCAGCAAGAATAGAAGACACAACTGGTGGAACATTAGGAATCACAGTTGGAAGAGGGTTAGTATAAGTAAAAGGCACACTATGATATGAAGGTTGTGAGGTAGGTAAAGATACTGGTGGAGCACTCATAGGAATAGGTGCGCTTGGGAGAGAAGTTGTTATCAAAGGAGGAGTATAAGTAGGAATGCTAGGTAGAGGAATAGAAGAAGGTCCTACACTAGTGAAAATAGGTGTGACCCCTAACTCTTGAGCTTCTTGAGTTACAGGCTTAACATTCAAATTCACAAGATGAGTAATACTATGCAATAAATTAATACCTTGATCATTATCATAGAGAACTTTCTTAAGAGCCTCTATAGCTTGGATAGAATCTTGATTATGGTTTTCTTGGATAAGCCAATTTTCCATTTTATCAAGTTTGGTTGAAAGGTTTTGCACTTGTTCAGGAGGAACTCTTAAAGCATCATCTTCATCATGAGAAGAGTGAGAAGAGTTATGCTCCATAGAAGGATTAGAATCATGAGTTATCAAATTATCATCTAGGCTCCTAAGGAAAGGAGAGGAAGACTCAGGATCAAAGGAACCCATAAGTCTATGGCTTCTTCTCACCGGGATACTATAAGTAGGACTAGATGTGGTAAAGCTCATACACTAATACAATGCCAATGAACTAACACAAAATTTTGATCTATTGAATTGAAATGCAATTTGAAAGAATATGCAAGATCTAGCATAAACAATGTAAATCTAAAACCAAAAAGAAAGAGTTGTCTATCACGGGTTCACCAAAATGTAAGATATAAAAAATAGGTATAATATGGTAGGATATAAAATTGTTTTGATAGATTTGTATTTGAAATGTGTATATATAAAGATGTAATGGGGATTGAAATAGAGATGTGTAAATTGTCCTTTAAGTTGCCTAGAATGTATTGAATTCCTTAACCCTAATTGAATTGTATTGATTAAGTATTGCAATTATGATTAAGGAGAAGATAAGATGTTCCTTTTTACCCTCAAATGCATAAATGGGAGATCCAAGTTGATCAACCCCAAGGAAGGGCTAATGCACAAATGAATCAACTATTTGGAAAGGAGAATAACAAAGGAGATACCCTAAATTCTATTAAATATAAGTATGGAAATGATATATAATAGTAATTAAAGGAATGGGAGAAATGAAATAACCTTGAAATATTGTAGATCAAATAATTCTATTTTCTGAGGTCTGTAGACTGTTTCTAGAAAAACTGACAATTGATACCAAACCGAAACACAAAGACAAACAAAGCCCAGAAATCATTTTCTGTTCCAATGTCATCTTATGAAAAAGGTCAACCTTGACCCACAAATGTCTACCCTGACCCAATAATGTCGACCCTGACCTACATAGATCTTAAAGTGACTTTGTTTGCGCCGTCTAAAAGAAAGCCAAAAAGGGTATCCACATCTGGGTTCAAATCCACTGTTATGTACCTGTACTTGCAAGGAAAAGGAGATTGTTTATTGTGGGGGAGGGGTTTGCCTTGGTCAAACCCTAGTTTTGGAATTAACCTCAAATATATGTAATTGAGATTGTAGAAATGGACAAAGTAAATGCATAAATTCACCTTATTTGAGAAAGTCCTTGTGGGGGATTCGAATCCTTGAATCCAAAAGTATGATTCAAATGTAGAATGTAGAAAGGTAGGATGTCTTCAATCTCTTGCTAATAGATCTCCAACACCAAGTCTTGAATGGGTTGTTGAATTTGGAATAGGCTTGGAAGAAGGTGGATGGAGAGATCACCAAAAGGGCACCATGTAGCTTCAATCCTTCAATGGTCTCCAATGGATCTCCTTCATGAAAATGGATACTTGAATGGATGAATTCTTGCTTGAAATCTTGCTTGATTGCTTGCTTGAATCACACTTGAAGATATCTTGAGAATGCTTGATCACCCTTGGAAGACTTAGTTCGCTTGATCATGGTTAGAGAAAATGAGAGAGAAAGCTTCCCTTTTATATGGAATTAGGGCACAATCTTCTAAGGAGGCCTACATAGGAGGATTAAATTTCCATTAAAGCCTTTACCCTTAGGAGAGGACCTATATTAAATATAATTTAGAAGTCAACGCTTCGGAACCCAAAACAACCAACCCAGAAGTGGGAAAGACTTTTTGCAAAGGCTGACCTCCAAAATCTGTGAGACCCTGGGTCAAGGTCAGGGTCGAGGTTGACATAGACCTAAAAGGTCGACCCTAACCCTAAAGCCTAGAATCACCAGTCTACAGTCTAGAATGTAGAAATCAGGCTAAACAAGAGTGGAAAGAGGGACAAAATAGGGGGGAAGCCATGTCAAGATCACGAACCCATTCAAGGCACTTGTCATGACCCCAAACCACTTACTCAGAAGGCTAAACATGTCTACAATGGAAGTGCTTCCATTTTCTGACTATACAACCTATTTCTCTTTATCATCCTTAGCATAATGTGGCTGAGCTTCCTGTAGGTTCTGACATTTATGATTGAATTCATCTATATGACATCTCCACAAAAATTGAATGAATGCCCTAGTTTTGATGAAATTGTCATCTAACAAGAACTCATCACTGGCTTGCTTGGTCACAGGGTCTAATTCTTTACCTATGAATTTTTCCACTGTGAGGTTAGAAATTGTATGCCTAGGTGTCTTTGGCACTCCTTCTTGTAGCTCTTGGGAAGTAACAACAATTTCACTAGCATTCCTCAATTGAACCAATTGCTCAACAATGGCTTGGTCATCATAATGCATAGGATATTGGGAAGGAGAGTACAACTCACTCTCTTTCTCTTTTGCTTCCACCCTTTGTCTCTTGGGAGAGGGAACTTCTTGAGAACTAGCACTTGCTAGCCTTTTTCCTTTATGATGAGGAGGTTTATCAGCTTTGGGCATGATGGTTGTGTACTCTCTCCTTTTGTATACTACATAATCCCCAGGCGGGACTACTCTTCCTTGCTGAAGTTTACTCAAAATAGCATGAGCCTTTTCTGGCTCAGCTTCCATTAATCTTTGTTTCTTCTCATTTAGGGTTTGCATGATTCCCTCAAATAAAGTCATTAAAGACTCAATTTTCTTGGCCCAAGGGAAGAACTCCTTTAGGGGATCATAATAATTTTCAAAATTATGTTCAAAGTCCAAAGAATTCTTGTACACGAACCACTTCTCCTTCCTGATCTCCTAGTCACGAAGGTTAAAAATGTTTTTGATGATGTCCTCTGGGTAGTTGAATTGATGCTCTAATGTCAAGCACTTAGTTCTTTTTCTGAACATACCCATTATAAAATCTTCATTATCTGCACACCTAGATACATATGTTGCTAAGTGATAGGGCTCAAAATATTTATCAAATTGTGTCCACCCATTCTTTGTTATGATGAAATGATGGGCTTTGGTGAGGGTAGGGAAAAGGCTTCCCTTCATTTTTCCTGCTAGGGCCTACTCATGTAGTCCACCCAATTGCCTTATGATCTCTACCATTCCAATCTTGAGAGGGACTTTGTAGGGCATCACATAAGGGGTTCCCCTAAATCCATAAAATCCAATCACTGTAGAAATAGGGTACAAAATTAGATCTCCCCAATTATGGGAAATATTTAGTTCTGGGGAAAATTCCATAGGTCTCAAAAGACTCATCATTTCAATGTGGATCCTAGCATTTTGATTGGACAATAGTGACTTGAGCCTAGTTGTGAAAACCTTATCAAAGTAAACATAGCTAGCTTCTTTCCTGTCCCATGATAGATCAACAATCCACATCTGAACAGGCAATTCCTCATCACCCTGGAACTTAGTCAATTCCATTTCTTCCTCAAAGAAGTCTTCATTATTGGACAAGAACATGTGCATCATGAGGGAATACCATCCCATTGGTTTAAGTATATTGCTATCCTGGATTCCTGCTAAGCCTTCATGCATTTCTTGAGCAATGTAAGATGCATAGTCAAATACTACTGATAAGTGGGGATGTAGAATTTGGACCACCATAAGCATTATGTGGACATGCATAGTTATTTCTTCATCTGTTCCTAGAACATGGAATAGGGCACTATATATTTTCTTGGCCTTGCCATTGAAATAATCTAACTTGAATCGCTCTGGTGTATTAGGCCCTACCACAATCAGGTCTCCTATTTTGTTGAAATACCCTCTCAAAGCCTCATTTCTGTAGTACTCCTTCTGTGTTTGGTATACATCCTTAAAGTATTCAAATTAAATTTCATCCATTTGTACTGAGGTATCACTCAACTTGAAGATTCTTCTAATTTCATTAGCTGAAACAGTCAGCAACACATTCCCTTTGGTATCCCTAAAACCCTAGACACTTTGTCGTAAGTGTTGGCAATTAGAGTGAACAAATCTATATCCATGAACACCCCAGGAACTATCAGCTTTCCTACATCCAAATCCCATATGTTACAATCTGGGGTGGGGTTATTTATCTGACTATATGCATTTCTAAATAGGGTAAGACCGTTAAAACTGGTTTTGACATCTTTTGCCCATCTACCCGAATCATATAGGCCTTCTCCTACTTTGAGACGGGGATTTAAGGGAACTATCTTCTTGATTTGGGTCACATCACCCATAGATCCTTTCAACTATTGTAGTAAATACTCCCTAACATTTCTTTTTTGGTAATCAACTTCTTTGGAAATCTCAATTCTAGGGGCCATTCTGAACCTAAGGTTTTTTGTTAAGACGTAATCTAGATTTTGAACAGATAATTCTAAAAGTCCTTTGAACTGCAAATCTTACTGGGGGCTTGAATTATATTGAATCAAATAAAACTTACTCATTCTACAACTTTATCGTGTGGAGCTGAGTATCACTACAACTCTATTTTTGCTTGAATGATTTTGGTGAATTATTGTGACTTCAAGTCGAATTAACCAGCTTTACAACTTCAATCAAATCAATCACTCAAATTGAATTTGACTAGAGTTTCCACATGTTCTATAATCAATTTCCCTGCATCAAACACGTAGCTTAACGGCTCACTGGAGCTAATTTTACCAATTTTGAATTTGAGCCATAGATCTTGATCATTACCCTCTTCATCCGATGGCTATCTTATTTTCCCAAAAACAACTGTTTATCTTGGACACGTGTCACCTCCACTTAATCGCTTAGTCCTTAGATTTTGAGCACTTTATCTTTAAGCATTTAAGCGAACTGTTTGATTCTTCTACACTTGCAACCTCAATAACTTAACTTTCGCACTATACCAGACCCACCTCTTATGCCACGCATCGCTCAAACTTAATCACCTACTCCTTAGATCTCAATCAGTTTCCCTCCTAAGTGATTAAGTCAGCCATTGATCTTCTCTAACTTGTAATGCCTTTAATGAAATGACTACACCGTAATGAACTTACCTTATGACTTCAGCAGGACCCACCTTTTACACGTGGCATCATGGCTTAATCGCTTAAGCGATAGATGTCGATCACTTTTTCATTAAGTCATCACGCGGGCCGTCAGATCTTCTCAAAATTCTCCAAACTTTATCCTGTGGTCAGCTTCACTTTTAGTGGATTACATGTCATCACCTAGACATGCATCAGCACCGCTTAATGGCTTAGTCCTTAGATTTTGAGCACTTTACCTTTAAGCATTTACACTGACCGTTGATCTTTTCTGTAGATGTTGCTCCTTTAACTCTACTTTTACGACCTCATTTGGCCCCACAAAGACACGTGTCAACACCGCATAATGGCTTAAGTATTAGATTTTGATTACTTTGCAAGTAAGCCATTACACTGACCATCAGATGGAAAACAAGTAAACCATTCTTTAATCATCGCCAGCTCTGAGCATCCAAGTCTACCAACTTCCAGATTTCAATACTGCTTGATGGATTAGCTGAAAGATGTTGTGCATCTTGGGTATATGAAATTAAGCCCACCATTAGATCAATTCAAATTTTAATCACCTTTATGCTACCTGTGTCTAGACCCACGTCACTTCCTCTAACATGCATCGAAACCACTTAATCACTTATCCATTAGATGCTATGCACTTTGCCTTTAAGTGATGAAGTGAACTGTCCGATCTTTTCTAACTTGCCCACTACTTAGTTGAGAAATTTGATGCCCACCGGCCCCTCCAGGACACATGTCATTCAGAATTAATGGCTTGAGCGATAGATCTCGATCATCTTGGAGGTAAGTCATTAAGTGATCCGTCAGATCAAAGCAAAAGTGCTCAGCATATAACAAGTTTAATTAAATCCGTAGCGGACTTTGGATTAAAGGAATAATGTAATACCATAGTGTTAGGATTGACAAATTTAACAAACATGTCCACTTGAAACGAACCCATTAGAGACATAACTTAAGTGAAAAAAGGTAATATAAAATTAGAAGATATTTTAGCGCTTAAGGTTTTAAGACCGGAATTGCACTAGGAAAGATTGACACAAGGGTTTTTCAACATTTTCAACTAGGTTAATGGTTAAAATATGAATTTCCAGAGGCATGGGATAATTTTTTACAATGATTTTAAACCTTTGAATTGCACAAATGATAGGGAAATTCAAAATTTTATAAGACATATCCTAAATAGGAAAAAGCACCAACAGTGGCTCTCTCTGTGGATGTTTAAATGCCAGGTTAAAGCAAGAACCACGGATCTTTGGAACAAGCAGACCGAAACTGCCTAAACCTAAAACTAGAAACAAACACACAACTAAAGGAAACACACCTATACATATAATACATACTACTGTGCATGGAAAAGAAGAATTACTTGAATAATTTTTTTAGAAACTGTCCATGCACTAGCAATTCCTGTTCTTCATCATTTAGATTATTGAGGAAATAAGAATCTTTTGCAAAGATCTAGGATATGACAAAAGGCCCTATCCATAGTGACTCAAACTTTTTGTGTTTGCCTTTGTCTCCAACCCTATTATTCCATTGCAATACAAAATCACCAGGCTAAAATTTTCTCTCATCTGCTCTTCTATCAAAAAAATACTTCATTTTTTGTTGCAATTTCATATTTTCTCTCTAGCTTTCTCTTCTCACTTCATCTAATTCAACTAATTGAACCATTCTTTCTTCCATTAGTTCAAGTATCTCAATTTCTTCTTCCTGGATGAATTTATATATTGGGAGAAAGTTATTAACTGGCATTCTTGACTAAAGACCATATACCAGTTCAAATGAAGATTTCCCAATAGCCTTTTTGACAGTAATCCAGTCTACCCATAAAGAAAGTTTTAGCTTGGAATGCCAAGCTCTTTTGTTATTTTCCAAGATTTTCTTTAGAATTTGCAAGAGATTCTTATTGCTAGATTCAGCTTGACCATTGGCCTGTGGGTGGTATGGGGATGAATAGGACATAACAATTCCCATATCTGAGCAAAAGTTAGTAAATTCTTCAAACATGAAGCACATAACATTATCCATTACCAATTTGAGGGGAACACCAAATCTGGTAATCACATTATCCATTTGAAAGTCAATAACCATAGTGATTTTTTCTCTCTTAGTTGGGATTGCCTCTACCCATTTTGTAAAATAATCAGTTACCAGCAGAATCCAACTATGCCCCCCACTTGATTTTTCAGCAAACTCTCCTATAAAGTCCATTCCCCACATAGCAAAGGGAGCCTCTGCTACTATAGGGTTCAGCAATAATGCTCCTGAATACTTCATCTTGCTAGAGAATCTTTGACATGGCTCACATTTCCTGACAAAAGTGTAAGCATCTTGAAACAAGAAAGGCCAATAATATCCAGCTCTTAGAACTTTGTGAGCCATTGATCTAGCAGTATAGTGATCTCCACATATCCCAACATGCATTTCTTTCAATATATTCTCTGATTGACATTTGTCAAGGCATAATAATAGGATCCCATCTCTATTTTTCTAGAACAAGTCACCATGCAACAAAACATATTTTTGAGATTGCAATCTCAAACTCCTCCTTTGGTTGTCATTCAAGTCATCTGGACATCTAGCATTTTTCAGAAAATATAAAATATTGACATACTAGGGTTGCATTTCAATGCTTGTAATACATTTATCATGTACACCAACATTGTTGACTTTAACTAGGCCCAAATTCTCTTGTGTCATCAATTTTTCCAAACCCAATCCTCTCACTAGTTTTGTGATGTGGATTTCTAAATCAAACTCTTGAACTTTATTTATCCACTTGCACCTTTTTCCTGTCACTTCATTTTGAACAAAAATGTCTTTGACAGTAGCATGAGGGACATAAGATCTTAGCTTTTCACACACCATATAAGGTCTGAAGGCCTTGACTACTTTCACTAGGGCATAAGCCTCTTTCTCCATCAGCTGGTAATTCAACTCAGCAGTCTGCAAGGACTTGCTAAAGAAGGCTATTGGGTGTTCAAATCCCTTAGCATCTTTCTGTAATAGGACTACAACAATTGTGTGGAAAGAAGAAAATGTGAACAAGGAAAAGGGCTTGGTGTAATAAGGGGATACACGGACTGGTGCTTCTTGAATAGCTTGTTTTATTTTTTCAAAGGCCAATTGAGTCTCTTGGTCCCATTCAAACTTCACATTTTTCTTCAGCAGTTTGACAATAGGTTTAGCCAGTTCTGCAAAGTTGGTAATGAACCTTCTTACAAAATTGAGCCATCCTAGAAATGACTATATTCCTTTTAGATTCTTAGGAGGAATCACTTTCTGAATAGCTTCCACCCTTTCAAGGTCTATTCTGACTCCCTATTTTGACACTATGTGCCAAAAGTTTTCCCTCAGTAACAGCAAAGTGACACTTCTTTGGGTTTAAAGACACCCCATATTCCAAAGCTTTTGTCATTACCTTTTCTAGGTGATTGCAATGATCCTCTACTCTTCTTGAGAAGGCTGTTAAGTCATCTTGGTATACTACCATTAAAACATCTATAAGGTCTTTAAAAGCCACATCCATAGCCCTTTGAAAAGTTGCACCAGCATTCTTCAACCCAAAAGGCATGCGAGAATATACATAAGTGCCCCAGGGAGTAGTAAATGTTGTCTTGAATTGTTCTGATTCCTTAACCAGCACTTGGTTGTACCCTGAAAATCCATCCATCATAGACAATAGGTCACAGCCAATGACTTTATGTAACATAGCCTCCATGTTTGGTAGTCCATAATTATCTTTTAATGAGGCCACATTTAAATTTCTAAAGTCAACACACAATCTTATATCACCATTCTTTTTCCTTACAGGGACCAAGTTAGAAACCCATGATGAATGTCTTATTGGTTTAATTTTGCCTGTATTTTGGTTGCCAGTAAGGGATTAATGGGCCTTTTTTTTTGTCTGAATGGTTTAGTACTTTCTTTCAAAGGGATATCATGCTAAAATAAGTCCTTTCTATAGGCTTTTAAATCCTCATATGACCATGCAAATACATGTTTATATTTCTTCAACAATTTTATCAAATTTTGTCTCACATTACTGTCCAATTGTTTGCCAATGTAAACTAATTGGGGAGATGTTTCAGATCCCAAATTGACTTCCTCTAACTCTCCCACCTTGGCATTGGATTTTTGAGTCATGTAATTGTCGTTTATGTCGAACAGGCCTTCCAATTCAACCAACCCTTTGGGAATGTGATTAGTATCCAATTGGATGACTTCTTGATAAAAAACATACTCCTTATTGTCCATTAATGATACTAAAGATTCACAATCAATCTTATGACCATCATATTGGTCTACACATTGGATAAACCTGAGGATATCATCATCATCCTCAATAACTTTCCAATTATGAATATTATCAGGGACTGCAGGCCTACTTTTTATTTCAACAACAGACATGCCAGTAAGAGTGGCATAATTATTCTTCAGAGAAACATTTTCCAAGAAGTCTTCCATTATGTTATTGGATCTCTCTATCCATAGGATATTGAAAGCATCAAATAATTCTATCTTATCCCAAACAACATACTTATACAATTTTAATCTATCATCCTTAGCAACATAATGCTCCCTAATCTAAGATATAATCAACTGGGAATATCCATGGACTTTTAAACATTTAATACCATGCTTGATGGAAATATCCATCCCCAAGATCAAAGCTTCATACTCGACAGTATTGTTTGTGCATTGAAAATTCAGCAGGAAAGAGTACTTGAAAGTAATACCTGATGGGGAGATAAACAAGACTCCTTCTCCAGATCCTTCTTTTGAACATCCTCCATCAAAATACATTTTCCATAGTCCATTTTGTTGCAACAATAATTCATCCACAATTGGGTCTCTATTTTTTAATTGTGGCTTGACTTCTTCAACAATAAAATTCTCCATATCAACATTTATGCAACAGTTTAATTGTACAAGTGGAATCACCTCCACCATAACAGATGATCGGGGTTCCCTGTACAACTTGACCTCATTCCCATTTATAGGGATGGTTGCATAGGATAAATCTAATTGCATTTTTCCTCCTACTGTTCCTGCCCATTGCCTTGATAAAAGCATACCATAATATGGTTTGGTGTCCACTACCACTATATCCATTCTGTAAGTTGCCTCAGGGAAATCAACAATTTTTACCTCAATATCTTTCATTGTTCCTATCATAGGAACCTCTCTATTTTCCATTGCATAACAAATCCTAGCAGATGTGGTAACTTGAAGTCCCAATTCCTTCATAACATGATAATACATTACATTTTCTATAGCTCCAAAATCAATCATGCAATTTTTGATTAAGTAATTATTTACCATTAAGGTAACATAGAATGGGTCAACAAACAATGGTTCTTGAGTGATTATGTTTCCAATACATATATTGGAAAACTCTTTTCTTTTTTTTTTCCTTTCACCAGTGGGTTGTCCTTTTTAGTATTAGCTGATGTTAAGGGTATCTCTTTTTGGTTGGGAACAGATACACCATTTATCCCTTTTAAAAGTGCTAGAGCAACTTCTTTGTGCTCCCTTATTTTTAGCATTTCCATGAGGGGAACTGAGACTTTCATTTGGGCCAGTGCATGTTTCATGTCAAAAAGGGGCAATTCAGAGGACATATAACTTATTCTCTTCACTTTCTTGGATCTTTCATTGGGTGCTAATTCTTCTCCTGCTTCTTCATTTCTAGAGTGGTCAGAAGATGACCCTGCTTGTTTCTCATGATTTTCACCTTTATCTTCCCTGACATGGGGATTCTCAGTAACTCTAGGTGACTCCCTTTTGGCATAACTAGGGACAGGTTTACCTTGAGCTTGTTGCACTATTCTATTTCTTAAGTTGTAAGCATTTCTTGCCTGATCAATTGCTGCAACGGTTAAAGTCCTTTTTTCTTCATCAATGGGAGTCCCAAAGTGAGACTGTGAGCTATCATTCCCTACAGTATTTATAGTTGTATGTGAAACATCTTTATCATGATATTTTTGATAAGGTGGATTTCATAATTGATGTTCAGAACAAGATTCATCCTCTATACTCAAATTATCAAAAAATGATCCAGTATCAGAGAGCCATGGGTATGGTTTCTTCACAGTAAACATATTGATAGCAGGGCCTTCTTGTTCCCTCTCTTCTGTTTGATCAAGCAGTGCCTGGGCCACCACACATTGATAGGAAGAGTGTGGCATATTGCAAGCATCACACCAAGGAGTGTTCTCAACATAATCAGCACTATTCCTTTTTAGGGGATCTGGGGTTTCCTTTTCCTTTGGGTTATCTTTCCCATCAGGGATTGGTTTACCATTATTCCAATTTGTATTGTAGGGGTAATCTCTCAGGATAGGCTATTTTTCAAATCTTTGGTTAGGGTATTTATTATCATGGTATCCCCCTCTATCATTTTTATCCATTTTGGTAGCAGGGTCTTTTACTGCACTCACTAGTTTATCCACTGTATCATCTTCTTTCACACTTTTATTGGCTGGTCCTTTTTCCTTCCAAAGCTTATTGTCTTCCCTATTTCCCAATTTCCCTAATGCTCTCCTATTAATCTCAATATCAATGGCTATTTTATATGTATCCCTCAAGGTAGTTGGGTTCTTATCTCTAAGAAAGTAAGACATTTTTCCATCAACAACATTTATATAAGTAGTAAGGCATACTTCTTCATCTGATCTTAAGACTTGGAACAATTTGTTCATGGCCTTTGAAATCTACTGTTAAAATCAGCCATATTCTCATTTGGGAATTTTTTTATGTTATTGAATTCATTTAACATGTATCCAGAATTTACATGTTCTCTATATTGATCCCTAAAATATTTTACAAATTCATCCCAAGAGGCAATACTATCATTAGGCAAATTCCTGAACTAGTCCCTAGCATCTTTTGTTAATGACTGAACAAAAAGCTTCATAATAACATCTTCATTTTCAATCTCAAAATCAGTAATTTTATCACTAAAAGATTTTAGATGTTCCTCACATGTAATAACATTATTTCCAGTGAACTTGGGGATTTTATCTCTTACCTTGTTGGGGATCACATTAGGGTGACCAGGAATGCCTTCAAAGAAAAGAGCTATGTATCTATTCATATGGATAGGCCTTCTGTGGAAATTTCCAAGTTCAACATTACCACTTGGTCCAGTAGCTCCTCCTTGATTTTGAGTGGGGGGGGGGAACACTTTGCTTAAGATTGGTAACTTGGATGCTTGGCCAAAACCACTAGGCTGAGCATTTACATTTGGGCCAGAGGCCTTAGTATTTGAATTCAAACTAGAAGATGGTATCTTAGGAACACCCCCTTGATTGATTGGGATAGAGCCAGTAGATTGATTTTGTGGTTGTGTTCCATGATTAACTGGAATAGAACTACTTGCAGAAGTGTTAGTAGTAGCATGTAAAAAGGCTATCTTCATTCTCATATCTGCTGCAGTAGCCTCTAACTCTAACTTCTCCAATTACTTGGCCAAATCCTCCTTGGCTTTTCTGGCTTGTTCTAATTCAAGATCAACCTAGGATACTCCTATAGGGATAGTCAAATTATTCTTAGGCTCCTCTATAGTCATGCTAGAAACCTTTTTCTTACCTTTATCAGGGGCATCCTTAGTATTTATTTTGAGTTTTGCATTCTTTTCAGTCTCATATGGGAACAATTGCCTAATAATAGGTCCTTCCTTCTCAAATTCATCCTTGTCAGGATTTGGGGCTTTATTTTGGATTTTGTTTCTCAAGTCATCAAGGTTACCAAACAATTCTGGATTCAGAATTTTAACCTCTTGACTTAAACTCTTGGCCTTGAGTTCATTCCTTCTAGTCTCTGCTAAGAGCTCTTCCCTTTCTAATAGTAATTCATATATATTTTGTCCATGTTTCTCCTCTGCTTTAGCTATTTCCTTTTCTTGTTCTTTCTTTTTTCTCCTTAAAGCCACAATTTCATCTTGCAATTTATCAGATTCATATGAAGTTGTTTCAGCAGCAGAGGTCTCTTCTGGTGGAGCAAGGTTTTCTTCTATAGGAAAGAAACCTATATCAACATTTTCTCCATCCTTGAAGGGATCAAAATTGGCACCAGCTTTGTAAGAATCCTCTAGCCCCACGGGTCCTGCATCTTCAGATGAAGATGATTTTCTTTTAGGAATGGGAAACTCCACCCTTCCCTTCGAGGTATATTGGGAGTTATTCTTGGAAGTACCTCTCTTGGACCATTGCTTCCTTTGAGGTGTATGGAGCTCTTCTCCAACATCCATTTCATGATTTTCTCTAAAGTATGATCTGGTATTCTTTTTTCAACTCATCTTTTAGAATAGATAGATAGATTCAAAATATGTAAATGTGCCACACTGGAGTACACAGAGGTTAGATTCGCCACCTCTTTTCAGAGGAAAAATATATGTAAAGATCAAGTGCCTTGTCCTAACTCAAGTCTCCTCTTATAGCAATAAGTCAAAATGAAACTTGAAAATAAAGCTTGCCTTATAATTCCTCACCTGGTAACTTCAAGAAAATTATTCTTCATTGTCCGTATTACTGCTAATCTTTTTTTCAAGTGGATTCTCTCTTGAAAACAAACAAGGGGTCAGATTAGAGGTTTTAGAGTTACCAATTATTCCAACTAAAACAAGATCTGTATCATTTTCAGGACCAAGACCTTCAAACAATGTGCCATGATAGACAAGCAGAGCAAACTCGCTTTAATTATTATGAGGAAAAAAAAACTAATTCTCAAAATTGCAAGGACCAACTCTCTCATGAACATGACTCTTAGAACATTACAAAGAATTTCCCAGTAGAGTCACCATTTTGTTAGCTCTTTTTCTTGTAGAATAAGTATATAGCAATAAATGCTTAACTCTTTAATTCCCAAATTGGATTCTCACAGGGAAAAGGCTAATTAACAAGGATGTACATCCTTCTACACTTTGGGCTCCACAAACCCAGGCGGGTGCACCTTCAACAAAGTATTATCTTTGAACAATTTTAATAGTGGATTAAGGATTGATGATCCTTCTTCTTTTTAAGCCACCAGGCTTAGGAAGGCTAACCTATTGATTCTCTCTTCAAGGAATCACTAAAGTGAATTGTACTGAATATAATTAGCTAGACATGTATTTGAAATGATAGAAATATAAAGATTGATTAATTTTGGATTGATGATTACAACCACTTGTCAGCATTTTGGCCAGTGCCTAATCATGGGTCATAGAGTCAGAATGAAACATACATACACCAAGGATAATTAATTGAAATACAAATAAACCTCAGATGGAATGCCTTACAAACTATCCTCTCATCCTCACACCCCTGTATCAAATTCCTGCATAAACCCTAACCCTCTGCAATTATCTGGAAGATTTAAACTCTCCTTGAAAGGAACTCACAAATAATGACATGGCTACCTTATAACCAGTATATTCAAAATGCCTTATAATTTAAACATACAAGAACTAAGAGAAAATGAAAAAAGACATCATTGGTGTCAAAATGGAGATTCCATTGTATTTTATTAATATAAGCCTGATATCAGTACATTCAAACTGACTAAAAACCAAAGCTCATACATGATTTAGAAGTCTGCCTTGTAGTCTTATTTTTACCATCTTTTCTAAAACATTACCACTTGCTACTTATAGGGAGCCCTAGTCATCTTGGAATCCTTTTGGAAAATAAGGATGCAACAAGCTTCGGATGACTAGGCTAGAGGACAAAATACAATTTATAGATGAGACAAAAATCAGGCAGAGGGAATAACAAATCTTTTTTATAAGCCATGTAATCCTTTTCCTATGACTACCTGAATGCTTGAAGTTGTTCTAAAGTCATTGGGTCCTTGTCATCTGGAATTTTTCCTCTTTATTGATGTAGAGTCCCTAATCTCGGCTTTATTCAAACTGACCAGCATCATTGGTGCTTTCTATCACTCTTATATTATAGCTTTATGCTACTGGAGTGACTATGCCATATTTGCTCACCTAGGTGGTAAACACCTCATCATCTAGCCAACTAAAGTTGAGAACTTCATCTTTCTAGCTATTGAACTCCTCCCAATCAACATTGGCCTTCTCAATTTCTACCTCCCAAGATTCAAAAAATTCCCTAGCTTTATTTAGAATATCAATAGTTAACACAAACTAGCCGGTGTTTTCCAATGTAATGATACTTTTTGTTCTGATGGTGAGTGCTTCATTTAGTTTCCATAGCCATAGGGCTTCATTCTTTATGTTCCCATCCATTTTGAACATATTAGGAAACATGCCATATCTATCCCTAGGGAACTCTCCTCTCAAGGTTTCTACTCTTCTGATAACCATGTTCTTCTTGGTGTCCAAGTTGACCATCAATTTAAGACATTTGTGGGTCCTTGTCAGAATGATGTCAATATTGTTTTTCTCCTATGAGAGAGAAAAAAAGATTTGACATGGGCTATCTTCCCTTTCCAGTTATCAATTATCATATCCCACTACTCCTTACCCTCATCATGATTACTTAAGATGTTAGCAATCTTCTTTCCTAATAAATAGAGGTTGGCAAGGTTAACCTCACTATAAAATCTCTTGAGGTTGGAATATATCTGGCCAGAATGCCTTTGCTTTACCAATTTCTCAGCCTCTTTGTATGCAGGGGAGTCTTCAAGATCCCTTTTGCTCTCTTCCTCTAACCTTGATCTTCCACTAATTAGCCTATTCTTTTCAGCTTCCAGCTCTGCTCTCTTAGCATCAAAGGCTTCCTGGGTAGTGGGACTCAAAGGTGTAGGGGATGGGGGATAAGTCACAAATGGACTAGAAGAAGAGGGTTGGTGAGGTTCCTGAGAAATTACCCCTTTGGGCACTATCTGGACTTTCTGCTTCCCTTCCAAAAATACTATTCTGTTATCTTTGAGTAGGGACTTGACCCTTTCATCATTGTAGGCCTTGAGTATACATTCATACTTCTTGTTTAGGCTATCATAGGCCTCTTTCTCCTTCTCAGCTACCCTCAGGATCAAATTGGTTGTTTGAAGGGCTAGGTTTGCTGCCTCTGTACCTAAGGTGTCAGCAACTCTCTTGACAATGAGGCTTCCTGCATCCTCAGTTTTATCATCTTCATTCCTTCTCCATTTGTCTTTCCTCTTTAATGACTAGATTGCCAAGGCTACATGGTCTTCACTAAACTGGGCACCAATTGATGTCCCAACAGTGCTCATTGGTTTTTCCTACTTCTTGAAAGCATCAAAAACTACTGCATCTACTAAGTCCCACTGAGGGAGTATGAGGACTCCCTGCTTCTTAACCAATTCTCTACCCTCTTTAGGGGTGATCTTATCAAATTTGGAGACCATCTCCCACTTAACCTCTTTTTCTATATCATCCTTAGCATAATGTGGCTGAGCTTCCTGTAGCTTCTAACATTTATGATTGAATTCATCTATATGACATCTCTACAAAAATTGAATGAATGCCCTAGTTTTGACGAAATTGTCATCTGACAAGAATTTATCACTGGCTTGCTTGGTCACAGGGTCTAATTCTTTACCTATGAATTCTTCCACTGTGAGGTCAACAATTATATGCCTAGGTGTCTTTGACATTCCTTCTTGTAGCTCCTAGGTAGTAACAACAATTTCACCAGCATTCCTCAATTCAACCAATTGCTCAGCAATGGCTTGGTCATCATAATGCATAGGAGATTGGGAAGGAGAGTACAACTCATTCTCTTGCTCTTTTGCTTCCACCCTTTGTCTCTTGGGAGAGGGCACTTTTGATAACTAGCACTTGCTAGCCTTTTTCCTTTATGCTATGGAGGTTTATCAACTTTGGGCATCATGGTTGTGTACCCTCTCCTTTTGTATACTACATAATCCCTAGGTGGGACTACTCTTCCTTGCTGAAGTTTACTCAAAATAGCATGAGCCTTTTCTGGCCTAGCTTCCATTAATCTCTGTTTCTTCTCATTTAGGGTTTGCATGCTTCCCTCAAATAAAGTCATTAAAGACTCAATTTTCTTGGCCCAAGGGAAGAACTCCTTCAGGGGATCATAAGACTTGTCAAAATTATGTACAAAGTCCAAAGAATTCTTGTACACCAACCACTTCTTCTTCCTGATCTGCTGGTCACCAAGGTCAAAAATATTTCTAATGATATCCTCTAGGTAGTTGGACTAATGCTCTAATGTCAAGCACTTAGTTCTTTTTCTGAACATACCCATTATAAAATCTTTGTGTGGAATACAAATGTTGCTAAGTGATAGGGCTCAAAATACTTATCAAATTGTGTCCACCCATTCTTTGTTATGATGAAATGATGGGCTGTGGTGAGGGTAGGGAAAATTATTCCCTTCATTTTTCCTGCTAGGGCCTCCTTGTGTATTCCACCCAATTTCCTTATGATCTCTGCTATTCCAATCTTGAGAGGGACTCTGTAGGGAAGCACATAAGTGGTTCCCCTGAATCCATAAACTCTAATCATTGTATAAATAGGGTACAAAATTAAATCTCCCCAATTATTGGAAATCTTTAGTTCTAGGGAAAATTCCATAGGTCTCAAAAGCCTCATCATTTCAGTGTGGATCCTGGCATTTTGATTGGACAATAGTGACTTGAGCCTAGTTTTAAAAACCCTATCAAAGTAAACATAGCTAGCTTTTGTCCTGTCCCATGATAGATAAACACTCCACATCTGAACATGCAATTCCTCATCACCCTAGAACTTAGTCAATTCCATTTCTTCCTCAAAGAATTCTGCATTATTGGACAAGAACATGTGCATCATGAGGGAATACCATCCCATTGGTTTAAGTATATTGCTGTCCTAGATTCCTGCTAAGCCTTCATGCATTTCTTGATCAATGTAAGATGCATAGTCAAATACTATTGATAAGTGGGGATGTAGAATCTGGACCACCATAAGCATTATGTGGATAGGCATTTTTATTTCTTCATCTGTTCCTATAACATGGCATAGGGAACTATACATTTTCTTGGCCTTTCCATTGAATAATCTAACTTGAATGGCTCTGGTGTGTTAGGCCCTACCACAATCAGGTCTCCTATTTTCTTAAAATACCCTCTCAAAGCCTCATTTCTTTAGTACTCCTTCTGTGTTTGGTATACCTTCTTAAAGTATTCAAAGTCAATGTCATCCATTTGTACTGAGATATCACTCAACTTGAAGATTCTTCTGATTTCATCAGCTGAAATAGTCAACAACACATTCCCTTTGGTATCCCTGACAACCCTAGACTCTTTGTCGTAAGTATTGACAATGAGAGTGAAAAAATCTATATCCATGAACACCCCAGGAACTATCATCTTTCCTACATCCAAATCCCATATGTTACAATCTGGGGTGGGGGCATTTCTCTAACTATATGCAGTTCTAAACAGGGTAAGATCGTTAAAATTGGTTTTGACATCTTTTTCCCATCTACTCGAATCATACAGGCCTTCTCCTACTTTGAGATGGGGATTTAAGGGAACTATCTTCTTGATTTGAGTCACATCACCCGTAGATCCTTTCAACTATTGCAATAAATTCTCCCTAACATTTATTTTCTGGTAATCAACTTCTCTGGAAATCTCAATTCTAGGGGCCATTCTGAACCTAAGGTTTTTTGTTAAGATGAAATATAGATTTTGAACAGATAATTCTAAAAGTCCTTTGAACTGCAAACCTTACTAGGGGCTTTAATTATACCGAATCAAGGAAAACTTACCCATTCTACAATTTTATCACGTGGAGCTAAGTATCTCTACAAATCTATTTTTTCTTGAATGATTTTGGTGAATTATTGTGACTTCAAGTCGAATTAACCAGCTTTACGGCTTCAATCAAATCAATCACTTGAATTGAATTTGAATGGAGTTTCCACACATTCTACAATCAATTTCTCTGCATCAAACTCATGGCTTAGTGGCTCACTGGAGCCTATTTTACCAATTTTGAATTTGAGCCGTAGATCTTGATCATTACCCTCTTCATCCAACGACTATCTTATTTTCCCAGAAACAATTGTTCATCTTGGACACATGTCACCTCCACTTAATCGCTTACTCCTTAGATTTTGAGCACTTTATCTTTAATCATTTAAGCGAACCATCAGATTATTTTACACTTGCAACCTCATTAACTTAACTTTGACACTATAACAGACCCACCTCTTATGCCACGCATCGCTCAGACTTAATCACTTACTCCTTAGATCTCGATCAATTTGCCTCCTAAGAAATTAAATCAGCCATTGATATTCTCTAACTTGTAATTCCTTTAATGAAATGACTGTGCTTTAATGAACTTACCTTATGACTTTAGTAGGACCCACCTTTTACACGTGGCATCACGGCTTAATCACTTAAGCGATAGATGTCAAACACTTTTTCATTAAGTCATCAAGCGGGTTGTCAGATCTTCTTAGAATTCTTTGAACTTTATCCTATGGTCAGCTTCACTTTTATTGGGTTACATGTCATCACTTGGACACGCGTCAGAACCGCTTAATGGCTTACTCCTTAGATTTTTAGCACTTTACCTTTAAGTGTTTATGCTAACTGTCGATCTTTTCTGTAGATGCTATTCCTTTAACTCCACTTTTACGACCTCATCTGGCCCCACAAAGACACATGTCAGCACCTCTTAATGGCTTAAGTATTAGATTTTAATTACTTTGCAATTAAGCCATTACACTATCCGTCAGATGGAAAACAAGTAAACCATTCTTTAATCATTGCCAGCTCTGAGCATCCGAGTCCACCAATTGCCAGAAGTCAACACTGCTTAATGGCTTATCTGATAGATTTCATGCATCTTGGGTATAAGAAATTAAGCCCACCGTTAGATCAATAAAAAATTTAATTACCTTTATGCTACCTGCATCCAGACCCACATCACTTCCTCCAACACACGTCGACACCACTTAATCACTTATCCATTAGATGTTCTGCACTTTTCCTTTAAGAGATGAAATGAACCGTCTGATCTTTTCTAACTTTCCCACTACCTAGCTGAGAACTTTTATGACCACCAGCCCCACCAAGACATGTGTCATTCAGACTTAATGGCTTGAGCGATAGATCTTGAGCATCTTGGAGGTAATTCATTAAGTGATCCGTCGGATCAAAGAAAAAGTGCTCGACATATAACAAGTTTAATTAAAACCGCAACAGACTTTGGATTTAAGTAATAATGTAATACCACGGTGTTAGGATTGACAACTTTAACAAACATGTCCACTTGAAATGAACCCATTAGAGACATAACTTAAGTAAAAAAAGGTAACATGAAATTAGAAGATATTTTTGCGCTTAAGGTTTTAAGACCAGAATTGCACTAGGAAAGATTGACACAAGGTTTATTTCAACATTTTCAACTAGGTTAATGGTTAAAGTATAATTTTCCAGAGGCATGGGATAATTTTTGACCATGATTTTAAACCTTCAAATTGCACAAATGATAGGGGACTTCAAAATTTTAGAAGACATACCCTAAATAGGAAAAAGCACCAACAGGTGGATAATTCACATTCGATGAGTTTTATGCTTTTTAAAGAAGAACAAGGGATAAAGAGGCAGACTTCTACTCCATGGACCCTGTAGAAAAATGGTATTGCAGAGAAAAGGAACAAAATTATTCTAGACATGACTAGAATCATGATGATTGAAGGAAATGTTCCACAGATCTACTGGAGAGAAGAGGCGAGTACTCCAGTATACACCCTTAACTGAGTGTCGATAAAGAAAGGAACTGGTAAGACTCCTTATGAACTTTGGTATGGTCATGTTCCTACATTGAAGTATTTTAGAATTTTTGGAAGAAAATGTTACATTAAGAGAGACGAGGATATTGTAAAGTTTGATCCTAAAAGTAATGAAGGGATATTTCTTGGATATTATACTAAGAGAAAAGCATATAAATGTTATGACCTTAGACTGAATAAATTTTTTGAAAGTGAAACTGTCAAAGTGGATAAGAATATGCAAAGATCAGAAAGTACTTGCAGATATGACATAATTGAAGAGGATGATCAAATTGTAGAAGTGCAGAATTAGATTTAGAATAAGAATGGTTTGGTAGAACAAGAAAAACCAGTGGCTAATGAGGAAGATATTGCAAACAAAGGGTCTTCTAAAAATACTTCTCTAAAGAATCCACATTATATAAGGATTAATAAATTTGAAGATGTTATTATTAGTGATCAAAATAGAGGTGTTGAAACTAGAGAAAGAATTGTTAGAGATGAAACATGTTTTTTATCTGAATTTGAGCCTAAAGATGTAAATGAAGCATGTAATGATGAAAGTTGGGTGAGAGAAATGAAAGAAGAGGTTGATCAGATTGAGAAGAACAAGACCTGGATTCTTGTTCCTAGACCTATGAACAATAATGTGATCAGAACTAAATGGGTATTTAGAAAAAAGTTCAATGAAGATGGTAAGGTGATTCAGAACAAAGCTAGAATTGTATGAAAAGGATATTCTCAGTTGGAAGGTATTGATTTTAAAGAGACATTTTATCCTATGGCTAGAATTGAAGTTGTTAGATTACTTCTTGCATATGCAGCTTACAAAAATTTCAAAGTATACTAGATGGATGTTAGGTCTACATTCTTGTATGGTGATCTAGAGGAAGATGTTTACATTGAGCGTCCTAATGGAATTACACAAACTGATGAAGAAGATATGGTTTGTAAATTGGAGAAATAATTGCATAGATTGAAGCAAGCTGCTAGAGCCTAGTATGCTATATTGAACTGATACTTGAAAAATATTGGATTTAGTAAAGGTACTACTGATAGTAACTTATACTTCAAAATAGTTCATGATAATATCTTGATTGATGAAGTCTTTGTTTATGATATCATATTTAGTGGTGATGATGAATTGAGTAGAGGTTTTGCTGATGAAATGCAAAAATAATTTGAGATGTCTATGATAGGTGAGATGAAATCCTTTCTTGGATTGAAAATTACATAGTTGGATAAGGGAATTTTCATTACACAGTCCAAGTATGTTAGAGAATTGTTGAATAGATTTGGTATGGAAGATTCAAAGCTGGTTGGAACTCCTATGATTATTGGTTGCAAATTGACCAAAGATGATGAATCCCCTTGTGAAAGTCAAATAAGATACAGATCAATGATCAAAGGATTGCAATACTTGACCCATACTAGACCTGATATAATGAATGTTGTTTGTATTGTGGAAAGATTTCAAGCAAATATGAAGGAATCACATATTTTTATTGTTAAAATAATATTCATATACTTGAAGGGAACAATTAACTATGGATTATGGTATGGTAAGGATAATGACTTCATGCTTTGTGCATACACAGATACTAATTGGGAAGGTAATGTGGATGATAGGAAAATTACAAGTGGTGATGCATTCTTCTTGGTTAAGAGACTAATCTCTTGGGATAGTAAGAAACAAGATTATATTTCCCAATCTACTGCTGAAGCTGAGTAAGTTGCTACTACTAGAAATTGCACTCAAGTTGTTTGGATGAAGAAAATGCTAAATGATTTAAGGATAAACATTGATGAAACTATTGATATTTATGATGACATGTAACTGATTGAATGTTCAAAGATGTTAAGTTGATAACCAAAATGCAAAAGGATAATGCAAGACATTAAACCAATTAATGGATTGTATTGTCATTGATGTCAACTTGATATAATATAATCAGTTATAATCAAAGTGTCAAAGACTTCATAGAATCAGAGAGATAAAGATTATGCTTTCTATAATGCATAAAAGAAAAGAATTCACATTGTGAATACAAACACTGATGGTCAGTGGAACTGAATAGATAGAGATCATTGACAGTCAAGTCACAGTGATGCCCGAGAAAGAAAACCAACAAGAAGAATCACAAGCAAACCCGACGGCCAGAAAAATAGTGTAAACCAATGAAGAACCTTGAGGGAACTACAGTGTTGACCGATGCTATCAGAGAGTTAAAACTAAAAATAACTGGAGTTCACAAATGATAAAATATCTAGCTGGCAGAGCTAAAATAGACTTAACTAGTTGTTATCATTGTTTTCATTGACAAGATAAGCCAGAGATAAGTGATTGATTCAAAGCTGAGTTGTCTAGTTGGAAAGAAGATCTTAGTGAGAAAAAATAAGAGTTTTCCTTTAAATCTAATTGGCGAGAATTTTGGATCACACCAAGATCAAGAAAATCAAGAAACTAACAATAGTGATATCATGTCTATAAAGAGACAAATCAATTCATTACGAATAGGAGAGGGTGAAGGAATGAACAAGAGGATGCTAAAGAAAAACTAATGAAGAGAAACTTCATTCAGTGTTGATCAGTCAAGCTAAGTAAAGAGCAAAATAATTCTACAGACACCGAGCAACAGAGAACAACATCACTGAGAAGAATCAAAGTGGAGCAAAGTTATAATAGAGATATATTGATTAGATTATTTTATGAAATTACAATAGATCTAAAAATCTGCAAGTATAAGTTGTATATGTGAATAGATCATAATGTTTCAGTTTAACCATTGATACAGAAAGTCTCTTAATCGAGCAGGATTTAAAGATCCTTTCTATATTGAGATACATCCAATGGAGTATCAAAATTTTTGATCATGAAGATAGCATGAGATGCCAGATACCAATTGACAGGCCAACTGAGTGTTTGATCAAAGATGGTAGCATAGAGATGCTAGATATCAAGTGACAGACTAAACTTTCAAATCCTCTAACAAGGTCACACCTAACAACGTGTTTGTAACCTTTACGAGGGTTGGCTCTTCACCGAGCTCACTTCAGAAGAGTGAAAATTTTGGGTTACCGGTCCCAAGTGGTTTCTCCCTTAACAGGGTTTCCACATTAAAAATCCATGTGTCAATGCGTCTATGAGTCATTTATTTAGTGTTTTACACTGCACATAACTTAATTGGATTGATTGGTATACTCTAGATAATTTAGCGTCTGTCGGTAAATTAACAGACTACTTTTTGGTAAACACACAGTAGAAGGTTTTACAAAGCCTTCCGATTAGTAGTAATTTGATAAAAGTATTTGGAGGCATTCATCTTATAGGACTAAAGATAACTAGAGGTATAATTTTGTGGTACTAAATTTTAAGGGTTGATTATTGGAATATTTTTGAGGTCACTGATTCACCCCTCACTCTCATTTATTACTAACAATTGGTACTAGAGCTTGTGTGCCTAGAAAGGGAGTTTAAAAACTCAAGCAAAAGATCACAAGATGAACATACAAGATGTGCCCAAGTTGAATAAAGACAACTTTGCATCATGGCAAAGAAGAATAAGACTCCACCTATCAGGTATTGGAAATGATATTGTTCAATACTTAGATACTGAATATGTGTTGCCTACAGGACCTCATACTCTTGAGCAATTAAGAGTCAAGCATGAGCATAATTGCATGATGATAGAACTTGCATCATCACTCTCTGATGTTGAGTTTGAAGATGTCAAAACTTGCACCTTTGCAAAGAAAATGTGGGATAAGTTGAAGCTTGTACATGGAGGAGATGCTAATGTACTAAGAGAAAAGGTTGAAAGCCTAAGAGGGAGGTGTGATGACCTAAGGATGAAAGAAGGAGAAAATATTACTCAGTATAGTAGAAGAATAAAAGAGGTAGTCAATGCTATCCGAGGAGTTGGAGGTACACTTGAAGAGGAGAAAATGGTAAGAAAAATCTTAAGAACCTTATTGCCTGTTTATGCTATTAGAGTTTCTGCTATTCAAGAAATGAGAGCAGTTGCAAAAAATACAGTTACTCTAGATAGTCTTATTCGTAGATTAATTTCATTTGAGATTAACAAATTTGATAATAGTGTCTTACCATCCATAGA
Organism: Thuja plicata; assembly: GCA_018584345.1. NCBI lineage: Eukaryota > Viridiplantae > Streptophyta > Pinopsida > Cupressales > Cupressaceae > Thuja > Thuja plicata. The sequence continues at coordinate 796,734 of MU224269.1, forward strand.
ATCTACATTCAAATCTTCTCTAAAGATAAGTAACTCAAGTCATAGACATGCTGTTAGAAATGATAGTGATAGTGATAATGAGGATCAAGGACTTGATGAAATTGAAGCACTTATGGCTAGAAGATTGAAGAGAGGCAAAGGCAGATACAAATGTAAATTACCACTTGTATGTTTCAATTGTAAAGAGGTTGGACACTTTGCTACAAGATGTCCAAATCGATGAAATGATGATAGAGGAAATGAAAAATAATTTGAGAAGAAGTTTGACAAAGGTGAAAATAGAGAATACCGGAGCAACAGAAAATCTGACAAAAGAGATACCAGAGACTAAAAGGACAAAGGGAAGAAAGCTTGTTACCTAGCTGATAGCAAAGCTGATGAAATTGACACAGAATTAGAAGAAGACATCAAGATGGTATTTGTAGCCATGAAGGATGATTTAGATGAAGATGAAGAAAGGTATGTAGAAATTGCACTCATATCTAAAGTTACTAAAAATGATGTTTGGATCATAGATAGTGGCTGCACTCACCATATGACCGGTGATAAACAAAAGTTTGAGATTTTTGAATACTATAATGTGTTAGAATAGTCCCAAAGGATAACTTAGAGGGGGAGTGAATCAGTTATCAATAAATTTAATTCTTTTTCTTCTTTAACTTCAGAATACAACAAAGTAAATGCTCAATCAAATAACATAGTACACAACACATAATTTGATTACGAGGAAACCAAATGGTAAAAACCCCAGTGGTAATTAGCACCCACAATGAACTATACTTGTTTATAGTAATCCTTGTTAGAAGATATTTCAACCCTATTAGGAGTTGTACTTTAAAATGCAATAAGTATAATGACCTGGTTAAGGGTAGGACCCTGTTAGAAGTCTTTTACAAATAACCCTGTTAGGGGTGGTGGAATCACTGTCCAAAAGCTCACTTCTTAATGGTGAAGGCTAAAACCTTTTGTATAACAGATATGCACTATATCTGATGATGAATTGTAGAGTAGACTTTCTATCTTGATCAGTTCCAGTGTATTACAATCTTTCACTTATTCTTCACATAGACTCTTGATAAATGAACCAACTCAGATAATCTGCTTTGTACATCTTTCTTCTCTTTTCATATCATTCACACTTAGTGTATCACAATTGACTTGCTATAAGTATCTTCCTTAAAGTATGAGATCATGGGACCTATGAGACAACTCTTCATAACATCCTTGTCAGCTCTACTAAGCATGCAAGCATAATTACAACTACGCAAGTATAAACTGAATAGACACGATGCTTCACTAAGTCGGCCTCACCAAATTAACTCTAACTTTGCAATATTCTTGAAACACATTTGGCACCTTTAGATGAATATCATAAACTCATAACTAATCATGAATATACACACGCATATCCTAAAGATAGGTGAAACTCAAGAAACACGTTACATACGTCGTCTCTGAACAGATACTCTTCCAGAACTGTAACTGCTAATAACAGAATTACACAACTTGATTAAAACATCATATCTAGATCTGTGTGTATGAAAATAACATAATAAACATGTCAACAACATGTATCTAACCACACAAGTCTTCATGTCATCATTCTAATAAGTACATACAGAATTACTACTGTGTATTATATGGTGTCATCAATGACAAACATACAATCAATCAACTGCTCAGAATAAAATCTCCAACAATCTCCCCCTTTGACATTGATGGAAACATATGATATCAAAAACATCCTCTGTTCATGGTTTCCTCTTTCTTTTACAGTCTTCTCAATATCCTCATCAAAGATTACTCTTATAATGTTGCAGTTCCTCTGACTGTATTTTTGTTCCATGTATATACTCCCCCAAAGTATATGCTCCCCCTTAGTACATACTCCCCCTTAATATATACTCCCCCTTTGACATCAATGGCAAAGGGCACCATAGATCTTTAGGCACAGGTACTACTCCAGAAGTAGAGTATTCAACCATTCATCAGTCACTTAATGACTAATGTCCTTGCTATTTCTTCTAAGCATACTCAGGAGAGGGAATTACTCCCAACTTCTCCCTGAGATACTCAAAAGTATCCTTTGATAAGGGCTTTGTGAAAATATATACCAACTGTTCTTTGGTGCTTACATAGTCCAATTTCACTTCTTTGTCTGCAACCTTTTCTCTTAAAAAATGGTACTTGATCTCTATGTGTTTTGTCTTTGCGTGCATCACAGGGTTCTTAGACATGTTGATAGTGCTAGTAGTATCACAGTGAATAACATTAGGATAATCAACCTGAATTCCAAAGTCTTTAACCATCTGCTTGATCCAGACCATGGTTGAACAATTCAGTGCTGCTGCAACATATTCAACTTCTACTATTGACTGGGAAATAAGGTTCTGCTTCTTGCATATCCAAGAAACCAACCTATCTCCAAGAAATATTGCTCCTCCTGAAGTGCTTTTCCTATCATCAATACATCCTTCCCAATCTGCATTTGTATACATATGAAGTTTTACATTCTGTGATTTAGGATACCATAAACCATAGTCTATAGTTCCTTTTAGATATCTGAATATCCTCTTGATTTCCATTAGGTGATTCTACTTGAGTTCAGCTACAAATCTTCCAACAATGCAAACTGCATTAGATATGTCAGGTCTAGATTGAGTTAAATAAATGAGTTTACCAGTCATAGATTTGTATAATGTCTTATCAACTACTGTGGAAACATCATCTTTTGAAAGCTTGCTTCCTGTTATCATGGGAGTGCATACTAGCTTACAGTCTTCCATCTGGAAGGTCTTCAGTATTTCTTTCACATATTTTGACTGATTAATGAATATACCTTTATCTGTTTACTTTACATTCAGTCCCAAAAAGTATTTTATAGGACCAATCATGCTCATTTCAAATTCATTCGACATTTCTTTTCCAAATGCTATACTAAGCTTGTCATTACCTCCGAAGATAATGTCATCAACAAATATGGAAACTAATAATAATCCATCAGGTGTCTCTCTTGTGATTAGGTTATAATCTGCTGCTCCTTTCTTGAATCCAATCTTGGTAAGATAACCATAAAGTCTCTCATACCAAGCTCTTGGGGCCTGTTTAAGATGATAGAGTGCTTTCTTCAATCTGCATACCATGTCTGGTTCATCTAAAATATTAAATCCTTCAGGTTGTTCAATATAGACTTCTTCATTCAAGTCACCATTCAGAAAAACTGATTTTACATCCATTTGATAAACTTTAAAGTCTTTGAATGTTGCATATGCCAAAAACAATTTAATGGCTTCCAGTCTACTCACTGGGGCAAATGTATTAGTGTAGTCTATTCCTTCTCTCTGCACATATCCTTTACATACCAATCTTTCTTTATTTCTAACCACTGGACCATCTTCATTCATCTTGTTTCTGAATACCCACTTTGTTCCAATCACATTTTTATCACTGGGTCTAGGGACCAATTCCCATGTATCATTTTTAATTATCTGATCTAATTCTTATTTCATTGCATTGTTCCAATCAGAATCATTACAAGCATCTTCAACACTTAAAGGTTCAATCTGTGAAAGTAAACATACCTCTTCATCCATTGCTAGACTTTTTGCTTTTGATCTGGTCAAAACATAGCTTCTTTGATCTCCAATGTTATCATCTTTAGATTGATATCTAGATGTGAATTTTGGAACCTTAGGTGTGTCTTCTTCTGTAATCTGTGATTCTTCTTTGCTTGATTTAGGGTCATTGCATGAGACATCAATGCAATCAAAAATTTCTTCAATAAAAGTAACTTTGCTGCTAGGCCTGGGTTCATCTTCAATCATAGGTGCATATTCATAGTATCTTTCTTGAACCATAAAATTCTCATGAATTTTTACATGAGTAATTTCAATTATGTTTTTCAATCTTAGATTAAGACATCTATATGCTTTACTTTTTGTAGAGTAACCAAGGAAAATACCTTCATCACTTCTGACATCAAACTTACCAACACCATCATCTCTCTTGATGTAGCACTTGCTGCCAAAGATTCTGAAATACTTTACTATAGGTACATTACCAAACCAAAGTTCATAGGGTGTCTTATCTATGCCTGGTCTCAATTGAGTTTTGTTGATAGTATACATTGTTGTATTCACTGCATCTCTCCAGTAGGTGTACGCAACTTTCCCTTCAATTATCATAGTGCGCGTTGTATCAAGTATGATCATGTTCCTCCTTTCTAAAATCCCATTCTACTGAGGGGTTCTAGGTGCACTCAACTATCTTTTAATTCCATGTTCTTCACAATAGTCATAAAACTGGTCAGAGGTGAACTCTCCTCCTCTATCTGATCTCAAAAATTTTAGTTTTAATCTGGATTCATTCTCAACCTTAGCTTTGAATATTTTGAACTTTTCAAAGGCTTCAGATTTCTCCCTTAAGAATGCAACCCACATCATCCTAGAAAAATCATCAACACACAAAATGAAATACCTTTCTCCATAGTATGATCTTGTTTGGGTAGGACCACACAAATCTATATGCACTAGGTCCAATTTGTTCTCAGCTAAGTTTTGATTGCTTCTAAAGGAACTCCTTACATGCTTACCCATAACACATTCCCTGCATATTGTGTAAATTGGTCTTGCAATACTTGGTAGGTCTCTAACTACCTTGACATTACTGATCTTTGCTATATTATCAAAATTGATATGACACAGTCTCTTGTGCCATAACCAACTGTCATCCACCTTTGCAACAAAAAAACTTACATCAGAATTGAGCTGAAAAACATTACCTTTTGTTTTGGAGCCTGATGCAATCATGTCTCCATCCTTGTTGTTAA
>MU224269.1:802348-825370 GCA_018584345.1 Thuja plicata
GATTGTAAGCTCTAATGTTCTCTTTAGGTAACATCTCAAGACTATTGTATTTCTTTTTCCATGTCTTCCTGTGTGCATTCTTTGCTTGAATATCTCCTTCAAACATATCTTCTAAATACTTCCATATCGTATATGCTCTGTCAATTTTCTTGATCTCAAAAAATTCACTGTCAGATAAGGCACTGATTAGGGCTTCTTTAGCAATTGCATTATTGGTAAATGTTTCCTTTTGTCTGTTAGTAGCATAATCCTTTGCAAGGTCTTTCAGAGATGGAATTACAACTTCTTATGCAGCAATTTCAAAGATCTCAAAGCCAACACACTATAGATGTGTTATCATTTTGTTTTTCCAATCTAGATAATTTTCTCCATCAAACTTAGGGATTTCTTTTCTGAAGTAAGACATCTGATCTACCTTAAGCTATTAGGCTTCTTCTCCAAGGCACTTGGCTCTGATACCAATTTTTAGAATAGTCCCAAAGGATAACTGAGAGTGGGGGTGAATCAGTTATCAATAACTTTAATTATTTTTCTTCTTTAACTTCAGAATACAACAAAGTAAATGCTCAATCAGATAACACAATACACAACACACAATTTGATTATGGGGAAACCAAATGGTAAAAACCCCAGTGGGAATTAGAACCCACAATGAACTATACTTGTTTATAGTAATCCCTGTTAGAAGATATTTCAACCCTGTTAGGAGTCTTTTACAAATAACCTTGTTAGGGGTGGTGGACTCACTGTCCAAAAGCTCACTGCTTAATGGTGAAGGCTACAACCTTATGTATAACAGATATGCACTATATCTGATGATGAACTATAGAGTAGACTTTCTATCTTGATCAATTCCAGTGTATTAGAATCTTTCACTTCTTCTTCACATAGACTCTTGATGAATGAACCAACTCTGATAATCTGCTTTGTACATCTTTCTTCTCTTTTCGTATCATTCACACTTAGTGTATCATAATTGACTTGCTATAAGTATTTTCCTCAAAGTATGAGATCATGGGACCTATGAGACAAATCTTCATAACATCCTTATTGGCTCTATTAAGCACGCAAGCATAATTACAACCACGCAAGTACAAACTAAATAGACGTGACGCTTCACTAAGTCGGCCTCACCAAATTAACTCTAACTTTGCAATCTTCTTGAAACACGTTTAGTGCCTTTAGATGAATATCATGAACTCATAACTAATCATGAATATACACATGCATATCTGAAGATAGGTGAATAGATACTCTTCCAAAACTGTAACTGCTAATAATAGAATTACACAACTTGATTAAAACATCATATCTGGATCTGCGTGTATGAACATAATATAATAAACATGTAAACAACATGTATCTAACCACGCAATTCTTCATGTCATCATTCTGATAAGTACATACAAAATTACTACTATGTATTATATGTTTTCATCAATGACAAACATACAATCAGTCAACTGCTCAGAATCAAATCTCCAACATAATGGTGGTTCAGTAAGAATGGGTAATGTTACACCTTGTCCAGTTGAAGGTAAAGGAACCATAATGTTGAACAACTTGATAAAATGTGAAAATGATTACTGGGTTAAAGGACTGAATTACAATTTGTTAGGTGTTTCTCAGTTGAACAATTTAGGTCACAGAGTAGCATTTGAAAATAAGAAGGAAAATCTCTTCAATGAATCAGGAAGGTTGATTGGTACTCGGTGAGAAGACAAAAGGTAACCTTTTCTATCTTGATAACACTAACACCACTTGTTTAATGGATAGAAATGAAGACTTATGGTTATGGCACAAAAGATTGTGTCATGTGAACTTTGACAACATGATAAAGATAAGCAACAAAAGGAATGTAAGAGGCTTATCGATGATGACTAAACCCGAGCATATCATGTGCAAGAATTGTCAAAAAGGTAAAATGACAAAGTCTAGTTTCAAGAGAAAAACCCATACACCTACTGCAATTCTAGAATTAGTCCATACAGATCTATGTGGACCAATGAGGAAAAAGATCTATTATGGAGATAGGTATTTTATTCTCTTTGTTTATGATTTTTCTAGAATTATGACAGTCATGTTTTTAAAAGATAAATCTGAAGCATTTAAGATGTTTAAATGGTACAAAGCAATGGTAGAAAAACAAAGTGAAAATAAATTGAAATGCTTAAGGTCAGATAGAGGAGGGGAATTTACATTAGATGAATTCATTGACTATTTCAATGAGCATGGAATAAAAAGACAGGTTTCTGCACCAAGGACACCACAACAAAATGGAATCATTGTGAGGAGAAACAAATTAATTGTTTATTGTGCAAGAACATTAATGATTGAGAAAAGAATCACACAAACTTTCTAGAGGGAAGCTGTCAGTACTGCTGTCTACATATTAAACAAAGTAAAATTGAATAAGGACACAAAGAAGACACCTTATGAGCTTTGGTATGGTCATACACCCAATGTAAGTTACTTCAGAATATTTAGTAGTCAATGTTATATATTGAAGGATGATAGAAATGGAAAACTTGACTGCAAAAGTGAAGAAGGTATCTTTCTAGGGTATTCAACCAAAAGAAAGGCTTATAAATGTCTAAGCAAGTCATCTAACAAAATCATTGAAAGTGAAAATTTGAAAATAGATGAATTTGTAGAAAAGAATGATAAGGAAATAATAAAGGAACCAGAGGACTACAACATGTTTTTTTATATAGAACCTAACACTTTACCTGAGAAATAGTGTGTCACTCCTGAGCATCAGAACATTGCACCTGAGCATCAGGATGCAAATACTGACAATCAGGATAATACTCAAAATGATGTTCTGAACAAAGGAGATGAAAATGAAGGTAAAGAAGATAATTAGAATGATGAACATAGAGCTGAACCAAAACTTGCTAAGTATGTCAGAAGAAAACATCCATAAGATCAAATCATAGGAGACAAGAAGGATGGAACAAGAACAAGAAGTAAGTCACTTAACACCAGATGTTTACTTTGTGATTTTGAGCCTAAATCTATTTACAATGCACTTGAGAATGAAGAATGGGTCAGTGCTATGAATGAAGAGATAGAACAGATAAAGAAGAAAAATACATGGACACTAATACTGAGACCAGATGACAAGAATGTCATCGGTACCAAATGGATATTCAGAAACAAGCTGAATGAGAATGGAGAAGTCACTAGAAATAAAGATAGACTAGTATGAAAGGGATATGCACAAGAAGAAGGTATTGACTATGGTGAAACCTTTGCACCCATTGCTATACTAGAAGGAGTTAGAATCTAACTTACTTATGCTGCATTTAAAGGATTCAAGGTATGCCAAATGGATGTCAAATCTGCATTCCTAAATGGAATACTTGAAGAAGAGGTATACATTGAACAACCAGAAGGGTTTGTTAATCTAGACAAGAGAAATATGGTATGTAGACTACACAAAGCCTTGTATGGATTGAAACAAGCACCTAGAGCCTAGTATGAAAGACTTCACTCATATCTCATTAGAATAAAATTTGTTAGAACAAGTAAAAATAACAATCTATACTTAAAAGAAGATATCGATGGTAATATTTTGATTGCTGAAATTTTTGTTGATGATATCAATTTTGGAGGGAAAGAATTATTATTTCTTGATGAAATGAGAAAGGAATTTGAAATGTCTATGTTTGGAGAGATCAAATTATTTCTTGGTCTACAGATTCTTCAACAAGATGTAGGCATTTACATCACTCAGTCCAAATACATCAAGGAAGTGTTGAAGATATTCAAGATGGAAGATTCCAAACCAGTTGGAGCACCTATGGTGACTAGATGCAAACTGAAAAAAGAAGACAAGAAAAATGAGGTAAATCAGACCTTATATAGATCCATAATTGGCAAACTAATGTATGTTGTTTACACAAGACTAGATATAGCATATGTAGTGGGGATAGTTGCAAGATTCTTTGCTAATCCAAAAGATTCACATATGACTGCTATCAAAAGAATCCTAAGATATCTGAAGAACACCGAAGAAAATGGCTTATGGTACAAAAGAGAAGGAAAATTTGAGCTACAACTCTATACAAATGTTGATTAGGTTGGAAACATTGATGACCAAAAGAGCACAAATGGAGGAGCATTCTTCATGGGTGATAGACTTGTCACATGGATAAGCAAGAAGCAAGGATGCATCTCTTAATCTATTGTAGAAGCAGAGTATGTGGCTGCTATTGCAAATTTCTCCAATATTGTATGGATCAAACAATTGTTGGACGGTATGAATATGAAGATTCTTGAACTAGTAATTATCTATTGTGATAATACCATTGCAATAAATATTTCTAAGAATCCAGTCATGCATGCTAAGACTAAGCATATTGCTATCAAGTATCACTATCTGAGAGAACATGTGCAAGCAAAGGAAGTGACACTTGAATATGTTCAATCAAAGGAACAATCAGCTGATATATTCACCAAGCCATTATCAAAGGATACATTTGAGTACCTGAGACAAAGACTAGGGGTTTGACCCTTGTCTATTAGTCAGTAATCTGACTAGGAGGTTGCATCAGCCTATACCACATCTAAAGATCAGTCTTGTTGATGCAAACACTGAAATGGATATCAAATAGATACATCTGTACATATTAAGGTACAAATCTACACCGAAAACTAGAGACATTGTATTGCTGATGGATAGGGAAATTCAAGGAATATATTATGCAAAGGGATGGAACATGATATAGATGATAAATAAAAGTGAATTATTTTTGTTTGGAATTGTTGTCAAAGGGAGAGAAATATCTCATTATCATACAAAATGGATTATCACCAGGGAGATATTTTCTCTATCATACAAAGGGAGAGATGATCTCCATATCACATAAAGGAGAGATATGATAAAAGGAGAGATTATATCATTATCCACGAAAAGAAGTTCCTGAGAATCAGAAGAAAGACTTAATCAATATTCTAAGGGAGAGAAATTGATTACACATGAAATATCCATCTAAGGAAGAGAAGTAACAAAGGGAGAGAGTTTAGATAAAGAGAGAATGTTGTTAAAGGAATCAATAAGAGGAACAGTCTAGACAGAGCACATATCAGAATAGAGATATCAGATGATACATCTATCAAGTCAAGGGATTAAATATTGAAGACAACCACTCTACATGAAACAAATCTAAGCTATTTTTGAGCTTACTGAGAACTAGACATTTGTAATAGTTACATTAGGAAAGCTTGATGAAACTATATATTTCATATTATATTAGTGATAGTATAGTATGATAATGTAGTATGTTGCCATCAATGCCAAAGGGAGAGATTGATGACATGTAACTGATTGAATGTTTGAAGATGTTAAGTTGATAACTGAAATGTAGAAGGATAATGCAAGACATTAAATTAGTTAATGGATTGTATTGTCATTGATGTCAACTTGATATAATATAATAAGTTATAATCAAAGTGTCAAAGACTTCATAGAATCAAAGAGATAAAGATTATGCTTTCTGTAATGCATAAAAGACAAGCATTCACATTGTGACTACAAACACCAATGGTTAGTGGAACCTAATGAATAGAGATCACCAATAATCAAGTCACAGTGATGCCTGAGCAAGAAAAATGATGAGCATTACCGACGAGAAGAATCACAAGCAAACCCAATGGCTAGAATCATAGTGTAAACCGACAGAGAAGCCCGAGGGAACTGAAGTGTTGACTGATGCTATTAGAGAGTTAAAACCAAAAATAACTAGAGTTCAAAAATGACAAAATATCTAGCTGGAAGAGATAAATATAAACATAACTAGTTGTTATCATTGTTTTCATCGACAAAATAAGCCATATATAAGTGATTGATTTAAAGCTGATTTGGCCAGTTGGCAAGAAGATCTCAGCGAGACAAAACATAAGTTTTGCTTTAAATCTAATTGGCGAGGATTATGGATCACACCAAGATCAAGAAAATCAAGAACCTAACAACTATGATATCATGTCTATAAAGAGACAAATCAATTAATTACGAATAGGAGAGGGTGAAGGAATGATCAAGAGGATGCTAAAGAAAAACTAATGAAGAACAACTTCATTCAGTGCTGATCAATCAAGCTAAGGAAAGAGCTAAAGAATTCTGTAGACACTAAGCAACAGAGCACAACATCACCGAGCATAATCAAATTGGAGCAAAGGTATAACAAATATATATTGATCAGATTATTTTATGAGATTACAATAGATCTGAAAATCTGTAAGTATAAGTTGTATATGTGAACAAATCATACTATTTTAGTTTAACCATTGATATATAAAGTCTCTTAACCAAGCGGGATTTAAAGATCCTTTCTATATTGAGATACATCTAATGGAGTATTAAAAATTTTGATCATGAGATAGCATGAGATGCCAGATACCAATTGACAGGCCAACTGAGTGTTTGATCAAAGATGGTAGCATAGAGATGCTAGATATCAAGTGACAAACTAAACTTTCAAATCCTCTAACAAGGTCACACCTAACAGTGTGTTTGTATCCTTTAACAATGTTGGATCTTCACCGAGCTCACTTTACAAGAGTGAAAATTTTGGGTTACCGGTCCCAAGTGGCTTTTCCCTTAATAGGATTTCCACATTAAAAATCCATGTGTCAATGTGTCTATGAGTCATTACTTTAGTGTTTTGCATTACACATAACTTAATTGGATTGATTGGTATACTCTAGATAATTTACTGTCTATCGGTAAATTAATAGACTGCTTTTTAGTAAACACACAGTAGAAGGTTTTACAAAGAATTCTGATCAGTAGTAAATTGATAAAAGTATTTGGAGACATTCATCTTATAGGACTAAAGATAACTAGTATAATTTTGTGGTACTAAGTTTTAAGGGTTGATTATTGGAATATTTTTGAGGCCATTGATTCACTCCCCCCTCTTAGTTATTACTAACAATTTATTGTGATAATTCAAGAGCTATAAACATTTCAAAGAATCCTATAAAATATTCAAAGATGAAGCGTATTTCTATTAGACATCATTTCTTGAGGGATAAAGTCAATCAAAGGGAAGTAATATTGGAGTATGTATCTACTAAGGGAAATTCTTTTTATATCTTTACAAAGCCTTTACCAAAGGATACATTTGAGTATCTCATAGATAATCTTGGGGTTATAGCCCCTCCTGATCGGAGTTGATGATGCTAGGGATGACATTAGTCCATAAAATCATCAGAACATCATTCTCTGGATTGATGAGTCAGGGACTCCTCATTAGGTGGAGTAGTCTTATGGATCTTGTGGATCGACATTGAAAATTTCACATAATCCTTTTGAGGTGAGTTCAATTATTTTGATGTCTTTGGTCATTTTACATTGATGTTAGAGGGGGATCAATTGTATGATAAATAGGATAATCAAGAAATATTGTATTTAGGAGAGATTGTGTCAAGAGTTTTGAAGCTGGATATTTAGAGTGATTAGTTGGATATAGTGCCTCTTGATTTCATTGTGCATTGATAAGTTTTTCACTTCACATGTTTCCATCAAAGCCAAAGGGAGAGATTATTGGAAGATTATTGATCATGTTAGTGATTATTGATTAGACCTTGACTATGTGTACTGACATTAGTGTTTTATTATTGATGTCAACATACTATTATTGTTGTAGACAATGTATTTAATTTTATCAGTGAAGATGATTTCATTTGTTCAGATGATATATCAAAGGTATTTTGCTAAGATTCTAGATAATGTTTCAGATATGTCTATAGTTGATTTTGGTTAACTTAAATAGGTTTGCATGACATTTTGAGTGAGCTGTGGTTGATTTATCAGTTGACTACATTTCAGTTTTCCAGTTATTCAGGATATGTTAGAGGTTGAGTTTCTACTTTGGTATGGATTGGATTGGTTGATTCAGTTGATACGAAGATGGTAGAAGATTTGGAACTTATTTTTTTTCCTCAACTGGTTTTGTGCATGATTCAGAGTTCTACAAGTTATCATTTTAGTATGATAAAGTTTGGTGTTTAGTATTGCTGATGATCAGTACAAAGACAAGTTTGGATTTTCAGGCTGAGATGTTGCAAAGGTTCAAGAATCTACTCTATCTTCTTGCTCATTTTCTTGGATTTTTTTATGACCATTTTGATGGTTTACATTGATCATGGTGATCACATGTGGTGATTTTCTAGTGTGATGACATTTCTTAATTTAGGTTCTAGCCGACTTGGTGGAGTAATGTGTTGCAATTTTGGTGAAGCTATTATGTGTTCAAGGATGAAGTTCTGGGTCTAATTTAAGTCTTGGCCAACTTGATTTGGATTGCATTTTAGTATGATCATAATTTTCATATCATTTATTCTTATAGGTATTAGCTGATCTTATTGTTGATTATTCACTGTAATTTGTATAAATGGGAAATCATTTATGATTGTGAATGTTGATGAATGTAGAGAGATGAGATGAGAAGAGAGGGAAGATAATACATGTATTCTACAACTGAGGAAAAAAGTGTGCTTCATTGGAAGTGTATTATCATTGCAGATGTTGTAAGCCAGTTCGTTTGTATTGGATAACTTGTTCACCTTGGTGAATTATAATCAAAGATTGATCTATGAACCCGACTGAGGGTCATATCATTATTATTGTATTATGAGTAGTGTGCTCTAGGTAGTGGGCCTATGAATGCATGTGCATTCCCCTTTTGTTTTTATTTTCTCTTAACCAGGTAGTACATTTAGTAGAGTAAATTTATCTTGTGTGTTTGACTCCCATCGGGGTTCTCCCTTAACCGGGTTTCCTTGAGAACAAATCTGGCGTTTTGAGTTATGTGTTGTGGATCTTACATTATTTTTTATCTTTTAGATCTATAATTGGATTAAGTATATTAAATTTTTATGAGCTATGAGTACAACTGATTCACCCCCCTCTCAATTGTACTTATCTTCTTTTGGGCCTAACAATTTATGCAGGAGACACTTAGGAGTTTGCATCTCATTTTAGCGCATGGTGTAGGATTAATTACACTTTAGGTGGTGATAGTTGTGTTGGTTTGTGGTGAATGATTAGGAAATTATTTTACACATTCTACAATTTGTGGCACTCGGGGCAACAACCTGATTTTTTTTAGGCTAACTTGTCAAGCATTTACCTAGGTTAACTCAACAAGCAATTTTTTAGGGTTACGATTTTTGTATAATAAAAATAGTGTTAGGGTTATCACTTGGTAGAGTGAAGAAGTATTGTATAATTGGCAATAATATATAGAAGCAAGTGATTATTTCATTATAATCGATTCAAATTACTGGATAATAGGATTAGACTCTCTATTTTATGGATGTGTATCATCTTAAAATGGAAGCACTTCCATGTTAAGACTATTTATCCCTCCTTACAGGGTTTTTTGGGCCATCATCATGTTGTCCTCTCATTTTTGCCCCTTTTCCACCTTCTGTGCCTGTTTAGGATCCTGATTGGGCCTCTCTGGGCACTGCTTTTCCCACCTGGCATATTTTCAAGGGGTATTGACAGCCTAGGTCAAGGTTGACCTCGACCTTGACCCATGTCCCCCTTTTCCATTGGAAAGTTTTTTGGCTGCTAGGGGAAACTCAAAAGTTTATTTTCCCACTTTTGGGTTGACTATTTTGGGCTCCAAATTAGCGACTCTTAAAAGATATTTAATATAGGTCCACTTCTAGGGGTATAGGCCTAATTGGAATTTAATTCTCCTATTTTGGCCTCTCTATAATTTTGTGCCCTAGACTTGTATATAAGGAATCCTTTCTTCTCTCATTATCGAAGAAAAAAAAAGCATAAGCACCTAAGGACTATGACACAAGTATATCAAGAAACTTACCAAAGCAATCATCTACTTTCAAGCATTTATTGTTCTACTTTCTTCTCAAGCATTCAAGTTATCCATTGAAGATTAAGGATTCAAGAATTCAAGCCTTTGAAGGGATTCGGTTCAAACATTCAAGATCCATCATTCAAACCCTAGATCTATCCATAATGGTGGTGTGATATTCCTTCAAGATCCTTTGTGCATACTCAAGATTTATTCATTCTTCCTTTAAGGTGGATTCCAAGCATACAATCATGGAGGTTTTGATTTACATTTATGGTTTGTAATGTTGAGTCTAAGCTTTCATATAAACTTACTTGTTTATATTTGAAATACAATTACATATCTATTGAATATCATAGCTTCGTTGTTAGGTCTACTTCTACTACTTTCTAGCATTCTCCATTTCAATTTTGATTTCAAGGTTAATTCCTAAATCAGGGTTTGACTAAGAAAAACCCCTCCCCCCAACAAAAAAAACCATTTTTCTTGCAAGAACAGGTAAGGAATAGTGAATCACAGAGAAAATTTGAATACCCTTTTTGACAAACTTTTGGGATCCGTGAACAAAATTTTTGTCGGAGCAGCGTAGGTCAAGTTTGACATAAAGGGGTCAAGGTCAAACTACATTTGGGTCAAGGTCAACCTGGAGCAGAAGAGGAAAACATTTCTAGGTTTTCTCTGTCCCTATGTTTCTATTCCAGATCCAGTTGCGAAATTTCTAGAAACTCGGTACAAACACTAGAAAACAACAATTTCTAGATCTGCTACATTTAAAGATAAGTGTTTCATTTCATCCTAATCTTTTAGATCTATTCTTTTACTTTATAATTAAGAAATTAGACCCCCTTTTCCCTCCTTATCAATAACTAGTTGATTCCTCTTTGCATTGATCATTTCCTTTCGGTTAATCAATTGGGATCTCCTTGTCTTGGATTAAGAGGCAAAAAAATCACACCCCACCACACACATTATATATATTACATTTTGGTGAACCCGCGATAGACAACTCTCTTTTTTTTTTTGGTGTTAGATTCTTTGCCTCTTTTCCTTAAGACTAGATTTTGCATACATATTAGATTAGTTTTCTTTTATGCTCTTTCAATTTAAAATACAAACAAATCTACATACTCATAAAAATATAAAAAATATTTCTTGCATTTCATTCACTATGAATATCTTTAAGATGCTTTGGGGTATGGTTATTTTCTCATTATTCTTCTCTTAGTATCTCTTTATAGTACTTATGATGTTTATGAGAGTATCATCCATTTAATTATGTTTTTCACTCTTCATGTTTCACTTGCTTATGCTATTATGAGATTGACTAATACTAGCCTTCCTACTTTCAAAACTTTCATTAATAATTTGTGTGGCGGACTTATTGCTCTTTTGGATTATGTGAAGAATTTTGTAGATGATACCCCATTTCCTAATCTTCCTAATCTAGTTCCAAATCTTCTTAATCCTAATCCTATCCTTCCTAATGCAATTCCTAATATTTCCACTCCTATTTTTCCATCTTCTATCCCTAGTTCTTCCCACACTTATGATGCGGATCAAACTATGGTTCATGATGGAGATGTGCAAGAGCTCTTTGATTTACCTTCCCCTCCTTATCCAATCCATGATGATATTAAACGAAAGAGAAAATAAAATTCTTCTAAACCTATCATTCCGCCTTACAAAACATTTTCTCATGATCACCGTAAACAATCACTTCCTGTAGAAGCTTTACACGATATGTATACTACGTCCAGATACAATATGGTGACTAAACAAGGTTATAAGGGTTTAGGGCTTGGTGTTAATGAACATGGTATTAAATATCTGGTTCATCTATCCCCTAAGAAAGATAGGCATGGTCTAGGATTTCCGCTATCTCAATTTAAAGTAGTTGATTTTGATCATCACCTGTGTGCTAAAAAGTAGTCACACTTCTATGAATCATTGTATTCAAGATTACTCAAGAATGAGGTCTTGAATGGTGACTCATAGCTCTCTATTCATGGAGTGCAAGGGTTTGTAATGGAGGCCCTTAGATTGACCTATTTTGTGCCCATGAAAGTACACCATAAAATGAGAGATTCAAAGAGGAAAAGCAAGAATGCTAGTCTCCATGATAATCAAGTATGCATGCAAATGAAAATGGAATCCATTATATATGATAACTATGCAAGATTATTCTATGAAAAGAAATGCAAATGCAAGATTAATCTATGAAAGGAAAAATGAATCAAATCTAACATGCAAGTGCAAAATTTATCTAAATGGATTGCCATGGGGCATGAAAGAAGAAGAAAATAAGAGAGAAGTTGCAATAACCAAGCTCAAGTGTTCAAATTCTCCTCCAAAATTGCCCTCCAAATCTGCAGCATAACAATATCATAAAAAAGTGATGATCAAATGAGAAAGAGAGGTTTCCTTATAAAGAGCAATGGACGGTGGAGATTAAGAGGTAAAAAGAAATGAGCTATGGTGGAGATTAAATCTTGGTTGATCCATGTGCTCATATCTTCAAAAGGCAAAATCAAAGGCTATGATTAAGAGGCAAAAAAGTCCACCACTTAGGAAGATGTGTAGAAAAAGGAACTTTATTTATTTTTATTTAATTTATTTCCTTTTTCAACACAAAGATGGATTTAAGTGGGGGTTTTATTTAATTAAAAGAGGGATTTTATTTAAATTAAATAATATTATTTTATTTAATTAAAAAGAGAGATTTTAATTAAATAAGATAAGATTATTTAATTAAAAGAGATTTTAATTAAATAAGATTATTTTATTTAATAAAAAGGGATTGTTTTATTTCAATTAAATAAGATTATTGATGAAATGATCAAACCTTAGGAAATATTGAAATAATTGAATTAATTACGATTTGAACAAGAAAATTGATTTGAATTAAAATGTTGGAAAGCATTGATTCAAGAATTTGATAAATTGAAGAATGGGGGCCCATAGTCTAGGTGACCATTTTAGGGTGCATACAATTGCCCCTCTTTGACTAATGTGTGATATTTATGACAACACATGTAGTCAAAGAATACAGTTGAAGTGTGATATAGATTTGGGATCACAAAACAACCCAGACGTGTGATCTTTATGGGAATACATTAGGACAAAGATAAGCCGATTAAAAAAGACAAGGTCAACACCCCTGTAAATAGGTAATTGACATGTCCAAGATAAGAATCTCAAGCAAGGTTGCCACAAGTGGAGAAATTGATGGGATTGATAAAGCTGAATCAAGGATTGAAGTTTGATAGGTACTGCCCCCTCGTGATCAAAATCGAAATGAGATAGAGGAGAAATAGCAAATTGATAAATTATATAAAATCAAACTAAAGATAAGGTTCTTGATGTAAGATGAAAGATATAAAGATCATAGAACCAAGGTAGATCATCAAGCATGAAATATTATGCCCCAAGGTTGAATTAGAAGAAAAGAAGTGGGGTGAAAGCGAATGGAAGATAGAATTTTGAAAGAGGTGGAAAGAAATGGAGAGAAGAAAGAGAATTTACCTCAAAAGAGAGAATTCCCCAAAATCAATCAACTGTGTAAGATAACAATTTTTGATTGAGATCACGAAAGAAGATAAGGAAATGAAGATCAAACATGACCATAGTTGACTAAAAGTGCAAAAGAAAGATGAAGGAAACCCTCTCGAACTCATAATGTAGCCTAAAATGCAAACTAACATGAGGTCTAACAATGCAAGCTACATGAAAATGAAAAGGTGTACTTGCAATAGAGCAACTGTAACATAGGAATTTGTGTTCGTCATTCATTAGAGAATGTAAAGGAGCTTATTCTCATCACTGGGCCATTATTAATGGACATCGAAAAATCACACAATCATCACTTGTCACAAGCACAAATATGAAGATATGAATGTGATTTATATCATATTGGAATGTGGAAAGATTCTAACATAAGCATAAAATACATAAAGTTCAAGATGACTTTGATGTTAGCTTACCCAATTTAATATAGAAAAACCATGCTTGCATCAAGACATAGATGCTAAAATGACCAGAAGAAAAGTTGTGCAAAAACTATCAAGGATGAAGCCTCAAATCTCCTAAGTGTTTCAAGGAAACAACAAGAGATACTCAAGAGTTTCAAGACCACACCCACAAGAAAAATTAAAATAAAAACATGCCCCATGTCCCAAATCCTCTAGCTATGCATCCCGGCGAGACTTATTAGACAAGGACACTCAATAAAAATCAATAACAGTCAACACACAAAGAAAAGATTATGACATAGCTCAAGCATTAAGTGTTGTGTTTTAAAAATTTAAGTGTGTTAATTGATACTGAGTTTTGAGGATAAGGATTGAATGCTCGCAAGTAGGTAAAATTACATGACAAAATTGGGTAAGACCAAACTGATAAGTGTTGAAAAACACTCAATGTCAGTGGTTGTATTGAAAAATATAGTTGGGGTGGTGTTGAAAAATACCGTTTGTGAGATGTCCTAAAGACTAACGCCTCCAAGAGACCAAAGCTAACACAGTTATGCCCCCTAGACAAAGACAAAGACCAATTTCAGACCGAGGCAACAAGGACAAGGCATGATGGAGAAAGGCTAAGTGTCGAGGACATGCACTAAGAAATAGGAGTGCAAAGGCCTCAAGTAGCACCCATTTCTAGGTTTTCACCACTTGGATTTTATTGCAATTTTTTTGCTACCAAGGTGCATGTTTCCAGGTGTTCACCAAGGCACTTTTTGTATTTTTTTTGAATTTTTGAATTTTTTTTTTTTGTATTTTTGGAAAATATAATTTTTTTTGGAGATACATCAAAGCACCTATTGCTAGGTTTTCACTAAGATGATCATTTTTTTGGGACATTGTTTGATTTTTAGAATTTTTGGCAATATATCACTTTTTTGGATTTTTTTAGGATCAATAAGGATGTACAAAGGATGCCCCCAGACATAATGGGCATTATGGATAGAACTTCTTCAGGTGAAAGAAATTAATAGGATTAGGGAGCTACTCTCCCTCTGCTACATACAGTAAATAAGCACCTGAACCAAAAGCTACAGTAATGATGTAAGGTCCAAGCCAATTAGGTTCAAAATTTCCCTTTTGATCTCTATGTTATTGATTCTTAGGATTTTCACGTAGGACAAGATCTCCCACTTGGAATTCTCTAGGGAGAACCTTTTTGTTGAAGGCTTTGGACATGCACTTTTGATAAAGCCTCATATGGTCAAATGATGCTTGACATTTCTCATCTAGAAGTTCTAAATCTTGAAGTCTAATGGCGCAATAGTCTTCATCTATAACTAGACCTTTGAGGGAAACTTGAAGTGAAGGAATCTCAACCTCCAAAGGTAACACTGCTTCAGCGACATACACAAGGGCAAAAGGAGTAGCCCCAGTAGGAGTACAAATACTCATTCTATAGGCCCACAAAGCCAGATTTATCTGTAAGTGCCAATCTCTACCATTCTTACAGACTGTTCTATGTAAGATTTTAAGAATGGTTTTTTTTATGCTTCTGCTTGACCATTTCCTTGCGAGAAGTAAATGGAGGACCAATGTTGTTTAATCTTGAATTTCTTGCAGAGTTGTTTAAGGTCATTATTTTTGAACTCACCTCCATTGTTAGTTATAATCTTGAAAGGCAGTCCATATCAACAAATGATATGTTCAAAATGAATAGAGAGACTGTCTTGCCCAAGGAAATAGAAAGTGGGAAAAATTCTACCCATTTAGTGAAGTAATCAGTAGCAGTGATAATAAACTTGTGTCCTCCTAATGAGTTGGGATGAATCTTCCCAACAAGATCAAAGGCCCAACGCTGAAATGGCCAATGATATATAGACGGAATGAGCTCCCTACCTAGAGCATGTATCAGATTACCATGTTTTTGACACTTTTCACATGACTTTTCAAAAAGCTACTACATCCATCTGCATTGTAGGTCAATAGTACCCCACCCTAAGAAACCTTTGGGCCATCGAAATACCATTGGAATGTCCCCCACAGTTTCCTTCATGGATGTCAACTAATGCTTGGTCAGATTCTTCCTTTTCTAAGCATCTAAGAAGTGTTCCATCTAGACCCCTCCTATACAAATCACCAGAGATAAGGGAATGGCGAGGGGTATTTTGGGTAAGGTTTCTACATTCAGATTGATTAAAGGTTTTAGGTATAATGCCATCACGAAGGTATGATTAAATGGCACCATAACGAGATGACTCATGACCAACAAGGGTACAAATGACATGGCTTTCTTGGGATTCATAGATAGGGTTATGTAGCTCTTCCACCAGAAATTCAAATATGGATTCATGTTTCTCTAACTGAAGGAGTGAAGCAAGTGTAGCCATAGCATTAGCTGCTTTGTTTTCTGCTCTAGGGATTTCTTGAAATGTGACAAATGTGAAGTATCATTTCAAGGAATCAACCATTTTCTTGTAAGGTACCATTTTCTCATGTTTTATTTGATATTCATCATTAACTTGGTTGATTATAAACTATGAATCCACATAGATGTGTAACTCTATGATTCTCCATTCTATGGTCATCTTAAGTCCATTTGGTAAAGCTTCATATTCAATAATGTTATTTGTACATGGGAAAAATAACTTGTAAGACTTAGGAATCGTGTAACCATGAGGAGAAAAAAACAACACACCAAATCCTGAACTGTTTTGCATAAAAGATCCATCAAAGAACATCTTTCATGTTCTTTCAGTCATATACATGAGATGCTCATCTGGGAAGTCAACTTGAATAGGTATATATCTTGTATTGGGAAGTCAGCCAATTGATTTGCTATGGCTTGTCCTTTGATTGCTTTATGCTCAATGTACTCTATCTCAAATTCTGAAAGTATCATCATCCATTTAGCAAGTCTACCTATGAGGGAAGTGTTACCTAGCAAATACTTGAGTGGATCTATTTTTGCTATGAGGTGTATAGTGTGCATAAGCATGTAATGTCACAACTTTTGGGAAGCAAACAAAACTGCAAGGCAAGCTTTCTCAATGCTGGTGTAGTTAACCTCATATGAAACAAGAGTATGACTAATGTAGTATATTGCTCTTTCTTTCCCATGTTCATCAATTTGAGCTAGTAATGCCCCCAAGGAAGATTCTATCGCTAAAATGTATAGGATAAGTGGTTTCCCTGGGATAGGAGGCATTAAAATAGGATGATTTTCCAAGTACTTCTTGATTTGGTCTATGCTCTTTTAACAATCCTTATTCCAAACACATTTGAATCCCTTGTGTAAGTTCTTGTTGAAGCGTTGAGCTCTATCCGCCAATTGTGAAATGAATCTCCTTATAGATTGAAGACGTCCTTGAAGACTCCTCATTTGACTAATGTTTCTAGGAGGTGGAATATCTATGATTGCTTGGAATTTTTTAGTGCCTACCTCTATTCCTTTTTCTAAAATGATGAATCTGAGTAGTTTTCTAGAGGTGACTCCAAATGCACACTTTTTAGGATTTAACCTTAGTTGAAATTGTTCCATGTGATCTAGAATTACTTCTAAATCATCTAAGTGTGTGTCTCTTTGTTTAGGCTTGGCCAAGGTGTCATCCACATAATATTCCATGTTCTTATGCATCATGTCATGAAAAATGGTTGTCATAGCTTGTTGATAGGTGGCTCCTACATTTATTAATCCAAAAGGCATAATGTTCCAACAATAGGTACCCCATGCACAAGTGAATGTAGTATTTTCTTGATCTTTAGGAGCTATCTTAATATGATTATATTCGAAAAAACCATCCATCAAGGAACATATCTCATAACCAACAGTCATATCCACTATCATGTCTATATTGGGAGGTGGAAAGTCATCCTTTGGGCATGCTATATTGACATCTCTAAAATATGTGGAAAATTGAATGGATTTTTCATGTTTGGAAACTGATACAATGTTTGATATCCATTCAGCATAGGCGATAGCCCTTATGAATCTTGCTCCAAGGAGTTTCTCCAATTCTACTTTGACTAGGAGAGCTATGTGAGGATGCATCTTTCTTGATTTTTGTTTAACTGTTTTGACACCCAGAGCTATGGACAAGTGATGCATGATAAGATTAATGTCAAACCCTAGCATATCTGAATAAGTCCACGCAAATTTGATCTTATTTTTCTGTAAGAACTTAGTGTAAGCTTATTATTCTTATGGTGACAAGGACTCAGCCAAGTGTGCTATTTGTGGAGCCTCATTTGTACCCAAATTGACTACTTGTGTTGGTTCAATAAGCACTGAAGATCTATCTTGAAAGTAGCTAGGGAGACGATCAAGTATCTCATCCTTAGGCACCTTAGAGAGGTTTTCACCCTTGGATACGCCATTTATTTTTACTTTTTTTAGTTCTGACACCGCCACACAGTGGTTTTCACCATCAAAACTCCTATTCTTTTGATTTTCTTTTCTTTTTATCTTGTTACTAAGGTACTTGATGTCTGGCTCTGTCATGCTAGTAGCCGGTTCATTGGTGGAAGAGATTATGGGTTCAATGGCATTTAGGTAACAGGCTATCTAATAATCATTTTGAAATGTTAAGAGCTCAGGTTCTTGATAGCGTTGGGACCAATCAATGAGGTTAGGATGGACAAGGGGTAAGTCAATGACTAGTTCAAGGTTATAAATGTGAATGATATTATCACTAGTGACCGAAGAGTTAGCGTCCCTCAAGTATCCTTCTAAGCTACCCAAATTGGGATTCATCCTAACAAGTGAAGAATTGTCCACTAAGGAAACATGTGGGCTGAAATATTCTTATCCTACACGTGACTCATCAGCTATCTCAGGTTGAGAACTATAAGTGTGGATGACATCAACATCCATGTCAACTATAGAAGGCTCTGAGAAGGAGTCCCATTCATACTCATATGAACTTGTGTCTGAACTGTGACTAGGATGTTTACACCATGAAGGTTTGGGACATCTTGATGTGGAAGTTCTAGTGTCATTAAGGGCAGCACCTTCTCTTTCCATTAAATGAACAAGATTCTTTCATTGATGTTCTCTAGAAGGATCTTCTATATCTGATTCATCTTGTTCTAAAGTTGCAATTGACGCATGAATGACTAGAATATCTGAATCTCCCCAGAGGAGTTTAGTGGAAGGGACCTAATCTTCACACATGTCTTGCTGATTTTTCAAACTAGATACATACTCTGGTTCATCTTCACTATCCAACTTATTAAGCATAGGAGTAGTGTGCTTTTTGTGATTTACAAAGCCTAGGCCAACCAGTTTCTTAGACTTGCATCCAAAAAGAGCATGATCAAGAGGTTCGGTTGTAGCATCCAATCTGTGATTAAGAGGGCCATGTTGGAGATAGCCCATCTTTCTGACAAAAGTATACCCTTGTCTATAAGCCTTAGGAGAGGGAGAGAAGTTCTCATTGTGCATATATTTCTCTTCTTTATAGATCCAGTCTTTAACAAATGTCTCTTCTTTCTCATCTTGAATAGGCACTGAGGATTCTACAAATGTGCCAAATAAACTTATAGCTAAAAAGGAAAGTTTCTTTTATTGTGAAGGTTTTCCATAAGACCGAGGTGAAACTGGTAATGTTGTGAGGTATTTGAGTTGATACCCCCAATGCCAAGGTATACTAATTTAAGCTTGTCTTGACAGTCAGCTAAGGTTGCATTGAAATCTTATGCTTCTCTATTCATGGGAACATGAGTTCCTACTGAAATTGAATTAACAGATAAAGTGTTAATCCTAGGTATACAAATCTCTATTCCATTGTAGGGGAACTTAACACACTAACGATAGGTAGATGACACTTCTTGCATATCATGAATCCATGATCTACCAAGTAAGATATTATACGCAAGGGGACCAACATCAAATATTTGAAATAAAATATCTTTTTCTATCGGGCCAATCCTAACACGAAGGATGGCCAACCCCTTGGAACTTCTTTTCACCTCATCATAGGCTTTGATGGTGATCCTTTTCCTGGTATCTATGACTTTTTCAAAATAACCCAACTCTTTCAAAGGATTAAAGGAACAAATATTAAGCCCAACACCCCCATCTATCAACACATGCCTAACATAGGTTTTGTGGACCATGACCTCAATATGAAGAGAAATATTGTGTGGGTGGCTCAAATGTTTATCATCATCCTCTGAAAAGGTAAGGTAATGAGGGCTAGCAATGTGGTTAACCATGTTCTAGAATTGATCAACATCTAAGTTATTGGGGATATTTGTCATGCGCAAAGCATCCTCAAGGACTTGCTTATGTCTCGGGGACAACTCTAAGAGCTCAAAGATTGAAATATGAGTTGGGGTTCTCTACAATTGATAAACAAGATTATAGCTCAACATAGGATTAGCTACTAGTTTTGAGGTGACATTATTGGATTCCACTTGCTTAGGTTTACTCAGTTGACTTGAATTGGGTCCTCTAATGACAATGGGACCTTGACTTTGTGTGACAACATTAAGGGCTTGTGATGACACTCTAGAGTTAGGACCCCTTAGCACCACGATGGGTTCTTCATCAAAGATAGGAGGAGAGTCCATGTCTAGATCATAACCATAGGGATCTTTTCCCCTCATCATATTGACATTTTCTTCTACAAATTCAGACATGTTGATAGTATTCTACGCATCTATGTAAGTGTAATTGATCTCAACCTTGACATTCTTAGCTTTAGAGGTTTCCCCTTCTCATACTTGGGAAACGGTTCCTTGAATGCCTTATGATCGACGTTGGTGTTCAATCCATCTATCTTAAGTTTCCCATTTTAAATGAGATCTTGCGTAAGATGCTTGAGTTTCCAGCAGTTTTCAATGTCATGTCCAATACCATTGTGAAACTTGCAAAAGGCCTTCTCATCCCACCAATGTGGCTTAACATCAGGTATATATTGTTTCGTAGGATCTTGAGGATGTGCAAGGTTGTTAACAATAAGTGTTTTCAAGACATCCTCATATGAGTCACCAAGATTTGAAAATTGATGTGTTTCTTTCTTAGGCCTATCTTGGTATCTTGTTTTTCTCTCTTGTTGATTAGATGTATTGAGCCTCATGGCTTGAACAACACTAGACAAGTGGAGCACAGTTTGATCTTTGGGTTGAGAGGAGTCCACAACTCCATCATTGACCACTTGTTTGTTCATATTCTAGTGTGGGTTCTTCCCTTTATCCTTGTTAGAGTTGTTGTTTTGACCATTGTTGTTGTTGTTGTTGTTTCCATGTTTGGTCAAAATTCCTTGTTCTTTCAAAACATCCCCAATCCTACATGTGGTTTCAACCATGGTGTCAAAGGAATCAAAAATCATCTTCCTAACTTCATACCACATTTTGGGAACCAAGTTGCTAACAAGGATGTTAATCTTTTCATTTTCAGGAATGGTTCTAGAGTAGTGAGAGCATTGTCATCTCCACCTTTGCAAGAAAGTGACAAAGGATTCCCCTAGATTCTATTTTAAGTTGCATAAGTCCAACATGGTGATAAATCTTGAAAGGTTGTATGCAAAGTGTTGAACAAATCTGTGGAAAAGCTCTTTGAAAGTCTTAACAGGAGGAGTTATGTTGGTGAACCATTCCATCACTTGACCCTTAAGACTCCTTGGGAAAAATCTCATGAGGTATGAGTCATCTTTATGGAACTCAAAACTTGTGGTATAAAACTAGCGCACGTGATCATGTGGATCTCCATTCCCATCATATTTGTCATATTAAGGGATCTCAACCTTTCTAGGGAAGTATTTCATGTTAACACTTTTGTCAAAAGGATTAGGACAAAATGAATCTAGTGAGAATGAATTCTTGGGTGCTAACATCTTTTCCATCATGCTCTTAAGTTGTTTGATCTCCTCTTCTTGAGAAGGCCCTTGCTTCTTAATCTTCTTGTCCACATCAAAGTTGTAGGGGACTCTAGCACCCTTGTTGATTGAAATCTCTAGGAACTTGTCTTTGTTTTTATCCAAATATTTCTCCACGTACTGCTGGAAAAGTGGTTCTTTTTGCATTTTCATAAAGTCTTGGGAGGTGATGTCAAAACTCGAGCTACTACCCCCATATTGTGAACCATGATGAGCATGTTGTGAAGGTTGTTTTGAGTTCCTAGGAGGTGTTCATCTCCTATAATGATCATGTCTTGAAGCCCTTCTTCCTCTAGGGCTAGGAGATCATGATGGCATCCTTGAACATCTTCCATTTCATGGAGTCTCAGGAGGAGAGGATGGATGATAGTTATTTCCACCACTAACCTGCATGTTATTAAATTGGTCATTAAGTCGCTGAGCCAAGAGTCTATCTTTCTCCTCTTGGAAGGCTTTCTTTTCCATTTCCACCAAAGTTTGTCTCTCCAACTCTAGGAGTCTAAATTTCTCTTCCTTTTTAGCTTGTTCATGTAGGAAGGCTTTATTTTCACGCTCAATCCTCTTAAGTCTTTCGCTCGTGTATCTGTAAGATGTTTTGAGAGGTGAACTTGGTCTTGAATCTCCAAACAAGTTGTTAGTATAGGTTGCATTTACATGAGTTTCATAAAGTTCATCTCATTGGTTCTCATGTTGTGATTGCACATCTTGATAAGCTTTCCTCTTACCTCTCTCATCCTTTTGGTGTGCATCTAGATATCTAGTTGAGATAAGGGGCGAAGTTGCTCTGTCACGAGAGGAACCGCCAAACGAAATGGTATCTCTCTATTTTGAAAATATGTCATCAAGGTGTTTATCCATGTCTTCCCTTGCTTGTCGAGTCATTGTGTAACTCATATCCATATCTAAGAGAGAAGATGCCAAGGGTGTACCCAACTAACTAAGGTGACTCTTGGAATCAAACCAAACTTTTGAGTTTTTCCTAGGTGATTGATCAAATACGGGTTCTTTTCCTTCCATTTTTTATGAGTTTGAACTAAGGGTAATTGGTTAAAGCCTACTTGAGGTCATTTTCCTTGATCTTCTTGATATCTTGTTGTAACTGGCATGAAAGAAAAGGTACTAGTTGATAGGATGACCCTAAGAAACATTGGTACCAAACTAGGATAGTAAAGGCATTAACTTGTCCAAAAGAGAGGTGATAAGATAGAATTTTGCAAGAGGTATAAATCAACACTACCACAGAGGTACCCAATAAATAGGTGAATTCCCTAACACATATGGATTAGGAGGATGATTTACCCAAGTTATATTGATTGAAATTGAATTTGTATGAAAGTGAATGGACAAGAG
>MU224269.1:825420-852236 GCA_018584345.1 Thuja plicata
TACCCAAGTTATATTGATTGAAATTGAATTTGTATGAAAGTGAATGGACAAGAGATTACCAAAACTCTCCAAGTGTGTTATCAAAGAATCTAAAGGTTTATCTTCTCAACAAGGACGGTTTCTATCTTACCAACTCCAAGCAAGGTCACTCGTGAAATCAAAGATTACTAGTTCAAGAGGTCAAAACATAAGAATCTAAAGTATAAACAAGCTTCTAATAGCAGGGTAAGTGACTTAATCTGATCTAGATCAACCAAGGAAGGCTAAAAATGTCAGGACAACAATCAAGAAAGTTGGCAGTTGGTAGAAAATAGCTCACTGGTATGGCAACAGAAGACAGTTTTTGTGCGAAGGCTATTTCTCGCGCAAGGATTACCACAACATCACATGAAAATTTGCATTCTGGCATGAAGGAAACTGGACTGGTGTGACATAATGACCAAGAAATGATAGTATAGTGGCAAAATATCATGCAATGATTCTCACAGTATTATGAGAAGAAACACAGCGAGCTGCATGATAAAATAGTTTTCTCGCGCGAGGGAAGGAAACAAAAATCAATTTTTGTTTGTTTTAATTGGCCAACTAGATGCATTAACAGATTTTATCATGAATCAAGCATGCAAGACAGCAATCAGGGAGTCCAAGCAAACAAATGTCTTCAAGAAATGAGCAAGGGACAAAGCGAACTTGCACATGAACAAGAATAGTGTCATAGTATTCTACTCCCTAAAGATTCTACTTGTTTATGTTCTCAAAATATTTTTTAATCACGCACATAGTCCTAGAAAAGAAAATGTTGGTTGCACTATGGTTTGTAGTAAAGGTCAACTCTGCAACTTTTGCAATCTCAAGTGAGTGAAATCCAATCTCGGTGCACCGAGGTTTTGACACAGTCTAAGAATTTAATCAATCAAGAGCTGCTGAGGAGATCGAACAACCCAAAAAGAGCCACACCTATGGATATTTCTTCCACAAGGACATTTATATAGTGGTTGTTTCTACCATAGCAGAAATGGCTATTGTCTCTTGAGGTTCCATCCACGTGGTTTACCCAATAAAGGGAGTGTCCACTATGGTTAACCCTCTAACAAAGAAGACTCACAATATGAACCATATGGGGACTTAGTTCAGATTCAAGGGTTTCAAGTTTCTAATTCTCCCAAAAGGGAAAAGAGCATAATCCTCTAGCCTCTTCACCTCACCCAGACATAGAAAAAAATATTAATTGACCCACTAATTTGAAATCACCTCATCCAAGGTTCGTATATCAACAACAATGACCACCAATCTCAAGAGAGAAAGTACCATCAAAAGTTGAAGACCAAACCAAGTGGGACCATGAGATAATAAAAAATTCTTCCCTACCTAAAAGGGGATCTATCATCAAGAAGAGATTTGCATGTAAGACAAGCGAATGAAGCCTACTCTCTCAAGATCACCACAAATAGTGTTCATAGGGCCTAATTACTATGTGAAACATATATGCAAGAAAGAAAATATAGGTTCATTCTTTAGAGAAAAAATTGGAAATGTGATCTATGAAAGCAAGAAACACTCAAGCTAAACACATGAGAAGTTCATTTTTATTTCCAAAATCCAAATTTTATAGAGATGCAACAAAATACCTCAGATTGAAAGCAACATGAGCATTTTGGCATTTATCTATGCAAGTCCATAGTATTCCCACGATAAAATAAAAAAACCATAGAAAATAGCCAACAACAAACGTCAGTGGTCAGCAAAAAATAGAGATATAAAAAGCAGTAATAAATAATAGATCTCTAGTGTTAGATCTCATGTGAATATTTAGCAAGGGATGTGCGAAGAAATACGCAATGTCGCATGAAGATTTGCACAGAACAACAAAACTTTGCATGAATATTAAAAAAAATAGAGACAAAAAAGCAACAATAATTAATGACAGATCTCTGTCTAATGCACAAGTTTGCATGACAATTCACCACAGGCCACACGATGAAACTCCATGGATCGTGCAGATTTTTGCACAAACAAGCAAAAATTCACGTCATTTTTAGCAAAATGTCACGCAAAATTTTGTCACAAATCTGTACGGATGAAAAAAAAAAGATTTGCAAGAAAACTTGAAAAATGAGGCTAGATCTGCCCCACGGTGGGCACCAAAAATGTGTCCTAAAAAGTAGTCACACTTCTATGAGTCATTGTATTCAAGATTACTCAAAAATGAGGTCTTGAATGGTGACTCATAGCTCTCTATTCATAGAGTGTAAGGGTTTGTAATGGAGGCCCTCAGATTGACCTATTTTGTGCCGATGCAAGTACACCATAAAACAAGAGATTCAAAGAGGAAAAGCAAGAATGCTAGTCTCCATGATCATCAAGTATGCATGTAAATGAAAATGGAATCTATTCTATATGATAACAATGCAAGATTATTCTATGAAAGGAAATGCAAATGCAAGATTAATCTATGAAATGAAACATGAATCTAATCTAACATGCAAGTGAAAAATTAATCTAAATGGATTTCCATGGGGCATGAAAGAAGAAGACAAGAAGAGAGAAGTTGCAATATCCAAGCTCAAGTGTTCAAATTTTCCTCCAAAATTGCTCTCCAAACCTGCAGCATAACAATAACATAAAAAAGTGATGATAAAATGAGAAGGAGAGGTTTTCTTATAAAGAGCAATGGATGGTGGAGATTAAGAGGTAAAAAGAAATGAGCAATGGTGGATATTAAATCTTGGTTGATCCATGTGCTCATCTCTTGAAAAGGCAAAATCAAAAGCTATGATTAAGAGGCAAAAAAGTCCACCACTTAGGAAGATGTGTAGAAAAAGGAACTTTATTTATTTTTATTTAATTTATTTCCTTTTTCAACGCAAAGAGGGATTTAAGTGGGGGTTTTATTTAATTAAAAGAGGGATTTTCTTTTAATTAAATAAGATTATTTTATTTAATTAAAGACAAAGATTTTAATTAAATAAGATAATATTATTTAATTAAAAGAGATTTTAATTAAATAAGATTATTTTATTTAATAAAAAGGGATTGTTTTCTTTTAATTAAATAATATTATTGATGAAATTATCAAACCTTTGGAAATAATTGAATTAATTACGATTTGATCAAGAAAATTAATTTGAATTAAAATGTTGCAAAGTATTGATTCAGGAATTTGATAAATTGAAGAATGGGGGCCCATAGTCTAGGTGACCATTTTAGGGTGCATACATCACCCTCCTCTTCATGTTCTTCTTCCAACACCTTCCTTAGATTACCCTAATACCCCTCAAGATGTGGCTAAGAAGGTGTATGTTTAGTTAATGAATTCTAAAAAAGAAATCTTTAAACCTATGCCGAAAGATGCTCTCTCCAAGTACAAATGTCCTTTTCACACTAGTAATAAACATTTACCTACTAATTATGTACATTTCAAGATGCATGTTAGAGAAAGAGCTACTTTAGGAATTATATCTCACTCTCGTGCGGTATTACAATTTCTTCATAATTTCCATCTGGAGAATACCCCTCGTTCTTCTATAATATAGATCTTTCTCCCTCTTGTCTCTTGACTGGGGGGAAAGAGGTATTTATTCCATTTTTCTAGGATTCATTATGTTCTTAGCATGTATTTTGTTTTGAGCTTAATTGGTTATTATTTCTATATTCTATCCCTATGGTTTTGTATTATGATATGGTACATCCTTCCTTTGGTCATAATCATCCATAGCTCTCTTCTAGTATTCATGATATCTTTTCTAAGGAATTTGTTTTGAAAAGACATCTCCTTGTTACTACATATCTTGATCTGATTGGTATATCCCTTGCTTTCATCTCTGGGGGGAAAGGTTTTCCTTCTTTCTCCCTGTCTAAGGATCTACTTTCCTTAGCTTAGTGGCATTTATTTATTCTGCAACATTATTTCCTTATAAAGACTTATGTTTTGGCTATGGATACCCTTTTATATGAGAGGTGATTGTCCTAGGTCATCACCTCTTCTTTATTTTCCAAAATATATTCTTTATAAAATCTTGCCTTTGCTTTCCATGATTCCTCTTCCTCTTGATTGCAGGGGGCTTGATGATTGAATCTTTGATCCGTCTTTGATTTTCTTTGAAAGATGATATTTTATCCAAAGCACTCCTCTACAGTGGGGGTCTTGTTGATAAGATCTCTTTCTCTTTGAGGATCCTTTTTCCATAAGTGACATATCCATTTTCATGATTATCTATGCTCTTAGATGCAAGGGTCAATACTCTTCACTAAGAATATAGTGTACATTGTTGCTAACATGATATCTCCTTACTTTGTGAAGTAGGTATCCTTCTTCTCTTCCTTATCATGTCTATTAGGTAGCCACAATAAGGAGGGGGCATATATAGGGTCTCCCTTATACTATAGTTTAAATTTTTACAACATACTAAATACTCGGAAGGTAACACACATAAGTTGCTAAATCATGAAGAGATACGCATTTTCAATTTCAAATATGCTAAATCCTTGAAAGGTAACACACATAAGTTGCTAAATCCTGAAGAGACATGCATTTTTATTTTTTCTAAATCCTCAGAAGGTAACGCACATAAGTTGCTAAATCCTAAAGAGACACACATTTTTATTTTTGGTAAATCCTCAGAAGGTAATGCACATAAGTTGCTAAATCTTGAAGAGACACATTTTCAATTTCAAATATGCTAAATCCTTGGAAGGTAACACACATACATTGCTAAATCCTGAAGAGACGCACATTTTATATTCCATTGTGTTACAAGAATGTGGATCTATGGGTATTCCAAAATCCATCAGAAGACACAGTACAAATACAAAGCATAGTTTATGGGTGAACTATTAGGTTTGGCTACTTGTTGGGCTCTCTCTCGGTGATTCACGGTAAGGTGGTCATCTTACTGGGTGAGGTAATCACTCTCTCTTTTCTCTCTTATGCTTTCATGATAATAGGATTAGATCATGAAGATATGTTATTTATAGTGTTTCTCTTGTCTTTCTTATACAATAATTTATTATTTTATGATAGCTTTCCAAATATGATATTAGCATAGGAAGCATTTCTTGGCAAGGTTTCCTTTGCTAGTTGATTTGGGTTTGTTTTTGTACTAACCCCTCTTTTTGTTTCTTTTTAGCTTTTCCTTTGTTTTCATGCCCTTGTACGTGTATTTTGAGTTAGAATGCTTGGCCTAGGCACTCGTGTCCTTTACTAAGTGATTATCTACCTCGTTGCGATCCACTGGAGTCTTTCTTCAAACTTTACCACGAGTATGTTCAATTTCCATACTCCCGCTAAAGTGGGGACTTAATGTATCATCTTAAAATGGAAGCACTTCCATGTTAAGACTATTTAGCCTCTTTGAGGGGTGTTTTGGGCCATCATCATGTTGTCCTCTCATTTTTTCCCCTTTTCCACCTTTTGTGCCTATTTAGGATCCTGATTGGGCCTCTCTAGGCACTATTTTTCCCACCTGGCATATTTTCCAAGGGTATTGACCCCTTGGGTCAAGGTATACCTCGACCTTGACCTAGGTCAAGGTCGACCTTGACCCTGACCTAGGTTAGGGTTGACCTCTACCTTTACCCAGGTCCCCCTTTTCTATTGGAAAGTTTTTTGGCTGCGGGGGGAAAATCAAAAGTTTATTTTCCCGCTTTCGGGTTGGCTATTTTGGGCTCCAAAGTAGCAAACTTAAAAGATATTTAATATAGGTCCACTTATATGGGTATAGGCCTAATTGGAATTTAATTCTCCTATGTCAACCTCTCTAGAAATTTGTGCCCTAGACTTGTATATAAGGAAGCCTTTCTTCTCTCATTTTTGAAGAAAAAAAAAGCATAAGAACCTAAGGACTATGACACAAGGATATAAAGAAACTTACCAAAGCGGTCAACTACTTTTAAGCATCCATTGTTCTACATTCTTCTCAAGCATTCAAGTTCTCCATTGAAGATCAAGGATTCAAGCATTCAAGCCTTTGAAGGGATTTGGTTCAAACATTCAACATTCAGCATTCAAACCCTAGATCTATCCATTATGGTGGTGTCATCTTCCTTCAAGATCCTTTGTGCATCCTCAAGATTCATTCATTCTTCCTTCAAGGTGGATTCCAAGCATACAATCATGGAGGTTTTGATTTACATTTATGGTTTTTAATATTGATTCTAAGATTTCATATAAACTTACTTGTTTACATTTGAAATACAATTACATATCTATTGAATATCATAGCTTCGTTGTTAGATCTACTTCTACTAATTGCAAGAATTCTCCATTTCAATTTTGATTTCAAGGTTAATTCCTAAATCAAGGTTTGACTAAGGGAAACCCCTCCCCCCAACAAACAAAACCATTTTTCTTGCAGTAACAGGTGATGAATAGTGAATTACAGAGAAGATTTGAATACCCTTTTCAACAAACTTTCAAGATCCATGAATAGAATTTTCGTCAGAGCAGCGTAGGTCAAGGTCGACATAAAGGGGTCAAGGTTAAACTACAGTTGGGTCAAGGTCAACCTAGAGTAGAAGAGGAAAAGATTTCTGGGTTTTCTCTATCCCTATGTTTCTGTTCTAGATCTAGTTGCAGAATTTCCAGAAACTCAGTACAGATAATAGAAAATAACAATTTCCAGATCTGCTACATTTCAATATAAGTGTTTCATTTCATCCTAATCTTTTAGATCTATTGTTTTACTTTATAATTAAGAAATTAGACCCCCTTTTCCCTCCTTATCCATAACTAGTTGATTCCTCTTTGCATTGATCATCTCCTTTCGGTTAATCAATTGGGATCTCCTTATCTTGGATTTGGAGGCAACACAATCACACCCCACCACACACATATCACACTCTACACACACACACACACACACACACACACACACACACACACACACACACACATATATATATATAACAGGATGTAACCTAAGATTGGATGAATCATGTTAAATTCTTTGTGCCTTATTTTTATGTGTGTGTTTTATTCCTCTATTTTATTGATTATATTTGCATGTAACTATTAGATATTTGTCTTCTAATCCTAAAAAGTGGTATCCGAGTTGGTTGTATTTATTTATCCTCTACAAGAAGGTCTCATAGTTAATTGGGAGTAGTGACAGATAAGGGTAAGTTGAATGTTGAGAAGTTTAATGGGAAGATATTTCAGTTATGGAAAATTTTGATGGAGGACTATCTCTATCAGAAGGATTTATGGTGGCCATTAGAAGGAATATCCAAGAAAGTCACAACTATGTCTCAGGAGGATTGGGATATTTTGGACAAAAAGGTACTTGGCATTATTTGTTTATGCCTAGAACAATCGGTGGCATTTAATATTACAAAAGCAAAGATAACTAAAGAGTTGATGTAAACCATAGTGAAATTATATGAAAAATTTTCTTCTTTGAATAAGGTATTTGTTATGAAGCGTTTGTTTAATATGAAAATGGTAGAAGGTGGGTCAGTTGTTGATAATCTAAATGAGTTTAATATGGTTACCAGTCAATTATCCTCTATTAATATGAATTTTGATGAATAAATCAGGGCTCTTTTGATTCTGTGTAGGATAAATTCTACTTTAGGCAGTGATAGTTGTGTTGGTTTGTGTTGAATGATCATGAAAGTACTGTACACTTTTTGTAATTCATTAACTCATCAAATAGTTTTTAGGGTTAGGGGTTTTCTATAAGAAAAATGGTGTTAAGGTTATGGTTTGGTAGAGTGAAGAAGTATTGTAGCACTGACAATGATATTGAGCTACAAGTGATTACTGGTTGTAATCAGTTGAAATTATTGGATAATAAGATTGGCCTCTCCGTTTGGTGGACATAGCCCAAGATTGGGTGAACCACTGTAAATTCTTTGTGCCTTATTTCTATGTGTATTTTTTATTACTATGTTTTATTAATTGTATTTGCATGTAATTGTTAGATATATGTCTTCTAATCCTAGCAAGTTGTTAGCACATTCCACTGTATGTCTGAGATCCACCTTTAGTTCTGTTATCACATTATCATCCTTTACATGTTGCACATACTTCATTGTACAGTGGAGGATGATCCACCTTTGGTGGACATGTGATTCCACTTGTGTGGGTGATAGATAATCTTCTCCTTATCATGTACTCTTATTGTTTTGTCTACATAAGCAGGCACATCTACATGATGTAGTGAAGCATTATTAAATTTAGTCAATTAATTGATCATATCATCTTGTCTCTCCCATTCTATTCATTGGGCTTCTAGATCTTGGAATATTTCCTTAGGAAAATTCTTAGATTGCATTAAAGCAATGCTTACATAGTAATAGTTCCATTGGAGCATTCATTGCATAGCCTTGAGAGAGTTTTTTTCTTTGATTGTTGGAGGGCTTCAATTCAAATCTAGGTACCAACATTTTGTGGGAGTGTCTAGAGAAAGATCAAACCTCATCATTGCGTCAAGGAGACTATTTGGATAAATTTTGACTATATTGGGCAAAAGGAAAATCTGAGGAAATTTTATTTTGCAAATTAGGTTTATACGACCTAATCTACCTACGATGATATAATTTCAAATTTATTGATTTTTTCTTGATTTGCATTTGGTCACAGTTTATTTTGTTCTGGCAAAATTTGTTTTGCGGGATCTACCCTATGCTTTTGTCAGTCAATTTAGAACACATGCAAAAAATATTCTAGTGAAAGCAGCTGGACAAACCAAACCCCCACCACTAATCAATTCAAGGAAAATGACGTCATAAATCTTCACCATCCTTGCAAGCATAATTGTATATAAAATACAAAGGCACCTAAAATTGGGTGAATGTGGGACTAAATAGTCCCACACCACCCCTCCTCCTCCACAGGTCACACCACCACACCACCTACCAATAACTCCCACCTCTTGGTCCACTAAGAGGGGGGGAGGTGAATCACACAAAATCAAACTTAAATACTTAAAAATTAGCTCACTGATTCACTCGATAGAATTGAATATAGTAATAAACAACTCACCAAATAACTTAATTAATTAAAAAACCATACATCTCATAATATTCAAATCAATCATTCAAACTTAGTTAACACTAGATTTAATGAGGAAACCCAATATGGGAAAAACCTCTGTGTGAATTGTGACCCACAATAAAATGTACCCTTCTAAAGTACGCTCGGTTAAGAACTTATCTTGTTAAAGATTACAAACACATTTTCTAGATGTGACCCTGTTAAGGGATTTACCTAAGATCTATTAAGATCTTCAAACTGTTAGGAGTGGTCTTGTTAGAGGACTTTAAACACTCTTTTGGAATGTCACCTACTTCTAGGATTTACAAATAGGACTGTTATATCCACTCAGTTTATAGATTTTCTCTGTTACAAATGCTAATAAGCAACAGTAAAACTTTGATCTGTAAACATAGAAAATACCTTTTTCTTGGGTCTAATCCTTTATGCTCACATGAATATTGGCATCACATACTCCATTTGTCTCTGCTCTTAGATTGTAGATTCTTCTCTTTCTACTTCTCTACTCTGCTCGGTAACTTCTATTCTTCAACTTCTTCTGCTTCTTAATTCAACTCGTCAGCATCATCCTTTCTCATTAGTTCTCATCCTTTATATAGACAAACTTTTGCCTCTTAATCTCCTTTCTTAGGTTTTCCATCATTTGCACTCAGCTATTAGATTATCTTCCTCACAAATCTCAGCTCGGTAAATGTTTAAATTTTACCTCGTAACTTGAACTTTTTATTGGAACTCTAATAATCAGGTTTAACCACTTAATCTTTGACTTATATCTTCTCATTGAATTTTATCACTCGTAGAGCTTCTAACAAACTTTGTTTAATTCTTATCAACATCCAAATCATCATAACTTTGTATTAAATTTGATCTTATCATCATTCTCAATCAATATCTTGTACTCGGTAACTTGCTTAGCAACTCGGTAACTAACTTTTTTCACTGCTTGGTGCCTAAATCATTCTCGGTGCTCAGTAACTAAAACCGACTAACATAACTCTATACCAACTGACTCTGTCTAGCTCAATAGAGTAATTATTTTTAGTCATAACTTAACTCTTTTCAATATATAACTCAATCAATCAAGTGTACCGATTTGATAACATCAAATATATAGTAGCAAACAACTATATCAACATTACTTCATCATTGTCTGATCTGTATTTGTCACCCATTTAACTTCTCCTTCTTATGATATGGTAACTCAATAAAAATCAGTAATTAATTGCTTGACATCAATGAGAAAATAACAATTGATCTAACCATTTCTACAAACATGTATACCTATTATCACTCGATCTTTATCATCTCCATTAGTTGATTAACACCACCAACACAGTGTCGAGATAAGCCTAGGTCATGTCATCTAATAGCCAGGTGCCATGTAGAAAACAAGAGGAAATGTGACATCAATTGAGGATACAGACTAGTGCTTCATCAACAATTCAATGTTCAACAAGTGACAAACAACAAACACACAACCCATTCATGTAGCACCACCGGACATGTAGACCAACTTGGAAATTTTTTTCTCTAATGTAATATTTCATGGGAATAAATTTCATGTTTGTTTGGAGGTCATATTTGGTAGTTTTGTTTTGTTTTTGACAACCATTTGAACACCAATTTTAACCTTGTGCTAGCATCATCTTTTTATGAGATTAAATTAGACGTTCATTTAGCCATGATTTCTAGGTATTTTTTGCTAGAATGGTCATTTGACCATCAAATTTAAACAACTATTTTAGCTAACATCGCCAAGGTTTGAAAATTGGGGCCCCTCACCATTTGCAATTTCAAATTTATAGTCTAGCTTTGGAAGCACATAACTTGGTCATACATGCTCCATTTTGAGTGCAATAGTTTTTTATTTTGGGTATAATTTCCTAAATTTTTCAGTGGTTGTGTTAGTTTCTGGTTTTTGTGGTCATATTTTGCAAAAATATCAGGTTTTGGTGACTATTCCTATCTAATCCTTAGTTTTGCAACTTCACGGGCTTCATTTAGGCTCATACAAACATATTTTTAGGTGCCATTTTCATAAAAGTGCATAATTGTTATCTACTTTTCAGAAGCTATTAGTCTATAGCATTGTTTTGGCAAAAATATCACTTTCAAATCTAGGTCTTTTTTGGCCATTTATGATCATTGTAATTTGCTTAGATTTTAGTTTGATCCTTAACAATATTATTTTGAGTATGATTTGGCCTTAGTAAGGAAGTTGTAAACATCAAAATCAAAATTCCACTTAGCTCTTCTTTGGAAAGTGGCAATTGTAACACACTACATATAAAGTGCCCAAATCATCTTTTTTTTTGGGGGGGTGGGGGGGGGTGGGTTCTTTGATCGAGTGCATTTTGGGGGGTGTAGTGGTTTGTTGATATCAATTTGTAATGTGAGAAGTACATCATTGATGTAATCATGAAATATACAAATCATCTTGTCGTCATACATTTTATTGGGGATAATTATGACTCATGGGCAAAAGGCATCATCACATATTATAGATGGTTTAATTTCTTGCCTCATATTTATGGATTCATTCCTAATCCAAATTCCATGTTGAAAAAATTAGTTTGATGTGAAATGAATTTGGATATCATAGGATTTATTTATTACAACATTATTTTGTCTTCCTTCTCTAACGTCACAACCAAGCTTGAAGGTATTAGATGCCCACACACATATTAGACCATTATTTGGGAGCATTTTAGAGATCCACATGTTCCTTGATTACTAGATGATCCTATTGCAGATTATCTCATTCCACTTGATGATGTAGATAATATTCCCTTTGATGATGATACCTTAAGGGAGATTAAAAATCTTGCAGTACTTGAGAGACTTGGTGACCTAGTGACTCTACCTATAGCTCCTCCTTCTTCAATTCAGATCACTTCTACTATTTCCCTTGATGATTCTTGTATTCCTATAGTCTTGGATTCTTGTGATTCAGTACAACATGATATTCTTTGTCTTTCAGATACAATTTCTTGGGATGACTACTTGACAGACCTTGTAGGTTTGTTTGTGGAGTCTCACATTTTAGATTTGTGAGACATTATTGATTACATTCATCTTCTCTTTGATGAAGATAATATTTATTTAGTTATTACGAGGGAACACTATGACCCTCTTCTTCATCCTCTACTTGATCATTCTTTTGAGTTTGACATGATTGTGGATACTTTGATACAATATTTGGAGGTCTCTTTATCTTTAGAGGAGACATTTGAGTCTTTGGAGTTTGGCATCTATGATTCTCTTCCTTCACTTGATATGTCAGATTGCTTGGTTCAAGTTGATCATGGTTATGTGATGCATTGTTTAAGCTTGGAGACTCCCATTCAATTTTTAGAGACATCATACCTTTTGAGGTTTCTTCCTAGATATTGGGGAGGCTTTATTGATACACCTATGGTTTTTTCTCTTCCTAAGAGGAGGAATGTTGTTCAATTTTCATGGAGCAATCTCTATATTGAGCCTAGAGCATCTACCAATCATGTACCTTTTATATTGAGGGGGGCTACATTGTATCTCTTTCTACTTCCTATTTAGTGGAGACATTGTTGTATTTGGACCTTTTTCACACTCAATTACCATTGGTTCCTTATTTGTCACCTTCCACTATGCTTGGGTATATACCTGATTGGTTCATGAGATCTTCATCATCCAAGGACATGGCAACATATGAGCTAATTTCAAAGACATCATCATCA
The DNA here is from genome assembly GCA_018584345.1 of Thuja plicata. Classification (NCBI taxonomy): domain Eukaryota; kingdom Viridiplantae; phylum Streptophyta; class Pinopsida; order Cupressales; family Cupressaceae; genus Thuja; species Thuja plicata. Next base: position 838,132 of record MU224269.1, read on the forward strand.
TACTTCATTTGGATTCCTCTTCCTAATTCCTATCCATAATGGGTAGCTGATGCAGGAACATCAAAGATGCATTAAGCCACGATGACCAATTTTTGGTCAAATCAATGTAATAAGGCCAAAGGAAGGCCAATACAATGTTTTTAAGGTTAAATATATCTATTAAGTTCATTTGAAGGAAAATTGTAAGGCTATGAAAGCCACTGAATTCATAATGGGCTTGAGTCTCTATTTGGTTAACCATGATCAAAGGTTAGAAACATGTCTTAAATGTACAAAAATGGTGTAATTGATATTTTAAAGTCATTTTTGATAGGTTTTAAAGGTCCTTGCAAATTTTTGTGAAGATTGGATCAAATGTGCAAAAGTTGCACCAAAAAATGTAAAAATTGCATTATTGCAAAACATTGTCAAAAGGTGGGTTGATGGTTTTGGGTGGTCTGGGATTGATTGTAACTGATCCATAAATTATATATGAGTTTAATAAGAATTATTTCATGACATATGGAGAAGGAGTTGAAGTTTTAAATGTTTTGAAGTGGTGAAACAAAAGGAATACAATGTAAATTTTGTTATTTTCAACATTTTCTCACTTTTGTCATTCTTTTATATTCATGTATGGATTTATTTCAACTTAAAATCAATTTTATATGTTATTATTAAGAGTCTACTATCCTAAAAAATTTATTTTAGGGAATTCCATGAAGATGGGAGAAAGTTAGAGCAAGTTTACAAAAATCTGTCCTACCACGGGCTAGGGAAAACAATAACTATACAAAATTGCATAACTCTTGTTTCCTTCGGTGGTCAAGCCTTAAAATGCACAAAATTAACCCTTATTTTATATTATTCCATTTTCCAAAGATCAAGGTCAAATTTTTAAGGTCTTCCTATCAAAAGGTGATGCCCTAGCATTGACAAACCAGTGTCTCAAACTGGTACAACTCTAGTTTCCTTGCGTTGCAGAGATTTGCACTCTTTTGTACAGAAGGGTTATGGTTAAAATGTCATATGGTTGGAAATAATATTGAGTATAATTTAAATTTATTCAAATTTCATTTATTTTCATGGATAAATGAGTAAGTTGTGACCACTTTTGTAAAGACAACCTGTTTAGAAAATGGTTTCTAGAATCTGCTATTAGAAAATGTGTTGGTACAACTATGTATGGTTGAGTATAGAACTGAAACTTGGTATGTAGATATATTATTTGGGAGGTCAAATAAACCAATTTCTAAAAATTATCCTATCATTTCCTATATGAGTTCCTATCATTGTTGCTACAAGAGGGTAACATAAAACTATTATATGATTTTTTAATGTTATTGGTGACCATTTATGGTCTTTTAATGTCACATTTATCATTCCAAAAGTGTCTCTCAGTGTTTTTTTATAGAGTTTGGATTTCTAAATCAATTTTTGGTTTGTATCCCTTTTCATTCTTGTGTCCAAGAGGGTTTGAGCCCTTTGTTGGGAAATATGCCCATTTGGCATTATAATGTTTCCAAGTTTTGTGTGAACCCTTGTATCTCTGCATCAGATTGGTATTAGATCCTAGAAGGTCTTGGAAAATGAGATTTTTTGGTTGTGTGTTTTTATTTTGTAGGTTAAAGAGAGAACTTGGATTCCAAGAGACTAGGCCAAGAGAGAAGAGGAGAGAAATGCCTAAGGTGAGGTATCAAATCCAAGAGGAAGAAGGTGAAAGACACTTTCTTGATAAATAAAATTGATTTATTAATGAGAATACTGTATGGTAGTTCACAGGGTAAGGATTTACAAAAGAAGAAGAAAGAAGAGAGGAAAGAGGAAAAAGAGTGAAAGAGCTATAGAGTTACACAATATGGAACTCCCAATGTTTAGTTGGAAGGTAGATGTCGAAGAAAGTGTGGAATGGATAGAGGCTTTGAATAAGTATTTTGAATACAAAGGAACAACTGACGATAAGAAAGTGAAATTTTCTAAGACCAAGTTAAAAGGGGATGCTTTAACCTAGTGGAATCATACCCAAGGTGAGAGAGTAAAGTGTGGAATGAGTATGATCAACTCCTAGAATAGGATGGTGATGAAAGTCAAGGCACAATTCATTCCTGAAGACTATGAGGTACAAATCTACAAGAAGATCATACAAAATAGAAGGCAACTTGAGGTAGCAACACAAGAGACAAAGGTAAAGTCTGAACCCATTATCCAAGATGAGAAATGTAAATTGAAAATTCTTGACAATCCTTTTGAGTTTGAAGGTGAACAAAATGATCTGATTATTGATGAAGTAGTGCCAGGACATACTGATGGATCTCATGATGATATTGTTGTTGGTAATCAAGAAAATAATGTTGTTATTTCTGGTGGTTCAATAGGAAGAGAAGACACTATGAATGTTCCTACTAAGAATGTCATGGAAGGAAAATTTGATGCCCATGATGAAACTACTAATGAGGATATTGTAATTCTAATTTTTAACAAGTTGTGTTTAGGTTTACAAGGATTTGAAGCAGGTAAAAATGTTGAAGAAATCCATGAGGATATGAAGATGTATGTTGAAGACTTGGATTCTTGAAACAAAGAGAGTAAGTCCTACTTGGGTAAAATAAGGTACAACAATAAGAAAAGGGGGAAAGAGCCAAATTTTATTGTCATTTTTGAAGTCATTTTTGATAGGTTTTAGGGGTCCTTGCAAATTTTTGTGAAGATTGGATCAAAAGTGCAAAAGTTACACCAAAAATTGTAAAAGTTGCATTATTGCAAAAAGTTGTCAAAAGGTTGGTTGATGGTTTTGGGTAGTTTGTGATCGATTGTAAATGATCCATAATGTATATATGAGTTTAATAAGCATGATTCCACAACATATGGATAAGGAGTTGAAGTTTTGAATGTTTTGAAGTGGTGAAACAAAAGGAATACAATGTAAATTTTGTTATTTTCAACATTTTCTCACTTTTGTCATTCTTTTATGTTCATGTATGGATTTATTTCAGCTTAAAATCAATTTTATTTGTTCTTATTAAGAGTATAATTTCCTACAAAAGTGATTTTAGGGAATTCCATGAAGATGGGAGAAAGTTAGAGCAAGTTTACAAAAATTTTCCCTACCACAAGCTAGGGAAAACAATGACTATACAAAATTGCATAACTCTTGTTTCCTTTGGTGTCTAAACCTCTAAATGAAAAAAATTAACACATATTTGATATTCTTCCATTGTCGAAAGTTGCAGGTCAAATTTTTAAGGTCTTCCTATCAAAAGGTGATGTAGGAATGTCTTGGGTTCATGGCAATCCTGTGTCAACCAAAAATATGTTATTTTTTGAGCTTGGTAGCTTGTTGGAGACTTTTGGTAAACTGATCAGTAACTATTATGGAGTTCTTGGTTGAAGGATCAGTTACTATTCATGGCTTAGTTTCACTGAACAGTCTCGGTGGCAATATTAGTGGCTTGGTGGTTTCCTATTTCCCATCTCACCGAGTATGTTTTATTCTGTTGGATCTTCGGGTCGACATCTACAGTTAATTTTGGTCACAGTATTAATGTGGGATCTCTCATTGGGAAACATGTGGACCTAAATATGAGTCATTTCTTTCTCCAAAGATAGATGTTTAGGATCTTTTGGGCTAACCTTTTCGATATCCTCTTGTATAAATTTAATGTTTTGTTCATAGGTTTAGGCAGTGAATTTGGGTAGAAGATTAGCAATGAAATTTGGAAGGATTTTATCTGAATAGATTCTAAATGTATTTGGCCATAGCCGGGAAGGCCTTACAGCCCGACATGTATGAATTTTGATGAAATAAGCTAATTTATTTGTATTCCTTCTCTCCTCTATTTTTGAGCTTCCAAATTGTGTTTATGCAAGAATGTTAGGTATTTGGGAGTGCCTTTGGCCCTAGGTACTATCCCTCCTTTGTCAGGTGGTATCACGGGGAGGTTAGATCTGAGGTTCCTTCTTGTAAATCCAAGTTGGTTATTTTTTGTGGGGTAGAAGATTGTGATATGACTTGCAATTGCAGAGGGTTTCAGGATGGTTAGAGGGAAGCTAAGTGCAGATCTAGGCTTAACTGATATGCTAAGGCAAATTTTTGCTAGATTGGAAGCTATTGAGACAACCCAGTGCCAAGGAAGACATCTTGAGGATGGTAGCAATGATGAAATCGAGGAAGTGCAGGAAGAAGAGGCACCTACGCCTATAATGGATCAAGGAGAAGAAATATTCCTGCAAGCATTGACAAGTTTGAAATCCACACCATAGTTTAATCCTCTTGAGTTTAGTGGGAATCTAGAATTAGATGAATTGATAGAATGGATAACCGAGATGGAGAAATAATTTGAGTATGAGAATAAATCAGAGGAGAAAAAGGTGAAGATTGCAAGAACAAAATTGAAAGGTCATGCATCCTTGTGGTGGGAACATCTGCAATTGGATCAAAAGAAGAAAGGTAAAGACAAAATAAAGGTATGGGATAAGATGATAAATAAGTTGAAGGGAAAGTATCTACCTTGTGATTATCAGATTAACCTAGTTAGGAGAATGCAAAGTTTGAAGCAAAAAGATAATTCTATGAAGGATTCACCTAGGAATTTTACAGGTTAGATATCAGATCTGGACATGCTGAAGATGAGGTAGAAAGAATTGAAAGATACTTGAATGGATTAAGGAGTTTTATTTAAGAAGAGATTAGTTTGGTAAAGATGGAGAGTATTGAGGAGGCTTATCATTTTTCACTAAAAGCTGAAGAGAAATTAAATAAATGACATGAGAAAAGACAAAGAGGAAGAGGTGGTAGATTCCCTAGAGAAAGAGGTAGATCTAATGGTGAAAATAGTAAATCTGATCAGGACAACATAGATCAAGACAAAGGCAAGACCGAGTGGAAAGGTATAAGTTCATTCAGAGGAAGAAGTAATTACTCCTGAGGTAGATATGGTAGAAGGGTGAGTTTAGAGAATTTGGCATCTGAGGAAATGGTTAAAAGTTGTAGTTGGAAAGATTGAAGCACCCGAAGCCCTATCAAATTTCATGGATCAAGGATGAGCATATACTTATGGTAAGTGAACAATGTTTTATGAATCTGAGAATTAGAAAGTACTATGATAAGGTGTTGTGTGATATTATGCCTATGGATTTTTGTCATATTTTGTTGGGTAGACCTTGGAAATATGATAGACATGCTATACATGATGGAATATTGAACAAATATACTATTTGGGTTGATGGAAAGAGGCAAATATTTTTACCTTTGGTTGAAGAGTCAGTTGGTGAGATATGTACATTTGTTAAAGTTTGTTTAATGGAAGGTAGATAGTTTGTTAAGGATATGAAGAGAGAGGATGTTTGTTATGCTTTGATTCCTAACAAACGAAGTGAGAAAATAGAAGATAAATTTCCTGAAGAGGTTGAGAAGTTGCTTAGTGAGTACAAGATCTTTTTAGATAATGTACTTGATTGTTTACCACTGATGAGAAATATTAGTCATTGTATGGATCTGATTCCTAGAGCTTGTTTTCCAAACAAGGCACCACACCGATTGACACCAAATGAGAATGATGAACTTAACCAACAAGTTCATGATTTGTTGCAAAAGGGTTTGATCAGAGAAAGTTTGAGTCTGTGTACAGTACCAGATGTGTTGGCACCTAAGAAGAATGGAGAATGAAGAATGTGTATTGATTCAAGAGATATAAAGAAGATAACAGTTAAAATATCAATTTCCTATACCGAGAATGAATGATATAATGGATTGTTTGAGTGGAGAAAAATATTTTACCAAGATTGATTTGAAGAGTGGATATCATCAGATCAAAATTAGAGAAGGTGATTAATGGAAGACTGCTTTCAAGACAAAAGAAGGTTTGTATGAATGGTTGGTTATGCCTTTTCGTTTAACTAATGCACTAAGTACTTTTATGAGGTTGATGAATGAGGTTCTAAAGAAATTATTGGGTAAATTTGTGATTGTGTACTTGGATGAGATTCTAATATTCAATAAAACCAGAGAAGATCATTTGTTGCACATTAGATAGGTATTGAATATATTGAAAGGGGAAAATATAATGGTTAATTTGAAAAGTGTTCCTTCATGAAATAATAACTTGTGTATTTAGGATTTGTGATTTTAGTCGATGATGGTTTGAAGATGGATCTTGAGAAGGTTTAAGCTATACTTGATTGACCTACACTTGAGAATGTCAGTGAGGTAAGATAATTTCATGGATTAGCAAGTTTTTAGCAAAAAATTATCATAAATTTCAGTTCAATTTGCAATGCTATGACTGAGATAATGAGAGGAGATAAGAGAGAATTCAAGTGGACACATGGAGCTGATAAGAGTTTTGAGACTTTGAAGCAGAAGGTTGTTGAATTGCCTGTGTTAGCCTTACCTAATTTCAATAAGGTATTCCAAGTTGAATGTGATGCAAGTGGCAGTGAAATAGGAGATGTGTTGAGTCAAGAAGGTAAACCTATTGCTTTCTTTAGTGAGAAGTTGAATGATGCTAAAAGGAAATATTATGTGTATGATCGAGAATTCTATGCTATTGTTCAAGCTCTGAAGAAGTGGATACAATATTTGATGTCGAGTGAATTTATGTTGTATACTGATCATAAGGATTTATAGTATTTGGGTAGTCAAAATAAGTTGAATCAGAGACATATGAAATTGGTAGAGTATTTGCATAATTTCACATTTGTGATAAAGCATAAGAGTAGAGTATCCAACTGAGTTGTTGATGCATTGAGTAAAAGAAGATCTTTTCTGACTCAAATGAGAATTGAGGTTCTTGGTTTTGATTATATGAAGAATTTGTATGAAGCTAACCCTGATTTTACTGAGCTGTAGAGAATGTGTAGAGCACCTATTCCAAATCAACCGAGTAGGTTTGAAGATTATTTCATTCAAGAAGTTATGTTGTTCAAAGGAATTCATTTATGTATACCAAGAGGATTAATGAGAACCAATTTGATAAAGGAGAAGCATAGTAGTGGTTTGGCTGGACATTTTAGCATTGATAAGACATTGAGTTTACTTAAGGAAAGATATTTTTGCCTCAGTTGTATAAGGATGTTAAGAAATTTGTGAACAATTGTGGAGTTTGTCAAGTTGCAAAAGGAGTAAGTCAGAATATTGGATTGTATACATTGATTTTTGTTCCTGAGAAACCTTGGAGTGATATCAACATGGATTTTGTTCTTGTCATACCGAGGACAACAAGAGGTAATGATTCCATATTTGTTGTTTTGGATAGATTTTCCAAGATGAAATATTTCATACCATGTAGGAAAACATCAGATGGAGTGCATATAGAAGATATTTTCTTCAAGGAGATTGTCAGATTGCATGGATTACCAAGGAGTATCATCTCTAACCGAGACAATAAGTTTGTTGGATATTTTTTGAAAACTCTTTTGAAGAAGCTAGACACTGAGTTGAAGTATAGTTCTACATTTCATCCACAAACTGATGGAAAAATAGAGGTTGTAAACAAAAATTTGGGTAACCTATTGAGATGCTTAGTTGGAGACAAACTAAGTAATTGATATTTGATGTTAGAATAAGAAGAGTTTGCATATAATAATTTAGTGAATAGGAGTACTAGAAAGACACCTTTTCATACTATTACTCATATACAACCAAGAGGTATATCAGACTTGAGATATATTGCTAGAGAAGAGAAGAGGAGTGATAAAGGAGAAGAATTTGCTGAGTTTATGAAGTCATTGCATGAGGAAGTGAAACATAATTTGGAGAAAAGTAATCAGAAATACAAGGATAGTGCAGATAGATCAAGAAGACATAGATTTTTGAGGTGGGCGATGAAGTGATGGTTCATTTAAAGAAAGGCATATTTCCTGTTGGAACTTATGGTAAATTGAACATAAAGAAATTCGGTCCTTGCAAGACATTGAGGAAGTTTGATAGTGGAAATGCTTATACAGTAGAGTTACTTGATGACATAGTCATATCACCTATCTTCAATATTTTAGATTTGTATGAGTATCATGAACCTGATGAAGAAGTGACAATTCCAAGTGATTATCCTAAGAAACAGATATAAGAAGTTGAACATATTTTGGAACAAAGAATTGATAGAAGCACGTGATGAAAGAATTACATGGAATACTTGGTAAAGTGGAAGGATAGACCGATTGAAGAGTCTACATGGATTTCTCAATCAGAGTTGGATTCAGCTCAAGTTGTACCTCACTAATGATTCAAATAATAATTCTTTTCAACCTCAGGTGTCCGATGCAGGAGCATGCAGTAAAATCTTGGGTTCATGGAAATCCCGTGTCAACCAAAAATATGTTTATTTTTGAGCTTGATAGCTTGTTGGAGACTTTCAGTAAACTGCTTGGTAACTATTATGGGGTTCTTGGTTGAAGGCTCAATTACTATTCGTGGCTTAGTTTTATCGAATGGTCTTGGTGGCGGTCTTAGTGGCTCAGTGGTTTCCTGTTTCCTGTCTCATTGAGTGTGTTTTCTTTTGTTGGATATTCTGGCCAACATCTATTGTTAATTTTGGTCACAGTATTAATGTGGGATCTCTCATTGGGAAACGTGTGGATCTAAATATGGGTCATTGCTTTCTCCAATGGTAGACTTTTAGGATCTTTTGGGCCACATTTTTGGTAGCCTCTTGTATAAATGTAATGTTCTATTCATAGGTTTAGGTAGTGAATTTGGGTAGAAGATTAGTAGTGGAATTTAGAAGGACTATATCTGAATAAATTCTAAATGTATTTGGCCATAACTGGGAAGGCCTTACAACCCGACATGTATGGAGTTTGATGAAATAATCTAAGTCATATGTATTCCTTCTTTCCTTCTCTGTGTTTGAGCTTTATGCAAGTAGGTTTGGTATTTGGGAATGCCTTTGGCCATAGGTACTATCCCTCCTTTGGTCAAAAGGTGATTCCCTAGCACTGACAAACTAGTGTCTCAGTCTGGTACAACTATAGTTTCCTTGTGTTGCAGAGATTTGTACTCTTTTGTATGGAAAGGTTATGGTTTAAATGTCATATGGTTGGAAAGAATATTGAGTATAATTTAAATTTATTCAATTTTCATTTATTTTTCATACAGAAATGAGTAAGTTGTGACCACTTTTGTAATGATAGCCTGTTTAGAAAATGGTTTCTAGAATCTTTTGTTAGAAAATGTGTTGGTACAACTATGTATTGTTGAGTATAGACCTGAAACTTGGTTTGTGGATATATTATAATGTTGTAAAAAACTTTCATTCTTTCCAGAAAAAATTATCTTATGATTTGGGGGCTCAAATAAACCAATTTCTAAAAATTGTCCCATCATTTGCTACATGAGTTCCTGTCACTATAGCTACAGAAGGGTAACAACAAACTAAATTATATGATTTTTTTATGTTCTTGGTGGCCATTTATGGTCTTGTAATGTCACATTTATCATTACAAAAGTGTCTTAATGTGTTGTCTTGTAGAGTTTGGAGTTCTAAATCAAGTTTTGGTTTGTAGCACTTTGTTTGCTTGTGTTCAAGAGGGTTTGAGCTCTTTGTTGTGAAATATGCCCATTTGGCATTAGAATGTTTCCAAATTTTGTGTGAACCCTTGTATCTTTGAATCTAATTGGTATCAAATCCAAGAAGGTCCAGGCAAAGGAGAATTTATGGTTGTATGTTTGTGTTTTATAGGTTGAAGAGAGAACCTAGATGCCAAGAGAAAATAAGAGAGAAAGGACTAAGGTGAGGTATCAAAGAGAAGAGGAAGAAAGGTGATAGAGACTTTCTTGAGAAATAAAATTAATTTCTTAATGATAATAATGTATGGTAGTTCGTAGGGAAAGGATTCACAAAAGAAGAGTCAAGAATAAGAGAGGAAAGATGTAAAAGAGAGAAAGAGAAATGGAGTTACAAAAGATGGAACTCCCAATGTATAGTGGGAAGATGGATTTGAAAGAAATTATGGAATGGATAGAGGCTTTGAATAACTATTTTGAGTATAGAGGAACACCTGAAGATAATAATGTGAAATTTACTAAGACCAAGTTAAAAGGGGACGCTTTAACCTGATGGAATCATACCCAAGGTGAGAGAGTAAATTGTGGAGTGAGCATGATCAAATCCTAGAATAGGATGGTGACACAAATCTAGACACAATTTATGCCTGTAGACTATGAGGTACAAATATACAAGAATATCATACAAAAGAGAAGGCAACAAGAGGTTGATGCAGATTTTAAAGAAATCTACGAGGTTTGTGCCCAATTTTCAGATTCTTGTCATACTGATTTTTCTGAGTTTTTGTTGCATAATGGATTATTGTTTAAAGGGAGTCAAATTTGTGTCCCCAAATGCTCCATGAGGGATAATATTATAAGGGAAAAACATAATGGTATTTTGGGTGGTCATTTTGCACTTGACAAAACACTAGAGAAATTAAAGAGATTCTATTTTGTGCCTAGATTATAGACTGATATCAAAATGTTTGTTGAGGGTTGTGACATATGTCAGAGAGCCTAGGGGACATCTTCTAAGGCAGATATCTATCAACCACTCCAAAATCCTAGTAGGCCATGGGAGAGAATAAGTATGGACTTTGTTTTGGGTCTTCCTAGGACTCTTAGAGGTTATGATTTCATCTTTGTAGTGGTGGATAGGATTAGAAAGATGGCACATTTCTTTCCATGTAAATGTTCAAATGATGATTTAGGAAGTTATTAGGATACATGGGCTACCCCTCAACATTGTCACTAATAGGGATTCAAAATTTGTGTCATTTTTGGAAAACATTATGGAAGAAGTTGGGAACACAATTATCTTTCTCTTCAGCATACCACCCTCAGACAAAATGGCCAAACTGAGGTGGTCAATAGGTCCTTGGGAACCTATTGAGATGCTTAATAAAGAAACATAGACAAACATGGGACATGGTGATCGGTCAAGTTGAGTATGCATATAATGAGTCCATTAATAGGAGTACAGGTAAGAGGCCCTTTGAAATTGTGTATGGTGTTCATCGTAGAGGGATTTTAGAACTCAGCAATCTGAATGGTATAGAGAAAAGAAGTGCTCAAGGAGAGGATTTTGTAGTCACCATGAAGGACATTCATGATAAGGTTAAGGAGACTCTCAAAAAGAGTGCGGAAAAATACAAGGCAAAGGATGATGAAAGGAAGAGGGATGTGAAATACAAGTTTGGGGATCTAGTCATGGCCTACCTGAAGAAAGAAAGACTTCTAAAGTGTCATCCCACCAAAATAATGATGAACAAAATTGTTCCTTGCCAGATAGTGCACGAGTTTGGACACAAAGCATATGAGATTGAACTACCCCTGTGTTTAGCCATATCTCATAGCTGCAATATTTATGATGTGTTTCCATACAAAGGTACTGTTGATGCATGTTCTGATGTAGGTTTGACAGAAGATGAAGATGTTGAATGGATTAAGGAACTTCCACATAGCAATCCATTACAACGTGAATGCATATTGGACACCAAAGTGATCAAGAAAACTAGAAAAAAGACCTATAAAGATTACCTTGTCAAGTGGAGCATCTTTCCTGATGAAGATGCCACTTGGATGAGTGAAGATGACATTTTGAAGCATGTAACTACTATTGCCAACTTGGTTCCTTAAGGGACTTGAGTTTTTTCAGCTCTGGGAGTATGGTGCAAGATCACCCCATGAAGATTCATGAAGACTTAGCATTTTTTTTGTTGCTTGTGTTAAAATAAGGTCCCATGGACCATTTCATATCATTTTGTAAGGTCTTGAGACCATTTTGTAAGGCTATAAGCCACTAGGTCATGATTAGGCATGTAATGGTCAATATGATCAAACTTGGTCAAAGACCCTAGGAGTGTAAGAAAATAGTAAATTTGGAGTTTTTTTTTCATGTGAAGGGTCATGTTTGACCTATGAGAATTGTAATTTGAGTGGTAGAAGGTAGCTAGGTAGATGCAGAGGTGTCAAAAAATACAAAGTTGTCAAAAAGTTGCATTGCAACTTTTGCAAAATTACTCCACACGACTATTTGGTTTCAAAAATCAGTTGGATTTGGTTCCAACTATTAAGAAATGTCATTAAATTCCTCTTAGGGGTTGAGGCATAGGAGATTGATAAAATTTTGCATTGAATAAAAGTGATTGTTTATAATATTTAACCATTGTTTTCCACTTCCTTGCTGTGTACAGAAGTGTATGGATTGGGAACCATGATCAAAGCACATGATTAGATAGGTTGTTGAATAATATTTTGTTTGTGTATCGTCTTGTGTTTTTTTTTGGAGATTTGAGCAATTTGGAGCACTTTTTGTAAACAGTGTCCTGAAATCCTCATTGAACTAGGGCTTGAAGAGATGTTGGTGAAAGCTTGACATTCCACTGGCCAAATTGGATAAATCTCTATGGAATGTTAGGGAAGAATATGTACAATAAGATTATTTTGGTCTCAGAATGGTCTTTTAAATTGATAAATTTTGTGATGATGCCTTAGGCCTAACATCCATTATGTGACATGCCAGGAAGATAAGAACATGGTTGAAGAGATTAAATTCAAGGGGTTGGGTGCCAACCAATGGTGGATATGATGTTTTTAGGACTAGGAAGAGGTGATCGAAGTGTTTGTTATTGCAGATAAACAATTAGCTTAGTACTTGCTTTGTAAAGTAGTCCTAATTGCCCTTTTAGGCCTACGCACTTAGTAGGGGTTTGACCAAGTCAAAGGGGGAACCCAATTCTAACATTGGGGTAAGTTGTGTAACTTAGGAAAGGGTGTGTGGAAATATTATTTTTTTGGGTCTTTATTTGGGAGTTACTAGGGTTATAGCCAAATTAGTCCTGGAATAGGGCTACAAGGATATTAGCCCTCCTAAAAAGCAAATACCAAAGGACATTTTTGTGGGTCTGATCTATTGGGCCAATTGTGTTGTTTTGGGTCCAACAATACAGTAAAGTATCCCTCAAGACCTATTCCCTTCTCTACAAGAGTGTTGTGATGTGAACCTTGTATAACAAGGGTTAATGTAAAGAAAGTCTCGTTGAAAAAACATGGGGATTTGATATGAGAAGTTGTATCACCTAAGGTTGGAGATTGTTGCACCTTAGGAAAGAGTCAGATGATTAGTCCAAACCATGTTCATGAGTAATCAAGGGGTTGTTCAAGTGTTTGATCTAATGGGTTGAGTGTTTTGTGTTCCATTGGTGTACCCTCTGCATTAGAAGCATTCCTATTTTTGTACTTGGTCTATCTTCTTCCCAAGGGGAGAAATGTTGTTTGTAGGTATTGGTCAATGTTTTTTCTTCAAGCACTCGCCTTCCTTGCATGACATTTCTCATTATGGGGGGGGGGGATATCATGTCTCCTTATTTTAGGTTTCTATGGAGGGATATTTGATTGTATATACATGATGTATGTAATCATAGGGGATCTTGAGTCCTCCATACATCCATGCATCATGCATCTTGTTTGTTTTCATCTCTCTTTTTTGGGGGGGAGTTTCATCCCTTTCTCCACTTTATGAGAGATTGCATTGCATTTTCATATTGTACATGGGTACGTAACATTGTGTGTGTGTAAATGGGTACCTGTTGAAAATGACACATACACTCAATAGGTCATTGCATTAGCTCAAATGGTTAGTCAAAACATGTAAAACCACTAATATTGGCCTATTGCCTTCTAACTAGAAAGAGTATGATTAGTTGCATAGTTAGCCCTCAGAATATGCTCCAAATCAGTGACCAATACTATCCTAGCATGAAGGATTTGATCTAAATTTAAGCTAAAAATGAGAAAAATCATACAATCTAGCTTTAAAACATGAAATGAAAACAAAGAACTAGCATGCTAAAATGGATGAAATGTGAGTCTAGAGTGAATCTAATAGCATAACAATGTAATTTGATCCTAAGATGAAGGCTTATTTGCTCTCAAAACAGGCTTCTATTTATAGAAGAATGGGAGAGAGAGAGGGGGGACAAGGTTCATTTCTGAACTTGGAGGCTCATAAATGAATATGTAAGAGCCTTTAATGCCCAAGGCATTAATAAGGCATGGGAGAGACATGGGCTTAAGGTCTCCATATTAATGAAGGCATTAATGAAGGCCTTAAAGAGGGAAGGGAGGATGTAAGAGAATATGG
>MU224269.1:900561-914226 GCA_018584345.1 Thuja plicata
AATAAACTTATTTAATTCATTTAAAAATATAGGAATTAATTATTTAAACAATGAAATTGCTTTTTAATAATTAGAGGACTATAGCCATTTTAATTAGAGTAAATAGGCTAGGGGAATGGGTTAATTGCAAGTGGGTATTTGGTTTAGGGATTTATTTAATTCCTTTATAATTAAATACTATAGCCATGTTTGATTTTGATTTGATTTGATTGGTCAAAATTGATTTGAATTGTATGGCTATAATAGTTAATATAAATCAGTGATAAAAATCACCTAGGATATTAAATTGATTAAAAAAATTATGCCAAGCAGTAACAGGGTCGTTTGGACATAAATCGAGGGTATGATCACACTTAGGGAAAATAGGGTCTATAGTTAGAACAGACCAAATTCGGGTGGTTACAGTAGTTACTATGTAAATTTAGTATAATTTTGAGGGGGGCGGAGGTTATTCCCACAGTGTTTTCCCTCTTTCCTCTTTCCTTTCCTTAGGCTTTTGTCTCCTTAGTTAGACTTAAGAGAGGGTGTTAGCTCAAATAACTTAGCAACCTTTATTTTTTTATCCCCACTTTCAGGATAATTGTTGTTGCATCTCATTTTCTCCATTCTTTTTGGATAAAGTTGTTGTTGCTTAGATTTTAAGCTAACTAAAGGATATCTCCATTTTTCATTTTATTTCATATTTTTCCTTTGCTCTTTGCTTCGAGGAAGGTTATATATTGTAAATGTATTCATTTGCGAATAAATGAAAGAGTTTATTTCTTATTTGTCCTCTTTTCTTATCGGAACACAACATTTTACACTTTGAAATAGAATATAGACATCCATCACATAATATATGGTAGATGAATTTTCAATATATTGTAGCTGAAATGGCATTGATAGAAATGTGCAAAACATGTAGCATACAGAAGGCACATGAACAATTTGACCGCATGACAACAATGCACAAATTGCATTTGTTGAAAAGAAGTTGGCAAGTGTAATAAGACACAAATAATAAGAGATTAATGAATTATATAGGATTTGAAAAAGTTACCTGGTGTTGGATTAATAAATGCAAAGGTAAGTGCTGAGACGGGAAGAGTGAATCAATACTTATAAAACTTTTAACTACTATTATTTACTCTTCACCGAATTGAATATCATTTATAAAACATTGAAAAGCATGTAAAGTAAATAAAAAAACCATGATAGATAACTCCATGATTTTTGGTCATGAAAAAATCCTTTGTTAGAGGAAAAAACTACACTGGGGATGACACCCACAATCCTTCACTACTGCAATATAAAGGTTGCTCGGTTAGAGCTACAATTTTAGCTACTTCTGATAGCTTACCCTTTTAGGAGTATTATACTCTATTAAAAGTACAAAAGACTTATGCAGTCTACCTTGTTAAAGGATTTTACAATCTCTCATCTAAGAGATGTACCAATTAGAGGATTTACAAAATAAGACCTATTAGGGCCTACCTACTGAATGAGATTTCTACTCTCCTAACTATTACAAAAATGTTTGCAAGTATGCACAATCAAGCATAATGTTGTTCAGACTCTTTATACTCTATAAGTGCATTACCTCATTCTACACTCGGTAACTTATCTGTTCTCAACCTTAGAAATTTTTCATTCTAACTCCTCAGCTCTGTCGCTGTAACTGCTTCTATTTCTACAATTTTCACCATCATCCTTCATCTTCATGTTTTTTTCTTTTTATATGATCTTAAGGAAATTACCTAATTTAGATCCTTCTTCTTTTGTGGTGGATTTGAAGTAGTGCAATGTTGGTTTCATTCCCAACACATTTATTATACTTGTCTTTTATTGGTTGAGTTGCCCCGTGATCATGTGCAATCATGTTATTGCAATCCCAATGTTCTACCTAACTTCTATCTTGAATACTGTAAAATCTTTCCTACTCAGCGTCCAAGTTCAATGTATTCAAATTTGAATTGTTATGTCAGCTCTGGTATATTTGGTAATGTGCTCTAACCTTTCTCAGTGACATAACATCTTCTCAGTGACTAACTCTTCTCCATGACTAACACTGATTGGTAGTTGTCACTGCTTAAATCGGTGCTCGCTACTATTTAGTGCTCGGTGTCTTTGATACTCTGCTTTACCGATTGTTTGCCTTAGTGTACTCTTCCTTTTACCAATTGTCTTCATTGACTATCATGACTTTGACGAAACTAATGACAATAAACTATCTTATAGGAGTATCAATCTCCCCCTTTGACATTAGTTGGCATTTTGACAAAAAATTCAAAGTCATCAAAATTTGTACATCTCTTGTACAACTCCTCCTTAGAAAATACTTCTTATAACATACCATAGCTCTGTCAAAATTTTCAAAATATTGTGTAACTCCCCCTATACACATACTTGTATCTCCCTTATCCATACATATTATATTATCCCCCCCTTTTTGACAAATATGCCAAAACCAAAATTGCTTAGTGCTCGGTAGGATAAACTTATACCTTGTCAAAAATGTGAATGTACTTCTTTTGTACATCGGTTAGGCATGACTCCCATGCATCTTTGAGTGTTTGAAGTATAATAATTTGAATATCAACATCATTTGTCATTCCAATTATGGTGTCTAGTGAACTACCATCGAGGGTGTTGACCAAATCCTTGGCCTTCTTCAAATGCCTTTGCATTGATTCAATGTGAGGAATCAACAGTGCTTGCATCTCTTGAATTTCCATTCTTCTTTTAACTGTATACAACCAACAATGATGCAAGACATTATTGATTTTCTCATGAAGTTGCCTCCCTTTTTGTTTTCATTTTTATATAGGTGTAATATATCAAGGATTTATGATCATGTTTGCTTGATATTATTCAGTGTGTAATACTTGTTTTTTAGTCTTCTTCAAGGAAGAAGTTAAATAACTTTGAATAGGTGTTAGTGAAATTGGATGCATGATGTGGATTTTAAAATTAGAGCTTTGTGATTGTGCTAGAAAACTTATTTATATAAGGCATTAATATGCAAATACCTATAGATAAGAATGGGTGTGCATCTCGAGTTTCTCTAAAGTCTCGTATATGACTTTGTGCCCAGGATTAAAGACTAACTTGCATAGTTTGTCTTATTTTTTAGGAATCATTTAAAATTATTACAAATCCCTTTAAATTCATGTTTATTTATGTCAAATTTAAGTTATCTAGTTCTCAGCAAACTTAATCCAGGTGGGAGCTAGCATAATATTGGTAGATTTTTAAATGCCCATTACCTACAAGTCTGAGAATTATCCATAGTTGCATGTCTACATAGTATTGTCTAGCAAGAGGTTTATTATATATGCAGATATGTTTTATTAGGTACACCCGCATGAGTGTGTGGAACTCAAAGTGATGAAGGCTTGTATGCCTTGTCAATGTTGGCTTTTCTTGTCCTCAATTTGTATATGAAGTAGATTTTGTGAATTAGATGAAGATCCCTAGGTCTGGTTCCCATTTTCTCTTTTAGGATTGAGGGTTGCGAGAAAAAGTACCAACACTATGTATTGTCTTCAAGCACTCAACATTGTGGAGGAATTATTGGTCCTTCCATGTCACTTCTTTTCATTTTCACTTTTTCTTAGATCTTCTTAGAGTGAAGGATTCTATAGCACAGTAGTTACTATGTAAATTTAGTATAATTTTGAGGGGGAGCGGGGGGGGGGGGGGGGGGGGGGGGGGGGGGTTATTCCAACTGTGTTTTCCCTCTTTCCTCTTTCCTTTCCTTAGGCTTTTGTCTCCTTAGTTAGACTTAAGAGAGGGTGTTAGCTCAAATAATCTAGAAACCTTTGTTTTTTATCCCCACTTGCAAGATAATTGTTGTTGCATCTCGTTTTCTCCATTCTTTTTGGATAAAGTTGTTGTTGCTTAGTTTTTAAGCTAACTAAAGGATATCTCCATTTTTTATTTTATTTTGTGTTTTTCCTTTGCTTTTTGCTTTGAGGAAGGTTATATATTGTAAATGTATTCATTTCCAAATGAATGAAAGAGTTTATTTCTTATTTTTCCTCTTTTATTTGCAAGTTTGTTCTTTCTTTCCTAGCTAGATCTAATGTGATGTGCAGGTTAAGCTAAAATTTTAAATGCTATCAGAACACATAATTTTACGCTTTGAAATATAATATAGACATCCATCACATAATATATGGTAGATGAATTTTGAATGTATTGTAGATGAAATGGCCTTGGCAGAAGTGTGCAAAAAGTGTAGCATAGACAAGGCACATGAACAATTTGACCGAATGACGACAATGCACAAATTACATTTGTTGAAAAGAATTCGGCAATTGTAATGAGACACAAATAGTAAGATATTAATGAATGATATATGATTTTAAAAATTTACTTGGTGTTGGATTAATAAATGGAAAGGTAAGTGCTGAGAGGGGAGGGGTGTATTAGTACTTCTAAAAATTTTAACTACTATTCTTTACCCTTCACTAAACCGAATATCATTCATAAAACATTGAAAAGCATGTAAAGTAAATCAGAAAACCATGATAGATAACTCCATTATTTTTGGTCACGCAGAAATCCTTAGTTAGAGGAAAATACTGCAGTGGGGATGACACCCACAATCCTTCACTACTGCATTATAAAGGTTTCTTGCTTAGAGATACAATTTTAGCTACTTCTGGTAGCTTACCCTGTTAGGAGTATTATACTCGGTTAAAAGTACAAAAGACTTATGCAGTCTACCTTGTTAAATGATTTTACAATCTCTCATCTAAGAGATATACCAGGTTAGAGGATTTACAAAATAAGACCTGTTAGGGCCTACCCACTAAATGAGATTTCTAATCTCCTAACTATTACAAAAATGCCTGCAAGTATGCATCATCCATAATGTTGTTCGGACTCTTTATGCTCTGTAAACTTGCATTACCTCATTCTGCACTTGGTAACTTATATGTTCTGCACCTTAGAACTTCTTCATTCTAACTCCTTTAGCTTTTTCATTGTAACTCCTTCTATCTCTACAATCTTCACCATCATCCTTCATCTTCATTTTCTGTTATTTTTATATGATCTTAAGGTGGTTAACCTAATTTAGATCCTTCTTCTTCTGTAGTGGAGTTAAAGCGGTGCAAGGTTGGTTTCATTCCCAATGTATTTATTATACATATCTTTCATTGGTTGAGTTGTCTCGTGATCATGTGCAATCATGTTATTACAATCCCAATATTCTACCTAACTTCTATCTTGAATACTGTAAAAGCTTTCTCGCTTGACATCCAAGTTCAATGTATTCAAATTTGAATTGTTATGTCGACTCTGGTATATTTGGTAATGTTCTCTGACCTTTCTTGTCGAAATAATGTATGATCGGTGACTAACTCTTCTCGGTGACTCATTGACTAACACTGCTTGGTAACTGTCACTGCCTAACTCAGTGCTTGCTACTATTCGGTGCTCAATGTCTTTGATACTCTACTTTACCATCTGTCTGCCTTATTATATTTTTCCTTTTACAAATTGTCTTCATTGACTATCATGACTTAGACAAAACTAATGACAAAAAAATATCTTATAGGAGTATCAATCTCCCCCTTTGGCATTAGTTGGCAGCTTGACAAAACTTCAAAGTCATAAAAATTTGTACATCTCTTGTACAACTCCTCCTTAGATAATACTTCTTATAACATACCATAGCTCGGTCAAAATTTTCAAAATATTGTGTAACTCCCCCTATGCACATACTTGTATCTCCCTTATCCATACATATAATATTATCCCCCTTTTTTGACAAATAGTCCAAAAACAAAATTTATTAGTTCTCGGTAGGATTAACTTATATCTTGTCAAAAATGTGAGCATACTTCTTCTGTACATTGGCTATGCATGACTCCCATGCATCTTTGATTGTTTGAAGTATAATAATTTGAGCAGCAACATCAAATGCCATTCCAATGATGGTGTCCAGTGAACTACCATCGGTGGTGTTGAAAAAATCCTTGGCCTTCTTCAAATGCCTTTACATTGATTCAATGTGAGGAATCAACAGTGCTTGTAGCTCTAGAAGTTCCATCCTTCTTTTATGCTCTTCTTGTTTTAGTTCTTGTTGCATCCCCATCAAGTGTTTCAACCTCGAGTAATAGACTTGTAAAGAACCAAGCTTGGTAATAACATTTTGCAGTTGCTCGGCCAACTCGGTCTCAACAGACTCATCTTTCTTCCTTATATCCTTGATAAAGTGTAAAATGGAACATACTTTCTGAAATATTGAAAGAACATGTGACAATTTAGTCTCAATATTGATAGAGACCTCAGAAAGTGATACCTTATGTATTGCAATTCTGTTTAGAATTGATTCAATCATTTGCAGCTCCATCTTCCTTGAATGAAATTTTAGCATGTAATCGATAGTGGCTTGATTTGGATTTAGGACTTGCTCCACTAGTCCTTCTACTTGACTAACTATATCTTCAACTTCATCAAAAGTGGCATCTGGGACAATTTCTTGTAATACATCCTTGACACTTTCCAATACATCGGTCTTCTTTCTCTTTTGAAGTAATTTCTTTTTCATTTCCTTAAGTCTTACTAATTCTGCATACTCAGTCATTTCATCAAGGATCATAGTAGATTAGTCAACATTTGGTAAAATTATTGGTTGGCTCATATCAACATATTTCCTCTTCTTTGATTTCTTCTTCTTTGCTAACATACTTCTAATTGGTGAAGTCTTTGGGGAACATGATTCCTTTAGTGCATCAGATGTTATTTCGGTTGTACTAGTTCTAGCTCTCTGCTCCTATTGTTTTTTTCTTACTTCTCTTTTTTCTCCTTTGCATTTTTTATTGCATTATGTTCTCTATCTTCTCATCTTTTTATTTCTTAGCTTCCTTCTGTTCATGTTGTTCCATTGGTGTTCCTTTATTAGGCTCTTGTTGTTATCCAATAGACTTGGTTGGGGGAGCTGATTTGGTGTTCAGTGCTGCTGGTTTCTCATTAGTTGTATCCTTCACATTGTCCTTTTCTTTCTCAACTTCCTTTTCTTCTTCCTTTTTTTTTCCTTCTTCCTTTTCCTTTTCTTTCTTTGATTCATTTTCCTTATCTTTCTTTGTTTCCTTGTCCTTCTCTTTCTATGTTTCCTTCCGAGGTTTGGTGGCTGCCTCTTTTGTTTCCATAGTTGTTGTATCATTATCACCTTGATTTATGTGATAATCTAATACTTGTTCCAATACAGGCTGTAGAATAGGATCAGTAGTAGCCTTATCATTGATGTTCATTTGTTCTATATTGATGTCCTTGGTTTCTATAACATCTTAATCTTGTGACGTATCATCTCCTAGATCCTTGTCTGTAATATCTTCTATGATAACTTCATCGGTGTCAATTGTTAAATCAATGTGATTATTCTTACCTTGATCATCTTTGAAAACTTCATCAGTTATGTTATCCTTTTCTTTCTCAGCTTGAGATTCAATCTCTTTTATGTTGAATATTTCTCTCCATTTTGCATTGGTTTCTAACTATACTTGCTCCAATTCTCCTATCATAATCCTTAAAGATCTTCCTTTTATAAGGAATCCTTTAGAGTATTGTTTCAATGTATCTTTAATTTCTTGTATAGATAGGTTTGGTACCGGTTAGCACGAGAGATCTTTCTCTTATTTGTTTTTTAGCATTCATAGCGTATTTCCATCTTGCATCTATGTTTTTGTATAACTCAATAGTCAAAAAATTGATAACTTCAAGTGGTGTGTATCTGAATTTGTGTAAAGAGTAAACAATTGCATCTTCAATATTTACCTTTTTCTCTTTTCTTTGAGTATTGTATTTTTCTTGCTTCATTCCTTTGAATGTTCCATACTGCTTCATTGTGTCTAACATTTCATCTAGACTTTCTGGTGGTGGAGGTGAGTTGTTCACAACTTTGAATTTTCTTAAATCTTCAATCTCTATGTCACTATCTGGAGTTAGCTTCAGTATTCTCCTTGGTCTAGTGTTTTCCTTCTTTCTTCTTACATATTCCTTCCCTTTCGGTTCAACAAAATTCTTCTTTGCTTTCAGTGAGGCTGTAGACCTTGTTGATGGTCTAGTAGATTTGGGGCTCGGTGAAGGCTTCAACACTTGTGGTTTCTTGCCTTCCACTTCAGAGGGTCCTGCCTCATCTTCTTCATTATCAATTGCCAAATTCTTAGACAGATTTATAGAAATCATTTTGCTACATTTTCTTTCAATTTTAGGTACTAAGATACCTTTCTTGATCTTAGCCTTAACTTCTACATATTTTCCATACCTATTGGCTCTTTTATAAGTAGGCTTATCTAACATAGTATTAATTTGTTTAGATGCAAGGCATATGTCCATCTCATAGCCCATAGGCTATATCCAGATACTCCTTGTCTCATCTACTTTTATGATGCATGTGTCGGTGTCCACTTCAAAACAAATAGTTTCATGATATTTCTCAACTAATTGAGGTGGCACTCTAAATTTCTGATGCATTCTAGCTTGGAACTTAGAGAAGTAGTCATCCATAACAACATTAAGATTCTTTCCTAGATTCTTAATGTACTCAGTGATTTGATAAATCATAGGATTATCAACATTCCATGTTGCATTTCCAATAGATGGAAAGAAGTTCTCAATAGAAGTATATGCATACCAGTAGTGAGTCAAACTTCAATGTATTTTTCTTTGCTTTCCTTATAGTGTTCATGTTTTCTTCAAGATCATTCAACAATATATCACATAGATCAATCTTCATATCTTTCTTTACAATCTTGTATGCCAAATCAACAGCTCCACAAGGTACGTTGTCCACTCGGAATGATTGAAATACTCAGTAGGACAAGATGTTACATAAAAATTTCATCTCAGGGTCTTCAATAGTAGAAATATTCAGACCTCTTCCATCCTATTTGGCTTTGGTTAAATCACTCAGCTTGTTCTTCTCAATCTATCTGATAGCTTTAGGCTTGTCGCCTATCGGATAACCTATCACAATGTGCAATACATCCTATGTGATCTTCATAGGTTGATATTGATGAACTATAACTGATTGAATTTTTGAAGATGTTAAGTTGATGATCATGCAAGGCATTAAATCAGTTAATGTATTGTATTTTCATTGATATCAACTTGATATAATCTATATGGTCATGGACATACTGCCAAAGACTTCAAAGAACCAATAAATCAAAGGCTATGCTTTCAGTAATGCATATAAGTCAAGTATTCACAAAGTGACTGTATACACCGATGGAGCACACACTGATGGTTAGAGTAAAAGAGAAAAGTCACAGTGTTACCCGATGAGAAAATGCACAACATTACCGATGAGAAAAGTCACAGTGTTTACCGATGAGAAAAGCATAGAGTAACCTGACGGAGAGAATTATATTGTTGCTCGACAGACGGAGATCCTGATGATAACTGAAGTCACACTGACAGAACAGTCAATTATCACTGATGACTAACTGAAGTGTTGACCGACAGAACAAAGAGTTCAAAATTGACAAAATGCTTAGCTGCCAAGAGCTAAAAATAGATTTAAATGATACTTATCATTGTTTTAATCGACCAGATAAAGCCGAGGATAAGTAATGGATTTAAAGCTTCTTTGTCTAGTTGGCAAGAAGATCTCTACAAGATAAAACTAGAGTTTTTCTTTAAATTGGCGAGAATTGTGGATCGCACCAAGAATCAAGAAAGTCAAGAAATGGTGAAATCATGTCTATAAAGAGACAAACCCAATTCATTATGAATTGAGTGGGGTGAACAAGAAAAGAGGAAAGATGGTAAAGAAATTATGAAGGAGAAGAAATTATTCATTCAATCATGATCAACAAACTGAGGAAAGAGCTAGATTCTGCAGACATCGACAAACAGTGAGACAACATCATAGAGTAGAACAATGTGGAGCAAAGGTATTGAATTGATTATATTGATCAGAGAGGTAATGCACTTACAATAGATCTGAAAATCTGAAATTCACATTGTATGTGTGAACAGATCATTTAGTGTTTCAGTTTAACCATTGAAACATCAAGTCTCTTAACCGAGCAGGACTTAAAAGTATTTTGTAATTGAGATACATCCCAAGGAGTATCAAAAAGTTTGATCATAGAAAGTAGAATTAGATATGCCTGATACCTATTGACATGCCAAGTGAGTGTTTGATCAAGGATGGTAGCATTAGATGCCAGATACTAGGTGACAAACTATCTTTTAAATCCTCTAACTAGGTCACACCTAACAGTGTGTTTGCAACCTTTAACAGGGTTGGCTCTTAACTGAGCTCACTTCAGAAGAGTGAAAATTTGGGGTACCGGTCCCAGTGTTTTTTCCCTTAACAAGGTTTCCACATTAAAATTCCATGTGTTATGTGTTTATGTTTCATTACTCTACTGTTTTACATTTCACATATGTAATTCTGGATTGATCGGTATACTTTAGCTATTTACTGTGTTTCGGTAAATATAAGACTAATTATCGGTAAACATACAGAAGAAGGATTTACAAAGCATTCTTACAAGTAGTAAATTGATATAAGTATATGGAGGCATTCATCTTGTAGAACTAAAGATAAATAGAGGCATAATTTATGGTTATAAGTTTTAAGGGTTGATTTAAGGATTAACTTTTGAGGCTACCGATTCACCCCCCCGTCTTAGTTATTACTAACAATTGGTATCAGAGCTTGTGTGCTTAGAAGGAAGGTTTCAAGACCTAAGCTAAAGATCACAAGATGAATAGACAAGATGTGCCCAAGTTGAACAAAGATAATTTTTCTTCATGGCAAAGAAGAACAAGACTCCACTTATCAGGTATTAGAAATTATGTTACTCAATACTTAGATATTGAATATGTGTTGCCCACAGGAGAACCCATAATTGAACAAATGAGAGAGAAGCATGAGCACACTACATGATGATAGAGCTTGCTTCCTCACTCTCCGATGTTGAATTTGAAGATGTCAAAACCTGCAAGAATGCAAAGCAGATTTGGGACAAATTGATGCTTGTACATGTAACACCCCAAAATTGGCATCTTGCAACCCTAACCAATTTTGTTGCATTTGTCATTCTTCTGAGTCATCAAAGTCCTATTGTACTAGGAAATTCTGAGTTTTGATTGACTCTACTTGACCTGAGTGTCAAATGTAGAAAATCCTAAATCTGCATTAATCATACATTATATTTAATTCCTAAATATCAATTGGCTAAACAAACCTTATGATCAAATTAATTTAATTATAAAGTCCTAGCACTTTAATTAAATTAAATTCACCCTCTTTAGCTGAGACACATAAAAAAGGAATTAAATAATATTTAATTATTAAATAAATATCCTCATTTTCAATAATTAAATTTAATTATTCAGATAATTGAGAAAAAACAATTATGTGGTCATATTCTATTTTATTAATTAAATATTATCAACAAAACTTCTATTTCTGAACATGAAAGAATATTTTGTTGACAATATTTAATTAATAAATAGAATATGACCTCATAATTGTTTTTTCCCAATTATCTGAATAATTAAATTCAATTATTAAAATGAGGATATTTATTTAATAATTAAATATTATTTAATTCCACTTTTTTGTGTCTCAGCTAAAGAGGGTGAATTTAATTTAATTAAAGTGCTAGGACTTTATAATTAAATTAATTTGATCGTAAGGTTTGCTTAGCCAATTGATATTTAGGAATTAAATATCATGTATGATTAATGCAGATTTAGGATTTTCTACATTTGACACTCAGGTCGAGTAGAGTCAGTCAAAACTCAGAATTGCCTAGTACAATAGGACTTTGATGATTCAGAAGAATGACAAATGCAACAAAATTGGTTAGGGTTGCAAGATGCCAATTTTGGGGTGTTACATTTTGCCCCTCTATCAAATGATGTGCAAATAGCGCATTGATTCAAAGAATAGTCTGATGCCTGAAGCATAGAAGAATAAATAATTTTGAAAATTGATGATGCAAAGATCGATTGATGAAGATTTCAGAGCCATCTCTAGGACAAAGCTTGACTCTCCGAAGTCTAGGTTAGGTTGCCAAGACATCGGTCAAATAGAGTTTTCGAGAATCATCTCCAAAATGAAGCTTGATCCTTAGGGATCTGAGTTAGATTGCTCAGATACCTAATAGATAAGATTTTGAGAACCATCTCCAAAATGAAGCTTGATTCTCAAGGATCTGAGTTAGAATGCTCAGATACCTACTAGATTGATATCTTCCACAAGACTGTCCCCAGAATGAGGCTCAACCTTTAGGAGTCAGGGTTAGATTTCCCCGATACCTGTCTGAAAAGATGGTCAATAGAGATGTTTAAGACTATCTCCAGAACGAAGCTTAGTCTTCCAATATCTAGGTTAGATTGCCCAGACACTGGTTAGATTAATATCTTTCACAAGATTGTCCTCAGAATGAGGCCCAACCTTCAAGAGTCAGGGTTAGAATTCCCTAATACCTGTCCCAAAAGATAGTCAATAGAGTTGTTAGGATTCAGGGTTAGATTGCCCCAATTCCCCATAGATGAGTTTTTTGAGAATCATCTCCAGAACGAAGCTTGATCCGCAAGAATCTGAGTTAGATTGCTCAGATACTTAATAGATTTTGAGATTTTGAGAACCATCTCTAGAATGAAGCTTGATCCTCAGGATCCAGGTTAGAATTCCCTGATACCTAATAGATGACAAGATGTAAATGTAAAGTACAAAATGATGTTAATAGAATAAGAGTATTTTGATACTCAAATCACTTATCACCTTACATTTAATGTTTAGAGTGGAGGGATAAATAAGACATTCCCCTTTATTCTCAAATGCACAAAGGAAGGATCTAAAAGTATCAACCCAAAATGGATCAAATGCATAAATGAATCAATCTATTGGAAATAAGAATAAAGAAGGAGATCCTAGGTTTCCCTCTTAAAATGTGGTGTGAATGAATGTAAATGCATGATAGATTTAGAATGATTAAGGATTTGAATTGAAATGGATAGGAGGAATGCACCAACCTTAATGAATTATAGATCAAAGAATGCTATTTTTTGAAGTTTGTACTCTGTTTCTGGAAAAACTAAAGTATGATCCAGAACCGGAATGCAAAGACAAACAAAACCCATAAATCTTTTTCTTTTCTGACACTGTCTTATGAAAAAGTTTGACCTTGACCCACAAATGTTGACCCTGACCCAATAATGTTGACCTTGATCTGCACAGGTCTGACATAAAATCTGTTCGTGGATCTTGAAAGAAAGCCGAAAAGGGTATCCAGATCTGAGTCCAAATCCGTAGTCCTGAACCTATACCTGCAAGAAAAAGAGGTTTTTTTGTTAGGGGGGAGGGTTTTGCCTTAGTCAAACCCCAATTTAGGAACTAACCTTGAAATCAATAAAGTATAGAATGCTAGCAAGTAGTAGAATTGAATCTAAGAGTGAAGCTATGACATTTAATAGATATGCAATTGTAATTCAAATGTAAGTATGTAAATATGAAAGCATGGACTTTAGAAACCATAAAACTCCATGATTGTATGCTTGGAATCCACCTTGAAGAGATGATGAAAGAGTTTTGAGGATGCACAAAGGATCTTGAAGGAAGATCACACCACCATGATGGCTAGATCTAGGGTTTGAATGATGAATCTTGAATGTTGGAACCAAATCCCTTCAAAGGCTTGAGAGCTT
>MU224269.1:914276-925976 GCA_018584345.1 Thuja plicata
GTAGAATAATGGATGCTTGAACCTTTTGCTTCTTGACAAAATCTTGGTTAGAGCTTTTTGCACTTAGAAGACTTAGAGAAAATGAGAGAGAAAGGCTTCCTTTTATATGAAACTAGGGAACAATATTCTAAGGAGGCTGACATAGGAGAATTAAATTCCCATTAGACCCATGCCCCTAGAAGAGGACCTATATTAAATATAATTTAGGAATCATCGATTCGGAACCCGAAACAACTGACCCGAAAGCAGGAAATAACTTTTTGCAAAGACCGACATCTGAAAACTATGGGACCCTGAGATTTGAACCTTGGGTCAAGGTAGAGGTCAACCTTGACCTAGGTTAGGGTCAAGGTTGACCTTGACCTAGGTCAGGGTTGAGGTTGACATAGACCCAAAAGGTTGACCTTGACCCCGAGGTCAAAAACCTCAGATCTGCAGTTCAGGATGCCAAAAACTGGATGGAAAGAAGTGGAATAGGAGGCAGAATAGGGGGAAAGCCAGGTCAAAGTCAACAACCAATTCAAGGTGCTTGATATGACCCCAAACCACCAACTCAAAAGGATAAACCAGTCTACCATGGAAGTGCTTCCATTTTTCGACTATACAGTAAGGAACAAAGATGCCCCTGTTGATTGAAAGTCGTGGAACACCCAGTTTTGACCATGAGGTATGAAAAAATGAACATGCCCCAAGTGATGAGATGCCCCTAGTGATGAGGACTTTTTTAATATCAGATCAGATTGATTGGAATAGATTCAATGATGTAATCATCCTGCCCCCTCGGGAGCAAAATGGAAAGATGACACGTCATAATGATGATTGAGAGTGAGAAATCACAGATAGATAGATCAAGAAGAACTTGGAAAAGATTACAAAAGAATCTAGAAGATGCAAAATCAATGTCAAGTGAAAGCAAGGTCTGGTTGAGCAAGTTTGACTAGGGTTGACCAAAGTTGACTTTTGAGGAAAAAAGTCAAAGTTTTGAGGAAATGTTGATTAGATAAGATTCTGACATGAAAGTGACGTCAGAAAGTCAACTACACAAGCGTCCAATCGTGTTGGTCCCAAAAATTGTAAAATGCAATTTTGAGCTATATAGAAGTGTCAGATTTTGATTTCGATCCCAAAAATAGATTGAGCATATAGCTGAAGACAAAGAGCAAGGATCAAACACTTGTGTAGTCGTGATGAACCATCCTATATTTCTGAACATGAGAGAAGATTTTGTTGACAATATTTAATTAATAAATAGAATATGACCTCATAATTGCTTTTTCCCAATTATCTGAATAATTAAATTCAATTATTGAAATGAGGATATTTATTTAATAATTAAATATTATTTAATTCTATTTTTATGTGTCTCAGCTCAAGAGGGTTAATTTAATTTGATTAAAGTGCTAGGAATTTATAATTAAATTAATTTGATCATAAGGTTTGTTTAGCCAATTGATATTTAGGAATTAAATATAATGTATGATTAATGCAAATTTAGGATATTCTACATTTGACACTCAGGTCGAGTAGAGTTAGTCAAAACTCAGAATTACCTGGTACAATAGGACTTTG
The DNA here is from genome assembly GCA_018584345.1 of Thuja plicata. Taxonomy (NCBI): domain Eukaryota; kingdom Viridiplantae; phylum Streptophyta; class Pinopsida; order Cupressales; family Cupressaceae; genus Thuja; species Thuja plicata. The sequence goes on from MU224269.1 coordinate 915,846, forward strand.
ATGATTCAGAAGAATGAAAAATGCAACAAAATTGGTTAGGGTTGCAAGATGCCAATTTTGGGGTTTTACAGTACATGGTGGTGACAAGAATGTTTTGAGAGCCAAGGCAGAAAGCCTTAGAGGAAAGTTTGATGATCTCAAAATGAAAGAAGGTGAAAACATCACTTAGTATAGCACAAGAATCAAAGAGGTAGTCAATGCTATCCAAGGAGTTGGAGGTGTACTATAAGAAGATACATTGGTAAGTAAAATTCTAAGAACCTTATTGCCTACTTATGCTATTAGAGTATTTGCCATACAAGAAATGAGAGCAGTAGCAAATAGAAATCTTACTCAAGATAGTTTGATTGGAAGATTGATTTCATTTGAGATGAATAAATTTGACAATAGTGTCTTACCAAACATAGAGTTTGCATTCAAATCTTCTTTAAGAATAAGTAAATCAAGTCATAAACACACTATGAGAAAAGATAGTGATAGTGAAAGTGAAGAAGAAGATCTTGATGAAATTGAAGCACTTATGGCTAGAAGAATGCAGAGAGGAAAAGGTAAATTACCACTTGTTTGTTTTAATTGTAAAGATATTGGACACTTTGTTGCAAGATGTCCTAATAGAAGAAAAGATGACAGAAGTAATGACAGGTCATTTGAAAAGAAGTATGACAGAGGTGATTACAGAAGCAACCAAAAATTAGAAAGAAGAGATACCCGAGACTACAAGGACAAAGGAAAGAAGTTCAGCTACCAAGAAAAATGTAAAGATGATGACACTGACACTGAATCTGATGAAGACATCGAGATGGTGTTTGTGGCAGTACAAGATGATTCAGATGATGATGAAGAAAGGTATGTAGAAACTGCACTCATATCTAAAGTTAGTAAAAATGATGTCTAGATCATAGACAGTGGTTGCACTCATCATATGAATGGTGACAAACAAAAGTTTGAGAATTTTGAATACTATAATGGTGGTTCAGTAAGAATGGGTAATGACACACCTTGTCCAGTTGAAGGTAGAGGAACTATAATGTTGAATGACCTGATAAAATGTGAAAATGCTTATTGGGTAAAAGGATTGAATTATAATTTATTGAGTGTTTCTCAGTTGAATAATTCAGGTCATGGAGTAGCATTTGAAAATAAGAAGGCAAAGATCTTTAATGAATCAGGAAATATGATTGGTACCAGTGAGTAGACAAAAGGTAACTTATTCTATCTGAATGATACTGACACCACCTGCTTAATGGCCAGAAATGAAGATGTATGGTTGTGGCACAAAAGATTGTGTCATGTGAACTTTCACAACATGATAAAGATAAGCAAAAATAGAAATGTAAGAGGCTTACCACCGATGACCAAGCCCGAAAATATCATGTGTAAGAATTGTCAAAAAGGTAAGATGACAAAGTCTAGTTTCAAAAGCAAAACTCATACATCTGATGTCATTCTAGAATTAGTCCATACTGACCTATGTAGACCAATGAAGACAAAGAGTTATTATGGTGATAGATATTTTATTCTCTTTGTTGATGATTACTCTAGAATGATGATAGTTATGTCACTAAAAGATAAATCTGAAGCACTTAATATGTTTAAATGGTACAAAGCAATGGTTGAGAAACAAAGTGGTAAAGAATTCAAATGCTTAAGATCAAATAGAGGAGGGGAATTTATTTCAGATGAATTCACTAACTTTTGTAATGAGCATGGAATCAAAAGATAGGTCTTTGCACCAAGAACACCACAACAAAATGAAATTGTTGAAAGAAGGAACATATCCATAGTTGATTGTGCAAGGACACTGCTGATAGAGAAAGGGATCACCCAAATCTTCTAGAGAGAAGCTGTTAGTACTGTTGTTTACACATTGAATAGAGTACAATTGAAGAAAGACACCAAGAAGACACCTTATGAGCTATGGTATGGATACACACCCAATGTGAGCTATTTAAAAAATTTTGGCAGTCAATGTTTATCTTAAAAGATTATAAAAATGGAAAAATTGACTGCAAGAGTGATGAAGGAATCTTTCTAGGGTATTCCACCAAGAGCAAGGCTTATAAATGTCTCAATAAAGCCTCTAACAAAATTGTTGAAAGTGCAAATGTAAAGATAGATGAATTTGTAGAGAAGAATGAAAAGGAAAGCAAAAAATAACCAGAGGAATACAATAGGTTTGTATACAATGAAGAACCTGACACTCCACCCAACCAACAATGTAGAGCTCCCGAGCAATAGATCATTGCATCCGAGCATCAGGCTGCAAATATTGACGATCGGGATATTGCTCAAAATGATGCACAAAGTGATGAAGATCAGAATGAAGGAAAAAATGATGATTAAGCTGATAGACAAAGAGCTAAACCCGTACTTTCCAGATATGTCAAAAGGAACCCTCCATAGAACCAAATCATTGGAGATAAAAAGGCTGGCATGAGAACCAGAAGTAAGTCTCTAAATACAAGATGTCTTATTTGTGATTATGAGCCAAAATCTATCAATGCTGCACTAAATAATGATGAATGGATAAGTTCTATGAATGAAGAGATTGAGAAGATAGAAAAAAATAAGACATGGACACTTGTACTGAGACCAGATGACAAGAATGTCACCAGTACAAAATGGATATTTAGGAATAAACTGAATGAGAATGGAGAAGTCACCATAAATAAAGCAAGACTAGTATGCAAGGGGTATGCACAAGAAGAAGGGATTGAATGTGGAGAAACCTTTGCACTCGTTTCTAGGCTACAAGGAGTAAGAATATTACTTGCTTATGTTGCATGTAAAAGATTCAAGGTATATCAAATGGATGTCAAGTCTGCATTCCTAAATGGAATACTTGAAGAAGAGGTGTACATTGAACAACCAGAAGGTTTTGTTGATCCAGACAAGAGGGACATGGTATGTAGACTACACAAAGCCCTGTATGGATTAAAACAAGCACCCTGAGCCTAGTATGAAAGACTTTATTCCTATCTTATAAGTATTGGATTTGTAAGGAATAGTGAAAACATTAATCTTTATTTGAAGGAATATACTGATGCTAACATTTTGATTGCTGAGATATTTGTTGATGACATCATATTTGGAGGCAATGATATGCTATGTAAATCATTTGCAAATGAGATGTGCAAAGATTTTGAGATGCCTATGTTTGGAGAGATCAAATTCTTTCTTGGTCTAAAGATCATGTAACAAGATGAAGGTATTTTCATTACACAATCTAAATACATCAAAGAAGTACTAAAAATATTCAAGATGGAAGAGTCCAAACTAGTTGGAACACCGAAGGCAACTGGATATAAGCTAACAAAGGAGGACAAGTCATCAGAGGTAAATCAGACTTTATACAAATCAATGATTGGAAAAATCATGTATGTTGTACATACTAGACCAGATATTGCACATGCAGTAGGAATAGTTGCTAGATTTTTTGTTAATCCCAGAGAATCACATATGACTAATGTGAAAAGAATTCTAAGATATCTGAAGAATACCGAGGAATATGGCTTATGGTATAGAAGAGAAGGAAAATTTGAACTTAAGGTCTTTATCGACGCTGATTGGGCTAGAAATATTGAGGACTGGAATAGCACAACTGGAGCAGAATTATTTATGGGTGACAGACTTGTAACATGGATCAACAAGAAGCAAGGATGCATCTCTCAATATACTGTAGAAGTAGAGAATGTTGATGCTATTGCAAACTGCTCAAATATTGCATGGATAAAACAGTTACTAGAAGGTATACATATGAAAATTATTGAACCAGTAATTATCTATTATGATAATACAAGTGCAATAAAGATTTCCAAGAATCCATTCATGCACGCTAAAACAAAGCATATTGCCATCAAGTATCATTATTTGAGAGAACAAGGTGAAGCAAAGGAGGTGATACTTGAGTATGTGCAATCAAAGGAACAATTGGCTGATATATTCACCAAGACATTGCCCAAGGATGCATTTGAGTACTTGAGAAAGAGACTAGGGGTTAGACCCTTGTCTACTAGTTAGTAAAATGACTAGAAGGCTGCATCAGCCTGCATATTATCAGAATATCATTCATGTTGATGCAAGCAGAGAGATGGACTTCAAAGATAAATCTATACACAACAAGGTATTTATCTACTCCGAGCACTAGAGTTATTGCCGATGGATAGGAAAATTCAAGGAGTATATTATGGATAGAAAGGATCCGTTTGGCATTACTGTCAAAAATATTTGTTTGGCATTATTGTCAAAGGGAGAGATTATATCCATTATCACTCAATCACTTAGGGAGAGATTATTATAATCTCAGTGAGAGATTATATCCATGGGAGATATTATATTCATGAGCAATATTATACATCAGGGAGAGATAGAGATTATATCCATCACAATATCCAAAGGGAGAGATGTAACAAGAAAGGGAGAGTACATAAAAAGAGAAAGAATTACTGACAAGAAACATCAAAGAAAGAAGAATAGTGAAAGGGAGAGATTTTTACATAGAAGGAGAACACTTCACATCAGAGAAAGAAAGATTCTACATCAATCCAGTGAAGGGATTGAAGACAAAAAGAAAGATGCAAGAACCAAATCTAAGCTTATAAAAGCTTACCGATTACCAGATATTTGTATCAGTTATAGTACATAAGATTGGTAGTTTGATGAACTTCAACTGTTATATTTTATATTATATTAGTAGTAATATAGTGTGATACTATAGTGTGTTGCCATCAATGCCAAAGGGAGAGATTGATGAACTATAACTGATTGAATGTTTGAAGATGGTAAGTTGATGATCATGCAAGGCATTAAATCAGTTAATGTATTGTATTCTCATTGATTTCAACTTGATATAATCTATATGGTCATGGACATACTTCCAAAGACTTCAAAGAACCAATGAATCAAAGGCTATGCTTTCAGTAATGCATAGAAGTCAAGTATTCACAAAGTGACTATATACATCGATGGAGTGCACACTGATGATCAGAGTAAAAGAGAAAAGTCATAGTGTTACCTGACGAGCAAATGGACAACATTACCAATGAGAAAATTCATAGTGTTACGCGATGAGAAAAGAACAGAGTAACTCGATGAAGAGAATTGCAGTTTTTCCCACTAGACAGAGATCCCGATGATAACTAAAGTCACACTGACAGAATAGTCAGTTATCATCAATGACTAACTGAAGTGTTGACCGACAGAATAAAGAGTTCATAAATGACAAAATGCTTAACTGTCAAGAGCTAAAAATAGACTTAACTGATACTTATCATTGTTTTAATTGACCAGATAAAGCTGAGGATAAGTAATGGATTTAAAGTTGCTTTGTCCAGTTGGCAAGAAGATCTCTATGAGATAAAACTAGATTTTTTATTTAAATCTAATTGGCGAGAATTGTGGATCATGCCAAGAATAAAAAAAAGCCAAGAAATGGTGAAATCATGTCTATAAAGAGACAAACCCAATTCATTATGAACTGAGTGGGGTGAATAAGAAAAGAGGAAAGATGCTAAAGAAATCCTGAAGGAGAAGAAAGTCTTCATTCAGTCCTGATCAACAAGCTAAGGAAAGAGCTAGATTCTGCAGACATCAACGAATAGTGAGACAACATCACAAAGAAGAATAGTGTGGAGGAAAGGTATTGAATTGATTATATTGATCAGAGAGGTAATGCACTTACAATAGATCTAAAAATATATAATTCAATTTGTATGTGTGAACAGATCATTTAGTGTTTCAGTTTAACCATTGAAGCATCAAGTCTTTTAACTGAGCAAGACTTAAAAGTCTTTTGTAATTGAGAGACATCCCAAGGAGCATCAAAAAATTTGATCATAGAAAGTAGCATTGGATATGCCTGATACCTATTGATAGGCCAAGTGAGTGTTTGATCAAGGATGGTACCATTAGATGCTAGATACTCGGTGACAAACTATCTTTTAAATCTTCTAACAAGGTCACACCTAACAGTGTGTTTGTAACCTTTAACAGGGTTGGCTCTTAACTGAGCTCACTTTAGAAGAGTGAAAATTTGGGGTACCGGTCCCAGTGGTTTTTCCCTTAACAGGATTTCCACATTAAAAATCCATGTGTTATGTGTTTATGTTTCATTACTTTACTGTTTTACATTTCACATATACAATTCTGGATTCATCGGTATACTTTAGCTATTTACTATGTTTCGGTAAATATAAGATTGCCTATCAGTAAACATACAGAAGAAGGATTTATAAAGCATTCCGACAAGTAGTAAATTGATATAAGTATATGGAGGCATTCTTCTTGTAGAACTAAAGATAACTAGAGGCATAATTTATGGTTATAAGTTGTAAGGGTTGATTTAAGGATTAACTTTTGAGGCTACTAATTCACCCCCCCTCTCAGTTATTACTAAAAGATCTAGCCACATAAATTGGTTGTATACTCAGCTAAGGACTATCCTTATCCACTCAAAATTTGAATACCCTTGGAATACACAGGACATGTGTCAAATCTTTTGACTCTAGATGAACATGATTTCTCTTTAGTTTCCCGTCTGCACATAACTTCTAGTAAGATGACTCAATTTTCGCTTCACAAATTTATTCAACTTTACAATGGATGAACATGAAAACATCCTCAATCAATAAAACTATGTCTGGAAGGGATGAAAGCACTCCCATCATGTCTGGTTCAACTTCCTTAGCAGGCAGTATTTTATACTTAGGATTCACGGGCTCGACATTTTTAACTACAACTAGATTTTGAGCTTTTGGGGCCATAACTTATTGCTAAACATAGATTTTCCAAACTAGGGTTTGCATCTACATCTCGGTTGCACTAATATAGCTAGGGAAACACCACAACTACCTTAATTAGATTCAAATTTTCTCAAAATAGTTTATTAATACCTTCACAATCACTCAAATTTGCTTGAAGACTCAATTCTTCAACTCTGTTCACAATGCTTTAGAAAATAGTAAGAAACAATAATAGACGATGTGGTCTATTTATAGCTTTTTCTAGGTTTAGGGTTTCCAATGGTCATAAAGTAACAATTAATGCTCTAATAACTTACTTTACTGATTACCTAACTTTACTTTCCTTTTACCGAATAAATATGAAACATAAACTCAATAGTATGTATCCAAATGCATCTAGGTATGCTCATATGGATCTCTGCACATATACTAGGAACTAATTTAAGATTTGAAATTTAACTTGGACTTCCTACTCATACCTCATACTTGATTAGGTAGAGTCAGTTGCACCCGATCTAGAGGATGAGGTGCCTTAACCTGTTTTGAATGATGTTCAATCATCCTTGGTCTTTCTTCTCCATGTCTTATTCATTTGATATCTCATTTCTTCAACATTCACTTTAGGTCTCTCAGATGTTTCTTCCTTAGTAGAAGCTTTGCCTCGATACCTACAATCTTTGGCAAGATGACCTAGCTTTTGACAATGGAAGCATGCCATGTCAGGGTTTCTCCAAGATCTTCTATTGTTCATGCCATGTACCAACATGTGGTTAGCAACAATATTCCCATGTCTTCCATAGACTAAACATGATATCCTTGTATTTTAGTCCCATGGTATAGAAGTACCCTGTTGGTTTCTTGGCATATTATGTCGGTTCGGTACCCATTTGTCATTTCTCTTTTGTGATATGCATTCTTCAGTTTTGTAACCATACTTATTGCAGTTATTGCAGTAGCCATCGAACTTTGGCTTTCTTGTGTTGTTTACACTCTTTGATCTGCATTCAAATGCTTGGTGCCTATACTTGTTACAATTATAACAATATCCATTAAACTTAGAGATATTCGGTACATTACTTCTTTTTCTTCTACATATATTTGCACCATGTCCAAGTTTCCCACAGTAGAAACTAGGCTTGTTTGACTTCGGTGGGGTAGAAATGCCTTGATTGTCATCTCGATTAGAGGACTCTCCTTTCTTAGTAGTGCTCTCATTATTGAATCCTAGTCCAGTCTTGTCTCTCGGTTGTCTCTGAACTTTGAGATATGCATCCAATAATCTCAGTGTTTCTTCATTTCTCTTTTGTATCTCATTGGCTTCTTTTTTAGATTTCAGTTCTCTGGCCAATCGTTCAACTTCACACTTTAGTGCTTGATTCTCAAATTATTTCCTGGTTGAATCTATATTGGCACTCACTAGTTGATCGATCATATTATACTAGTGTTATCCTCATGATCTCATTTTATTTCTCAGTTATTCTTGTCTCAAAATATCTTTTGTCTACTTCAGCTAATCTCAATGCATCTTCAACTGCTCCCTTAGAGTCAAGTATCTCACTCATTCTTATTGCTTGTGTTTCTCGATCTATTTTTGCTAAGTTTAGTTGCTCGGTGAGTGTCTTGTTCTTTTCCATGAGTTCTACAATGGCCAAATCAGCTTCACCATTCAGACTACCTTCAGATGTTGTCTCAAGTGTATCAACATGATCTTGAGTGGATTTCAGTTCACTACATAACTAATTTCTCATTTTTTAAGGACTTTTCTAACTTTCTTTTCAGATCTTCAATCACTTCTTGTGCACTCTCCAACTCAAAATCAAGACTATCAATCTTCTTAGATTGCTTGTAACTTTCCATGGTCATCATCTTTACTCTCAGGTGGTTAAACCCTTATCTCAAGAGACTAGGTCTGATACCAGTTGTTGGATTACTAAATGGAAAGGTAAGTGCTGAGAGGGGAGGGGTAAATCAATACTTATAAAACTTTTAACTACTATTCTTTACTCTTTACTGAACTGAATATCATTCATAAAAATTTGAAAAACATGTAAAGTAAATCAGAAAACCATGACAAATAACTCCATGATTTTTGGTCATGCAAAAATCCTTTGTTAGAGGAAAAAAACTACGGTGGGGTGACACCCACAATCCTTCACTACTACAATATAAAGGTTTCTCAGTTAGTGCTAGAATTTTAGCTACTTCTAATAGCTTACCCTATTAGGAGTATTATACTTGCTTAAAAGTACAAAAAAATTATGCATTCTACCTTGTTAAAAGATTTTAAAATCTCTCATCTAAGAGATGTACCCGGTTAGAGGATTTACAAAATAAGACCTGTTAGGGCCTACCCACTAAATGGGATTTCTACTCTCCTAACTATTACAAAAATGTCTGCAAGTATGCATCAAGCATAATGTTGTTCAAACTCTTTATGCTCTGTAAGTGCATTCCCTCATTCTGCACTCGGTAACTTATCTATTCTACACCTTATAACTTTTGCATTCTAACTCCTTTAGCTCTGTCATTGTAACTGCTTCTATCTCTACAATTTTCACCATCATCCTTCATCTTCATGTTCTGTTCTTATTATATGATCTTAAGGCAGTTAACCTAATTTAGATCCTTCTTCTATGGTGGAGTTGAAGCGGTGCACGTTTGGTTTCTTTCTCAATGCATTTATTATACTTGTCTTTCATTGGGTGAGTTTCCTCGTGATCATGTGCAATCATCTTATAACAATCCCAATGTTCTACCTAACTTCTATCTTGAATACTGTAAAAGATTTCCCACTCAGTGTCCATGTTGAATGCATTCAAATTTGAATTATTATGCCGGCTCTAGTATATTTGGTAATGTGCTCTGACCTTGCTTGGTGACATAACGTCTTCTCGATGACTAACTCTTCTTGGTGACTCAGTGACTAACACTGATCGGTAACTTTCACTGCTTAACTCAATGCTTGCTACTGTTTGGTGCTCGATGTCTTTGACAGTCTGCTTTACCAACTCTTTGTCTTAGTGTATTCTTCCTTTTACCGATTGTCTTCATTCACTATCATGACTTTGACAAAACTAATGACAACAAACTATATTATAGGAGTATCACATGGATATTGTTGGATCAAAAGTGAAAAAATGGCACAATAGATATTCACAAGTTGTGATGAGCCATTCTAATGGCCATCTTTTGATAACACTTTTTGCCGTCTTCGTGATAAATTTTACTTGCAATTGATACTTGAACTTATGTTTTTTTAATATCTTTTATGTAAGAAATGGACATAAGTAGGAAGTTAGATGGTGAAAAGGTTATGAAATTATGACACTTGGAACTTATGATCTTATATAAAATGAAGAAGTAATATAACTAAATGAATGGTTCCCTTTTC
>MU224269.1:926026-942810 GCA_018584345.1 Thuja plicata
ACTAAATGAATGGTTCCCTTTTCTATGCTATGTTTGAGGGTAGTGTCCTTCCTATAGCTTATGTCCTACAAGAGCATTAATTAAGTTGAAATACTTTCTTCTGAATTTTAGTGATGAAAATATATATGTGTATCAAAGATGGTATGTGTGCAGTAATCCTTTTTGCAGGAATCAGTGGAGCAGTTCTAGAATCCAGCAGAGTGTCGCTAAAGAAGTCAAGGTCAGGTTCTTTCACCATAGGTCTCGGGCTGAACCAGTCAAGAGCACGTGAACCTAGATAAGCGTCATTAAAATATCTTCATGGGAAGGCTGGGTCAATATAGTTTCCTATTTTATGCCATGCGCGGATCTAGAACCATCGTGTGCTACATTCTGGGACAATTTATTGAATAACTGCCATATTCTGTTATGAGATATTTTGTATTGATTACAATCCTCATCTAATGGAGTAATCCTAGATTTTAGTTGTAATTTGTAGTTTCCCTTTAAATAAGATGTCTGCTGAACTTTGAACAGCACAAAAATAGAGGTAGAGTTAGTATTCTAGTAGTCTATTGTAATTCAGCAAAGAGAAAATACAATCTTATTTTTTGCATCTTTTGTAATCCATGTTCTATGAATAAGTAATGAGAGCTTCAATTTCTAGTATCTAAGATCTTGTTCATTCATGCTTCCTTGGGGGCCCACACAGGAGGTGAATCTAATTCATAGTTAAGTAGGTTGCAAGTTATTTTAAATAAGTAGGTTGCAAGTTATTTGAAGCAAGTAAGACTCTGTTGCTCCTGTAGCCATTAGTAACAACACTAACGGTTATTCCTGCAGCAAAGGTAGTTAGCTAGTTTATTGTTCCTTCAGCATAGAGTTAAACTTCCTATTCCAAGCAGGTTCCTTTATCTTTAGATTACGTTGTTGATATTTCAGTTCCTAGTTTAGTCCCATTTCAAGTATTTTCCATTTACTATAATGATGGCTTTTAGAATGGATTAGACCATATACTTTGCAGTCACCATTTCAAGTTTATGCTCCCTGGTCAACAATTTAAATGAGTTCAATGTATTGTTTCTAGTGGAAAGGATGCATAATCCTTAACTACAGAGGTATTATAAAGAGTAGTCATTTTTGGCGCCGCTGTCGGGGATGGTGTCAATCTAATCTAGCCTAGATTCATTTTAGGCCTAGTTTAGCATTTATTTTTATGCATAGAAGAAGGGATCATCTTGGGAATTTCCTTCCTCAAGATCACCAAGCTGAGCCATTTAATCTATTCCACCCTGAGCTTGAGGAGCCCCAAGTTGCAGCCATAGAAGTTGAAGAGGCATTTGAGAACGTATTTGCTGATGCATTTGATCACTTACTATCATCTGACAAATCCTTGCAATTAGACAAACTATTTGCTGAACCAAAAGATCTCTTGCCATAGCTAGGGCCTCCTCCAAGGATGGTTCAACCAACCTTTCCCTTCCCGATTCTTCCTCAATAGGGAAATCAAAATTTGAAGAACATACCCTCTGCAGCTTTGCCCAAGTTCTATGGCCTCATCACTGAAGACCCTGAGACTTTCCTTTTTGAGTTTGACATCCTTTGTAGGAGCTACAACTATACAACTGATGCACATAAGCTCAAGTTGTTTCCATCCACTCTGAAGGAAGCCGCACTAAGATGGTTTATGGGCCTTGGTGCTAACGCCGTAGCAGATTGGACTGCCATGAGCAATATGTTCCTTTCCAAATACAAAGAATACTATCGAGGGTGAGATTTGAAAGGTGATGACATCTTCAGGATGGCCCAAAAAGAGGATGAGACCCTAGAAGATTATGTCTCTAGGTTCATGTTCAACCTGCAATGTAACACTCAGCATCAACTGAACGAGGACTCTTAGAAACACCTTTTTATTAAAGGTGTCAATGAAGGGAGCATTGAGGCTCTGTACCTGATGGCTGGAGGCGATGTTACACAAAAAAATTGGGATGATATCAAAAATATCTACCTGAACTACTCCTGGGCCACTGTCAAGAAGGGTAGGGGAATCTGAGACCTACCACACAAGTCTGCTGGCTCTGGGGTATCCAAGATAGAACTTTCTAATCTTCTATCAGACTTCAAGTAGGACATCATTAATGATGTTGCTACTTAGCTGGATACCATGCAAGCTAGAAAGAAGAAGGAGGATGTTGATGTTGTGCTCGGTGAATATTGCCCACATTGCAGGGAGAAGAAGAGGAGCTGCAAATGCAAGACCATTGCAAATGTGGAGTCCCAGCCGATGCCTATGGAGTTCAAAGCTATAGATGAAAATGGAGAGGTGTTGTATGTCACTCAGCACAGGCCATGGGCCCCATGACTAGGTATGCCCCAAGATCCTCTTCAAACTCCTAGAAATAATAATCCATGGCAGAGTTTCCCAAATTCAGGTCCCCATAATTTTGGAGGATATAATAATTGGCAGCAACCTCAGCAGGGGTGGCACCAGCCCCAGCAGGGTTGGCAACAACCCCAACAGAGTTGGCAGCGATCCCAACAAGGCTGGCAACAGCCCCAGTAGGGTTGGCAATTGCCCCAGAAAGCCTGGCAACAGCCCCAGCAAGGCTAGAAACAACCCCTGCAAGGGTGGAAATATCCCCCGCAAGGCTGGCAATAGCCCCAGCAAGGGTGGCAATAGCCCCCGCAAGGGTGGAAATAGCCCTAGCAAGGGTGGCAACAACCTAATCAATGGACTAATTAGCCCAATCAGCAAGCCACAATGCCCCCTCCATAGCAACAAGCTCTAATTCCTCCACCTGCAGCCGCTAATAATCCTCCTAAGCCACCACAGCTGCCTACACAACCTAATCCTAATCCCAATAACAAACCGCCCGCTTAGCAACAGAGCTATATCTTGCATGACATTCATCTTAGGTCAGGAACTACTCTTTCTTCACCGCAACCCCCTGTCATAACTAAAGTGGAGGAGCCTCTTGTTGACCATGAAGATGTGTTGACTCCTGTAGCCAAAGAGCCTTCATTTCCTCAGAGATTAGCTAAACAAGATGAACCCATAGTAAACCATAATGTAGCAGACTTACTTGACCAATTAAAGCATATAACAGTAAAGATTCCTTTCCTAGATGCTATCAAGGAAGTCCCTGCCTATAATAGAGCTATCCAAGAGGCTTGCATTAAACAACTTGGAAGGAAGAAAAAGGATCCCAAAACCATTCATGTCGTCGGCTAGCTCTCTGATCTTATGTTAGAAAAGTTGTTTGTACCCAAGTATGTTGATCCAGGAAGTCCTGTGGTTACAGTTACCATCCAAGGTATACAAGTTCCAAATGCCTTAGTGGATTTAGGTGCATCTATAAATGTTATGACCAAAGAAGTCCTATCCAATCTGAACATTGCTGGTCTCTGAGACACACCAACCATTTTGCAACTGGCTGATAGTTCTACTGTTAAACCTGATGGGGTAATTGAAGATGTTATAGTCACCCTACATTCTTGGGAGTATCCTGTAGACTTTGTGGTTCTCTCCCCTAAAGCTGATATGGGTGGGTACCCTCTGATTTTAGGATGACCATGGTTGGCCACTGCTGATGCCTTCATAGCTTGTCGATCAGGGAAGATGACCATCTCTAATGATGTCAATACCAAAAACTTGACACTCTACTCCCCTGCTCAACCCATGTTGCAGGACAAGGATGTCATATGGCTAGAATTAGATGAACTTGATCTAGAAGCCAACTCAATCCAGCAACTCATGGTAATAGGAAGAGAGCTATTTGTAGCCTCTGGGGAAGAAGATAAGATAATTTCATCTATCCTCACTAATAACTATGGCATAGATTCCCAGTTGTGTCCACAATCGGACTGTGTCTTAGAGACTATTTTCTCCACTCCAAATGCATCTCCATATTTACTGTCCTCCAACTATCTTCATCTCTTATTACCCCATGAACTGGCTTCACCTCCAATTTCTGAGTTGGCCATGATGGATAAGGTCATCAAAATGGAAATTAGTCCTGGCAAAGAATTGAATATCAGCTCTAACCTGTTGTTACCACATCAAAAAGATATCCTTCAGCTGCTACAGAAAAACTAGCAGGATTTTGCCTAGGATTACACTGACATGAAAGGAATAGATCCCAAACTTTGTACCCATCGGATCTATATAAGTCCAGATTATAAACTTTTCAAGCAGCCCCAACGAAGAGTCAATCCTATCCAAAGGGATATAGTCAAAACTGAGCTCCAAAAGCTACTTAATGCCAGGTTTATCTACCCAATTTCTAATAGCCAATGGGTGTCACCTCTTGTCATAGTTCCCAAAAAAGGAGGTAAATGGCGCATTTGTGTGGATTATCGGGAGCTCAATATAGCCACTAAAAAGGACCATTTTCCACTACCATTCATAGATCAAATCCTTGATAACCTAGGAGGTAAGAAGTATTTTTCCTTCTTGGATGGGTTCAGTGGTTACAATCAAATTCAAATAGCTCCCAAGGATCAGGAGAAAACTACCTTCACCTATCCTTGGGGAATTTTTGCATATTTTGTCCTCTCTTTTGGGTTATGTAACGCTCCTGCCACTTTTTAGCGAGCAGTCATCAGTATCTTTTCAGACATATCTTCTGATTATATGGAAATCTACATGGATGACTTCACTACCTATGGGAACACCTTTGATGAAGCCAAGGACAATTTGGAAAAGGTCCTCCAAAGATGCTAGGACTATAATCTCTCTCTCAACAGTGAGAAGTGTTTTATGATGATGGAAGAAGGTGTCATGTTGGGACATTTTATTTCCTCACATGGCATCCAGGTAGACCTCGCCAAGATTTCAGTCATCAGTACTCTTACCACATTAGAGAAGCATAAAGATGTCTGGAGTTTTCTCGGCCATTCTGGGTATTACAGATGGTTTATCAAGGATTTTAGCCAAATTGTAGCTCCCCTCTATAATCTGTTAAAAAAGGACTCTGATTTTACTTGGAATTCTGAGTGTGATAAGGCTTTCCTGCAGCTAAAGGAAGTTCTAACAACTGCACCCATATTTCATGGACCAAATTAGGGTTTTCCCTTTCATATTCATATAGATGCTTCTGATTATGCTATCGAGGTAGTATTGGGCCAGCAAGAGGATGCAATTGAGCATGCCATTTATTTTATCAACAAGAATCTACAGGGAGCTGAATTCAATTATACAGTGATAGAAAAAGAGTTGCTTGCAGTAATTTATGCTCTGAACAAGTTCAGGCATTATATTACTGGTTACCAGATTTTTGTCCACACTGACCATTTTGCAATCTGGTACCTGATGAATAAACCAACTATCTCAGGAAGATTGGCTCGTTGGTTACTACTCATGCAGGAATTTGACATCACAATCATCGACAAGCCCAGGAAATCCAATGTTGTGGCTGACTTTCTCTCTTGATTGCATGTTCCTGATGATCCTGCAGCCATATATGACAGTTTTTTGGATGAACATTTGTTCCTATTGCAAGCACACAATCCCTAGTATGCTGACCTTGCCAATTATCTCACAACTGGTCGAACGTCAGCCCATTTTTCTTCCAAGGAATGCCTGTTGCTAGCTGAGAAAAGTTTCAACTTTTCTTGGATTGTTGGTTTCATGTTTTACACTAGCCTAGACTAAGTTATGAGATGATGCATCCATGAGGATGAGACTTATGACATCCTTTGAGCATGTCATGATGAGCCATGCGGTGGCCACTTTGCAGCCAAAAGGATGGCCTTTAAAATCTTGACTACAGTGTATTATTTGCTGACTCTCCACAAAGATGCCACTCAGTACACCAAGAAATGTGATCAGTGCCAGTGAATGGGGAGGCCTACTAAGACCGATGAGATGCCCCTGTAGCCACAGGTGGTGGTCACACCCTTTGATAAGTGGGGCATCAATTTTGTGGGTCCAATTGACGCTTCTTCTCAAGGTAAGTATTACATTTTAGTCTGTACTGACTATGCTACTAAGTGGGTCGAGGCTAAACCAATGAAGCATCCCTGGGACAACAATGTTGCTAAATTCTTGTATGAGGCCATTTTTACCCACTTTGGTGTTCCAAGGGAAATCATCTTTGATCAAGGGGCACAATTCACTTCCAACCTCATCGCTGCTCTAATGGAAGAATACCACATTCGTCATGCTAAGTCATCTCCCTACCATCCGTAGGCCAATGGTCAGGTCAAAGTCACTAACCATGAATTGGAGGCCATTCTTACCAAAACTGTCGCTATTCAAAAGAAGGATTGGGCAGCCAGGCTTCCTAAAGCACTGTGTGCTTACCACACTACTTGGAAGTCTACTACAGGATTCACCCCGTTCCAATTAGTCTATGGCAAGATGGCCATGATGCCTGTCGAGTTTAAACATAAGACATTATAGACAACATTGGAGCTCGACCTTGATCTCACTACAGCTCAGCAAGAATGAGTTCTCACCTTGAATAGTCTGGATGAATGGAGGAAGTCTGCCCTGGCTAACACCGAACTAATCCAACAACAGTGCAAGCAGTGGCATGACAAGTTTATTAAAGATAAAAAAAATTATGTCGGTGATTGGGCTCTCTTGTATGACTCCAGATATCACCACACTCCTGGTAATTTCCAAACCCATTGGTTAGGGCCTTATGAAATTATTGCTATATTTTCCAATGGTGTTGTGCAGTTGTCAACCATTGACCCTGTTTGACTCAAGTTACTGGTTAATGGCCAGCGTCTCAAGCTGTACCATAAACCCCAGAGCAAGACCAAGTTCCTATAGCAATTTGCAAGCACTGAAGTCCACAATCCTCCTGTAGCACAAGAATATGAGCCCCTCACTCATATCCGTTCTTCACTTTGAGAATAATGTTTGCTTCACTCCATAATAAATAATTTCTTCCTGAAAGTACCTTCTCCATCATAAAAACCTCACCTCACATTTTTCTCTCTTCCATCTTTTCCATTTCGCCGTATCACTCCATTAGAGCATATCTCATCATTCACCAATTTTCCTGCAGCTCTTTCTAGGTTCGTGGCATGATCTCTTGTACATATTTTATTTTTATTTGCTTTATTTAGGAGTTTAGTGCTCTTTAATTTAATGCTCTTATGAGACGTGGCACGGTGGGACCTGTGCCTTCACCTTAGTTGGGGGGAGGTTCATTTATTGTTTGTTTAATATTTTAGTCATTTCAGCGCTTCATGATATTTACTTCCTGTCTTGTCAAAACCCTTTTCCACATGACTGCTGATAAATGTTTTAATAAGAGTCTGTAACCTATGATTATGTCATCAAACCTGTGATTATGTCATCAATTATAAATGAATTGAAATCTATTAAGGGTTGAGTTAAAACAATAATGATTTGGGTGCGACGTGTTTGGGTGGCACATACCTTAACACGCGCGAGAAAATTATGAAAACCAATAAGCTCTACTTCTTGATACGAGTGATCTTCAGTACTCTTTCACCTCTAAATTTCTGCACCATCAATCTGCAAAAGCTTTGAGTCTGTAAAATGAATTCTCCATTACGAGGTTCGGCATACATCCTGCGGGGCAGCATTTTGATAGTAGCAGCTATGGGTGGGGATCTCCAAAGGCACGAGCTGACTGATCACAATGTTCTTTTAGCATCAGCAGCCAGTTGTGAAAAATTCTGTAGAAGATGATGGTTAGACTACTGCTTGAGCCTCAATAGATTTAATGAAGAAATCTCTCATGAATTTCTGAATACTTTACGAGGTGGCTTTGCAGTAGTAAAAGGGTTAAGACTTGAATTCTCAGAGGAGATAGTGGCAGAAGTCACAAAGTTACCACAAGAAGGGGAAAAATGGTTAAAGGATATTGATGTGCATTCGGCTAGGGAACAGTTTACTCTTCATGGTGACCCTCCTCTGGACATTAACAAGAAGCAGGGTACCTCAAGAATCTCACTGCCTGAAGATTACATGTAGTCGACCACCTTCATCATTCAGCATTTCACTTGCGAAGGCCAATATAAGTACCTTCATGGGATACATTTCAAGATTCTGAGTGCCCTACGCCATGACAATCAATCGGTGAGTCTACCTATTTTTTTGTTCAATATTATTCAGAAACAAGCTATTATGGTTCAAATAGGAAAAGTTCAGGCTGTTTCGCATCACTGTTTAATTAAAACTATCATAGAAAGAGAATTGAATAAATAGTCCATAGGCACATGGGAGGAATTTTTACAAATGGATAATTTAGCACCTAGGGTAGAAGGCCCTAGAGGCCAAGGTGTTGGGAGAAGGGAAAAATCTGAAACAGGGGTTAGTAAGGTTATCTCAAGAATTGATCCTAAAGCCTCCTTCTCAAACCCAAGACAACCTAAAAGGAAGGCTTGTATAAAAGAAACTCTTGTTGGCACTAAGAAAAGAAGAAAACATGGTAAAGCCACTATTGCCCCTGATACCTCTCCTACTAAGGAAACCCAGTCACCTTCTAAGGAGACTGAAAGCAAAACCCTAGGAGAAGAGGTAATACATTTTGAACCACAATCTAGTAGGGAAAAGGAGAATGGTGCATCTAATGAAACCCTACCTGAAGCTCAAGAAGGGCCCATGAGAGAAACCCTTGTAGCTATTAAGAAAAAGAAACGCATGAGCCCTCAAAGTTCTATTCAAACCCCTGTGAGGCGAAGTCCTTGATTTACAACCACTTCTAGCAAAAATGTTGAGCCACCTACTCATACCATAGAAATTGAATCTTCCCAATCCATTGAACAACCTTTCCCTGAGCCAATAAACTAGGAGTCAATAGAAATTGAAGGAATAGGTAATATTCCTGAGAAGGATCCTGAAGCAGAAAAGGATGTTTCTAGTGTTGGTTATATTCTTGTGGGAAGTGATAAAGAATCAGGAAATGAGGAAGGATTTGTTAATAGACCTGGTATGCAAGATAACCTTGAGGATTCCATGGAAGAAGATTCAGATGACTCAGGGGGTTTTCCTTCTGATGAATTCCCCTTGCTTAACCAGGAAGGGATTAGGGACATAATAGGATAGATCAATAAGGATAATTTAGATGTGTTGGAAAATACAACTGAAACTTGCCAAGAGAATGATTCAATTAGAACTCTTGCTGTAAGTAAGGGTAATCTTTTTCCACATTGAGATAAGAAGAACAACCACATACCACATCTTCTCAGCCTAAGGCATCTGAACCTATACCTAAAATTGCCACTGAATGGATTGACATCCTTCATCAAGGACCAATGCCACCAGTAGATTTGTCCACCCCCGTTGCTGTAGGGTTACACTTATATCAGCAATTCCTATGGGAAAAGGCTCAGTGGGGTTTGGAAAAAGAAAGATTACAGAGAACCATTGATGAGCAGGCTCATCAACTTAAATAGAAAATAGATCAGGTAGCAGTATTGGAGGAAAGGATTCAAAAGATAACTGAACTAATTCCTTAGGAAATGGCATGTAGATTGGCATCCCCAGTTTATACCTTGTTTTTAAGAGAACAATTTGTCAATTTTTAGATGACCAGGGTTGTAGAGGGGTTGAATCCTTCTATAGCAACTCCACATGAACTTTATGATGCTTTCTAGTCAGCCCCAATGGCCATCAAAAACTTGCTATGTGAGTTGTACTTGCACAATTTTGCAGTAGCTAATAATCATGAGTGGAATTCTCTTTTGTATATAGGGGATGTTCAACTAAAGGCAGTAATGTCCTGGGTTCAAAATGAAATAAGCAGAGAACATCAGGCTCTACCATATAGAAACAAGGAAATAGATATTTTGTTGATGATTAGACCTGAGGTATAGGATTCCAGAAGGACTTATCTTGATTGGATTTCGATTACCCTAAATCCAAGTGGAGATCAAAAGGTTAACCTAGTTAGGGAGCAGGCATATTCAGATTGGGAACAACATTCAGCCCAAGGTACTGATGATGCAATTTCAGCATGTAAGCAAAGGTGGATGGGAATGTCACGTGATCTAAGAATCAGGGAACCACATTCCCCTCAGAACTTAATCCTTGCTGCTCGAAGGGTTCCATGATATATATCAATGGGAAGAACACTCCATAATTATTGGATTCCACTAAGGTTCCAGCCACCTCTATTCCTACAGCCTTTAATGGCAGTAAATGAATCGGCAGAGGATTATAGCACAGCCTAGGAAGAACAGCGGTGGGAAAGGCTGCAAAAAACTCATGGATACTTCGACCATGTGTTTAATGAATCAGGAGTCAAAACTGCTAGTGACTTGAGGGTACGAGCTTGGGTTCAGAACTTCATAATTGCTGGAGGCCAGCAATAACTCACTAGGGGGGAATGATGAGCCAATCTAATGGCCATCTTTTGATAACACTTTTTTCCATCTTCGTGATAAAGTTTACTTGCAATTGATACTTGAACTTATGTTTTTTTAATATATTTTATGTAAGAAATGGACATAAGTAGGAAGTTAGATGGTGAACAGGTTATGAAAGTATGACACTTGGAACTTATGATCTTATATAAAATGAAGTAATATAACTAAATGAATGGTTCCCTTTTCTATGCTATGTTTCAGGGTAGTTTCCTTCCTGTAGCTTATGTCCTACAAGAGCATTAATTAAGTTGAAATACTTTCTTCTAAATTTTAGTGATGAAAATGTATATATATGTGTTGAAGATGGTATGTGTGCGGTAATCCTTTTTGCAGGAATCAGTGGAGCAGTTCTAGAATCCAGCAGAGTGTCGCTGAAGAAGTCAAGGTCAGGTTATTTCACCATAGGCCTTGGGCTGAACCAGTCAAGAGCACGTGAACCAAGATAAGCGTCATTAAAAGATCTTAGCAGGAAGGCTGGGTCAATATAGTTTCCTATTTTATGCCATGCACGGATCTAGAACCATCGTGTGCTACATTCTGGGACAATTTATTGAATAACTACCATATTCTGTTATGAGATATTTTGTATTGATTACAATCCTCATCTAATGGAGTAATCCTAGATTTTATTTGTAAGTTGTAGTTTCCCTTTAAATAAGATGTCTACTGAACTTTGAATAGCACGATAATAGAGGTAGAGTTAGTATTCCAGTAGTCTGTTGTAATTCAGCAAAGAGAAAATACAATCTTGTTTTCTACATCTTTTGTAATCCATGTTTTATGAATAAGTAATGAGAGCTTCAATTTCTAGTATCTGAGATCTTGTTCATTCATGCTTTTGTGGGGGACCACACGGGAGGTGAATCTAATTCATAGTTAAGTAGGTTGCAAGTTATTTTAAATAAGTAGGTTGCAAGTTATTTCAAGTAAGTAAGACTCTGTTGCTCCTACAGCCATTAGTAACAACACTAACGGTTGTTCCTATAGCAAAGGCAGTTAGCTAGTTTATTGTTCCTTCAGCATAGAGTTAAACTTCCTATTCCAAGCAGGTTCCTTTATCTTTAGATTACACTGTTGATATTTCAGTTCCTAGTTTAGTCCCATTTCAAGTATTTTCCATTTACTATAATGATGGCTTTTAGAATGGATTAGAGCATATAGTTTGCAGTCACCATTTCAAGTTTACGCTCCCTGGTCAACAATTTAAATGAGTTCAATGTATTGTTTCTAGTGGAAAGGATGCATAATCCTTAACTACAGAGGTATTATAAAGAGCAGTCAAGTTGGATATTTTATTTTCGCAAATAAGGGTGGCAAGATATCAAAGTGCTAATGCATTGATTAACATGCATCCAAAATGGGAAGTATAGAAAAATAAATTTAAATGTTTGATATAATTCTTAGAGAAATGAAATCTCATAGGTGTGTTGGTACTAGTTTCTATCAGACTTTATAGTTGAAAATGCATGCTGGTATTAGTTTCTATAAGAATTTACAGTTGAAAATGCTCCTAGATACATGCATGCAAAATATAACATCATTGACAGTGCATGAGAATTGATTAATATACTGCTACAAAGAGATTTTGCATTAAGGAAATAAATTAAATGATTGCGAGATTCATAGAAAAAGAATTTTTTGAAAAGGCTTTAGAAACTTTCAAAGAAAATTCCATGGACAAGCATAAAGCTAAATTCAACCACGCATGTGAAAAAATTAAGTAAACAACACACAAAATTTCCTCAAATAGAAGACAAAACTTTATATTCATTCAAATAATATTACACAATCTTCTTGATCACAAGATCAAGGATCAATTGATCATATAGATCAAAGATACTAAATGCATTACAAATGTCTTAATATATAGAGGTCTTTGAAAAATTGATGAGATTTTAAAAGTAAAGTCAGATTAATAAAAAAAAAGTTAGCAATAATATCCAAAATAGTTTATTATATCCAATTTTAGTATCCATGCAAAACTTAGAATCTAGTTATTCTCATGCATATAAGAGGAAATTACAATGCCAGTAGTATGTTGATTTCTTCTCTCTGCACTAAACCAAGCATGTTATTTTGGAATTGTTGCCTCAACAAATACTCTATGAGAGATTACTAGATATTGAGATTCAACATTTTTTATAGAATAAAATGTGATTCCTCCTTTTATCATAAATCTTGATAGATGTTTATTAGAATCGATCAAAATTTTAACAGAAATTGGTGTGATAAATAAAGGTAATAGAGTATTTCTAGATTCAATACATCTATGTAGTAATACTGAAGAGAAGGAAAATTAGTTATTTATCTACCACCATGGAGAGAAAGGTTACCAAGCATTCTTGAAATTCTAATGCAAGTTATGAGTGCCATGAGAAACTCATCTAAGTTAATAACTATATTCAGACTGCCATTGATAAAGAAAGAACAAATTCCTGATCATTATTAGAATGTTGATGAAGGTTAAGACTTATAGTCAAAATTACTCATGACCTAATAATGGTAGAGGAGTAAAAAAAAAGGTTTGTATACCTTTGGGTCACAAGTGTGTGCTCTCTAGTTGTAGACACAAATTACAAGACATGCACGTAATGGTATTTATGGGATAGCAAGAAGACCTGATATGAGTTCACTAACTATCTTGGAAATCAATTATTTAGTTTCATATCTCATCAATACTTTCCTTGTGACATGTCAATATTATTCTCCTAAATCAAGGAAAAGAGAAACAAGTTTTATTATTTTTCTATCAAAATGGATGTCAGTGATGGAGCACCTATAATTGTAAGTGACAAAGAAAAATGAGGATGAAGGTTATTTGCATGTCCATGATGGGATTTCAAGTGAAATCATAGAGGATTGAATAAAATATAATTGGATTTCTACTAATAAATTAAAGAAATATTGTCTAATGTTTTAAATGGCAATTGAATCCCACTTTGGTTAGAATGGATATTCTTTATGTTAATGATTAAGTATATTAATTTATGGGCATCATACACCACTTCCTATTTTTTATACTTATGGAGAGTCTCAAAATTGCCTATTTATTTCAAAAGATAGAAATAATTCTCATTTTCTTGAATAGATAGACGATGAGATGAGTACAATACAAGTGAAGTAGACAAAGATGGAGAAGTGCCCTGAAAAAGTCAATGATTTATAGTCTATCTTCAAGGTTACAAGTTATTGGTTATATTTTGAGGAAGTCACTTTTGGCACATATTAAAACTAAAGTTAGAAAATAAACTCTTTTTGCATGTAAGTTGAGTGGTTTCTTACTAGACTCTTATTGCACAAAAGTGAAGTAGCTTCTAACTCAAAAATGTAAAGGTAGTTAGGAAGTGATTATCAATTAGTTACAAGGCAATTACTCTCTAAAGCCTATAAATACAAGGCGGCTTGTAATGTAAAGGGGGAGGGGACTTGCATGAAGAGGAAACCTTGGAGTATTTTCTAGAGGAAATTGTGGAGAGCATTTATGTTCACACTTTGTGCATAAGGATTTTTGAACTTGTCTATTTTCAAAAGTATAATTAAGAATACATTTGGTATGTATATTTGAATGTGTCATCAAGTTATTAATACATATTTCTCATGTTTTAAGTTGGTAACACCTTTGTGTATTTTTACAATCTATTGATTCTTCATTTCAATGATGTATGTAATTGATGATATATGATCACACCCTGGTATCTTGGTTTGAATGTGGTAAGATTACATGTTTCTTCATATGTTGAGATTTGTTATTCTTTTTTCATCACTACATATCAAAAACTATTCCATGCTTAAACCCCATTTGTAATTGTTATTATTGAGAACCTCAAAATAGTATTGGTATGCCTACCATAAGGATTTTCATTATTCATTTTTGTTTTGTTATTTTCTTTCTCCTTTTTGTATTTTTAGGTTTAAAGTGCACAAAAATCCTAAAATATCTGATCATACGATGGATTTTCCCCTCTTAAATGTAGTGAAAGATTGACATTCTACAATAATCTATCCAAGTGTTGGCATGATTGTCACTACTCTTTGCGTGAACATGGTCAAAATTCAAGATGGATTCACAGTGACAATTTTTTTACAAATAGAGTCCCAAAAGGTTTCTATCCAAGCATGGCCATGAGAAGATTCGTTTGATCCCCATTCCCATTCATTAAAATCTATCTCAATGTCATCATCATATGTATCAACACCAATTTTTTATCATTTTTACTTGAAACCAACTTAGTACTACGAGCATCCAATTTTAATGGTAAATACCCAAGCCCTCTATTCTTGGGTAGGCTTTTAGATTGAAATGATTATGTAATTCCTTTTTTTTGTAATCCTAGGCCATTGTGACTACAATATCCTTTCTTTTTAATGATACAAAATCCTTTACCATATTATTTGATGGAAAACTAAACAAGTTGTGCATCTTCTTCATCTTTATATAGCCAAGTAGAAATATTTTACTCTATGGTTCCTTTACCTAGTTCACTCCACTTAGTGAAGGTAGTAGGAGAATAATATTGGATTATGACTTTGGGGTCATTTTGCATAGCATGTGGTTTACCATAATAGTTTG
This sequence comes from Thuja plicata, assembly GCA_018584345.1. NCBI lineage: Eukaryota > Viridiplantae > Streptophyta > Pinopsida > Cupressales > Cupressaceae > Thuja > Thuja plicata. The sequence continues at coordinate 940,929 of MU224269.1, forward strand.
GTGAAGTGGGAAATCTGCCAATGTAAAATGAGTCTAATAATGTACTCACCACATAAGTTTTCTTGAACCTAGACCTTGGTTGTGGGAGAAGACATGGATGGAATGGAATATTTGGTTATTTGAGTTAGATTGATGTAGTAGGATGAATTGGATGATAAAGCTTCTCTACTAATAGACACTTGACATTCAGTAGTCCCTTTCAGATTACTATAATAATGGAAAGGGTTGAGATCATTTGAAATAGTGGTTTTAGCTTCATCATAAAGGAATTTTAAGCATTAGTGGTATGTGAAAGGGACATCCTATTGCTTAAAACAAAAATTATATGGAATGTTTATGTCCAAGACTTGATATAATGTGTTCTCAATTATTGGACCAACTATGATAAGAAGAGTGATAATACCTCTAGAATGATATTCTACATCACCATAAGTTCTTATAACATTGATGTATCAATGCCCCCCTTGGAGAATCTCAATGTATTAACCAATTTTTGAATACAAATATTTAGGTCTTCTCAACCATCTACGAAGAATTACCTAATTTTATGTTTGTGGATGAAGACTTTAAGGTGTAGGGAATCATTATGGTTGGGTTTATGTTTAGGGATATTATGCACTATAAATTTTATATGGTGGGTAATAGTAAGTTGTCCTACCATGGCCTAAAACTAGTCATCATTATATCATTTGGAATTGATGAATCCTGAAGAGCTCTGTTGAAGACAACCTTATGTGTAAGAGGTATTTATAGTAACTCAATGATGGGTATCTAAGTATGTATCTTTTCTAAGTGATTTAAAAGGTTGTGTTGGATAGTAGGTTGAGATTTGATAGTATCCCCTTACAATGTTAGTTTGGATCTATGGGATATGATTGACCATGTACTCATAGGTCACATTAACATAATTGGCATTGTCTTAAGGATTTTTCCTAAAACTATAGGTTTTCCCTTGTGCATGGTTCTATAGGGTATCCTTAAATATAATATGATTATTATTAGAGGATGTTTTTGGATTATAAATTACCACATGATAATCTGCACAAAGATGGTGAACAAAAAGGGGGGTGTAAGTGACCACTTTTTTCTTCTTCTAAAATTAGCTAAATCTAAACTTGGAGGAGAAATTTGAGACTCGTGAACTCAAAATTTAAATATACCAAAAGAACAAGAATTGTAGTACACTCTAAATCTAGTTCTTAAACTACTATTTTTTTAAAAAATGGATAAGATTAAGGGGGTCAAATCCTTCTTGTACCAAAAAGTGTTCCTATTTTTTCAGAAAAAACATGACATAATGTCTGGCATGTGGGTCAAAAAAGACATAGTTGCATTTAGTAGTTTAGGAAACCCTTTGGTAGAAAGATAGTTAAGAGTGATTACTAGAAGTTGTGTAGTTTTTTGTAATTATTGCTGAGTTATTTTTTTTATGATTTTCAAAGTGGACACATCCTAAAAATTAGATGCGTGTTCGTGCAAGTCAAGTAACTTGCACAAAACTAATCAAATTTTTTTTTTTTGAAATTACAAAGAATAAAGTGTAGAAAAATAATATATAATTTATTCCAAACATGGACAAGTAGGTCAAAAGTTATTAAAAAAATGGTACACATATATCTTTAGAAGTCTAGAACACTGATAAAAGAAATTAAAATTAATATGTTAATGCTATGAAAATCTAAAAAATAATTACATGGTTCGAAATCTTAGAAGATGGGTGAAATTATTGTGGTAATTAGACAAATACCCAATTGATAATGTGTAAATTTGATGAAGAGGAAGTTGAGAAACTAGTTTGGAAGAAGAAACATGTTAAAAGGAGGTAAATAAATCTCACAAGCCCCAACCTTGTCATCCAAGCCTAGTTGCAAGCCTTAATGTG
>MU224269.1:943012-955382 GCA_018584345.1 Thuja plicata
TATATATATATATATATATATATATTAGTGTAATTAATTATTCACCTAATTAGACTTTACTTAAGCTTACTTAGGATAATGCATAACATAGTAGTTTCTATATGTGACAGTTAGGTAGATGCACATTTAGTTGCACATGGTGTAGGAGAAATTACACTTTAGGTGGTGATAGTATTATCACATTTCACTTTATGTGTTGTCTCCACCTTTAGTGCACCTATCACTTTATCATCATCCACATTGTTGCACATGTTTGCACATACTTTATTGCACAATGGAGGATGATCTACCTTTGGTACTAGGCATTTGGCATTGAATCTTCACTGATGTTAATTTGTTTATATTCTTCTTGATGATGTAGAGAAGGGGTAAAAAATGTTCAAAGACTCAACCAAATACTTGGGAAATCTTTGGGGTCATCACTCATAGACCTTCCTTCATAAACTTCATCCATTCCTTTTAGCCCTTCTAATAGGTTTGTTGGTCCATAAATTTTGAAATAGGAATGATCATCAAAATATAACCATAGAATTGGATACCCATTTATCTCTTATAGAACATACTTCAAAATGGAGTAGCATTAATTTCTACATACATGGTCAAATTTTGACTATTAGAGTTAGAGTTGGGCCTAATTAGGCTCGTGGCTTAAAGGTAACTTGTGTTTAGTCTTCTAATTTTCTACCAATGGTTACTCAAACATGTAAATGACTTGTATAGGGAACAAACACATCATTTAATCACTCCACAATTATCTCCAATATTCTTATGTGGTTACAATATGATTTTAGTCATTTCTTTGAGAGTTTCAGCCCGAGACATAAAGAAAAATAGGCACAGGGCATCACCTTTCCATGGGAAAACCTTTCTTTGATTTCCTAAAATTTTGGAATCTTGAATAATACTTAATACAAGTTTTTTTTCTAATTTATAGGGATTTTCACTATGGGAGTTGAAATTTATGCAATTTTCATTATCACTGGTTACCCTAATGTATGGTTCAGACCCGCCTGGGAAGGTATGCATGTAACTTCCTTCAATTTTAATAAAAATAGATGTCACCAGATGAAAATGAGAGAAAAATCATTCTAGATTCACCTCCCATTAGTTTTAGAACAATATCGATAAATAAAAACACATGTAATATGCAATAACAACAAGTTAATGTTCAAATTTTATTAAACCAATCACTTTTATTCATTGTTTTTACATCCAAACTCCAACCCTCCAAATTTTATCAATTTCGTAGGTTTTAAAAGGTCCATCCCTTCAAATTCCAATGGTCTATAAAAAAAATTTGGATTAGAAATCAGCAAAAACACTTGTATGACCCACTAAAGACAAGAAGATAAAAAGTTGCTTGAACAACATGTGTAACATTTTATGACTTTGACAATTAGACTCCTAGGACCCTAGAATAACATAATTATAAACATAAAGAGGTTTAATAAGACCTAATTACAACCAAAAATCATGGCTCAACACAAAAATAATAGCATAGGACCCTATTTACATCATGTAGACTAGGTGCCCCTGCACTATACTCCCTAGGTAAAATTGACTCAACTCCCCTTGAGAATAGTGTTGTAACAATGGATTCAAGTTCAATCATTCCATTTTATGACCTCCAAATTATATATTCATTAGGAAACCCCTTTAAATAAACCAAATACTAGAAATTATCATTATTCTTTGTGTTGAACTCTTTGTCACCTAAGATATACTCCAACTATAGAGGGCTACTTGATGGATGATCCATGAACTATTCTTCACTTAAAAATGTTTTTGAACTTTCCTCTTTACTTGTTACCAAACCTCCTCCATCCTTGAAATGAACTCCCTTATTCTCCACTTTTGGTGTATTCTTTAACTTTCACTTTTTCCCTCATAGTTTATCCTCGACCTCTTCACCTTTGTTGCTCACATCTACAATCTATTGTTGTGTCCTTGTATTTTCTGCTTGATCAGTCATACTAACCTCTGGTATAGAAGAAATAGAATGAACCATATCCCCTTTTGAAATTAATGAATGGAACACTCCTTCAACCATCATATCAATATACTCCTTAAACCAACCATGGATCTCCAAAATCAATTCATCCTTGACCTTCAATGCAATTTTTTTAACACCAAATCAATATCATTTCCCTTCAAAATTAAGTCATTCTTCAAGTCCTTTTTATAATGTCTCTAGGTTTTTAAGTGGCTGCAAGGTTCATGCCCTCCTTTTCTTCTACCTTTATGAACTCTTTCCTACCTACCATCTTCACATTAGATCTCATTATTTTTCCTTTATCCTCCTCTTTAAATGGTGTCAAGGTATGAGAGATTCCATCTTTGTCTACCTCATAAGTATTCCTCCTTCCATCATACATAGCATGCCTATCAAATTTCTAAGGCCTCCCTAGCAGAAAATGACATACATCCATAAGTAATATGTCACATAAAATTATGTCCTTATACCCTCCTATATTGAACTCTACCCAAATTTGTTCATTTACCAAAACATGTTGACTCTCATTCAACCAAGAGACTTTGTAAGGAGTAGCATGTGTTATTCTAGGAAACTTAATTTTTTCAACCATCTCAATGAAAACCATATTATTTGTACTTCTTGAATCAATTACAAATTTACATACCTTACCCAAGCACTTACAATTTGTCTTGAAGAGTGTCCTTATTTATGGTAGATCCTTTTATTTTGATGCCTTGGTGAGGGTTCTCCTTACCATAAGTGATTCACCAATCACTAGAGCAATATGTTGTGATGGAGGGTAAATACAATAACATTGTCCTCTTCTTGCACTAATTGAGCTCTCCTTTCTCCTCCATGTGAAGTAGAAGCCTGAAATTCATTACATTTTCATGCTTGGTGTCCAGAATTGTTGCATTGATAGAATAACCTATGAATTCATTGGAACCTCTTCCTTGACCTCCAAATCTATCTCTAAAGTCTGATCTACCTCCTTTAAATCCACCTCTTTGATAAAAAAATTGGTCTTAGAATTTTCTTGCATCTTCTTGGCTCTCATATGATTGTCTTGGAGTATAAAATGAACCTCTTCCTCTAGAATTTCTACCTCTACCCTTGGTTGACTTTTCATGCCTTCTCTTTAGCTTTTCTTCAGCTCTAATTGTCATTTGATAACATTCCTCTATCATCATTGGGTTATGAAAATTCAACTCATCTTAAATATTAAACCTTAAATACCGTTAAGATATCTAGATACCTTCTCCACATCATCCTCCATGTGACTTTCTCATATGCTCAACTTGTAAAACCCATCAGTGTAAGCTTTGAAATCCATATCTCTTTGCTTCAAACCTTGAAGTTTCTTGTATAATTAAATTGCATAATCAGCTGATAAGAACTTACCCTTAAGCTTAGCCACCATTCTATCCCAAGAAACAATTTTTGACTTACATTTCTTCCTCCTTTCAGTTTTCACATAATCCCACCATAATAGAAAATGGCCTTTCAATTTTGTTTTTTCTATCTGGATCCTTTGTTCTTCAGGCACATCCTTATATTCAAAATAATTATCAAGTGTTGCAATCCAATCTAAAAGTTATTCATCATTAAAATTACCTCCATACATAGGTACATCCATTTTTACCTTTTGTTTATCTCCCTTGACTGCTCCATACCTCTCCTCTGAATATTTTCAACAGCCTCAAGACTTTCTACCAACGTATATTTAAGCTCCTTTAACTTCCTAATCTCTCTTTCAATCTTCTCTTCCATTTCATTCATTTTTTAGCCATATGGTACCTTTTGGAGGCATCTTGTTCTCTTTCACTTCGCCCTTTCTGTCTTATAGACTGACCTAGGATTTGATACCAATTTGATGCAGAGAAGGGATATAATATGTTCAAAGACTCAACCGAACACTTGTGGAATCTTTGGGGTCATCACTCATAGACCTTCCTTCATAAACTTCATTCATTCCTTGTAGCCCTCCTAATAGGTCTATTGGTCCAAAAAATTTAAACCATGCATGGTCATAAAAATATAAATACAAAATTGGATACCCATTTGGCCCTTATAGAACATACTTAAAAATGGATTAGGTTTCCTTTGTATGGATAGGGTCAAATTTTGATTGTTACAGTTAGAATTAGGCCTAATTAGGCTTGTGGCTTAAAGGCAACTTGTGTTTGGTATTCTAATTTTATACCAATGGATATTAAAACATGGAATTGAATTGTATAGATATCAAGCACACCATTTAGTTACTCCACAATTATCTCCAATATTCTTATGTCGTTACAATATAATTTGAGAGTTTAAGCCTGAGACAGAGAAAAATAGGCCTAGGGCATCACCTTTCCATGGGAAAACCTTCCTTTCAGTTCCTGAAGGTTTGGAATCTTGAAGAATACATAACTAAAGGTTTTTTTCCACATTATAGGGAGTTTCACCATAGGAATTGAGAGTTGTACAATTTTTATTATCACTGGTTATCCTAATGTATGGTCCATACCTGCCTAGGAAGATATGCATGTAAATTCCATCAATTTTGATAAAAATGGATGACACTAGATCAAAATGAGTGATAACTCATTCTATATTCACCTCCCATCATTTTTAGAACAATATCAATCCATACAAACATATATAATATGAAAGAACAACAGGGTAATGCTCAAATTTTGTAGAACCAATCACTTTTATTCATTATTTTGCATCTAAACTCCAACCACCCAACTTTGATTGATGCCACAGGTTTTGAAATACCTATCCCTTCAATTTCTAATATTCCATAAAAAAATTTGGATTATAAATTATAATAAACACTTGTATGACCCAACAAATACAAGAAGATGAAAAGTTGCTTGACTAACATGTGCAACTTTTTGCAACTTTGACAATTTTATAAAAAATGGACAAGGAGGAACCTACCAAGACACTTATAAAAATAAAATTTTATAATAAGACCTCATTAAAACCAAAAAACATGACTCAACTAAAAGAAAACTAACATAGGACCCTATTTACATCATGTAGACTAGGTGCCCCTGCACCACTTGGGTGTGACTAAATGAAGTGGTTGACATTGATTATGATAATAATCATATGTATGTTGATGATTGGAAGACATAAATTTCAGGGTAGAAGTATCACCAATATACATACCATAATTTATTTATGCATCATGACAATGGTTGTTAGTAAGTGTTGATCAAGTGCATTACTTAAATCAATAACATAGTTCCTTAAGTTATTATGCACAAAAGGACAAATTGGAAGGTGTAACTAAGGCATAGAATGAAATATTTGAAATACTGTCACATTTCTATAGGAGAATAATAAAATAACATTCATATATATTGATAATAAATTTTATAATTCTATGTTTTAAATTTTGGCTTCATCTCTAAAATTTATAACTATAGTCAATATTCAAATTTGCAAATGGCTACAGGGTATAAGACAGAGCTTGTTATTTGTCTTCAATAAAAAGAGTCACTTAGTTTGACCAAAGTGACAAAGATTTGAAGTGGACTCATGGATAACATAGGAGGTGGAAATTCATGTCAACCATGAAGGTACATTGAGCTAAACAAGACAAGTAAGTGTATGGTCATCAAAATTTTATCGCTAGTTTATGATATTAATAAATATGGGAATTAGAATGTTAGATTAAATATGAATGCAAATATTTCAAAAAATAGCACAAAGAAGTAATTAATAAGGGAGACAACAAATTAATACATGAAAGTGAAGAATGAATCTTGTGAAAAACTCAATTTGTGAAGCTCAAATCGTGCAATCTCAAATATAGAAAGAAATGTAGTCATTGAAATTTGCTCAAGGTTTGGAAGATCGAAGGAAGAAGAAAAACTTGTGGACTGCTCAACAAGATCAAATTTAAAAAAAAAAAAAATGAGGGAGTTCACTTTTAGCATGATAGATCAAATCAACTAAGTGGCTCTAAAAGGGGTTTTTTTGAATACGGACGATAAGGAGACTTTTGACCTAGGGAGAGAAAAATGTTAGAAAAAAAAAGTATTTTGTTTTGCTTTAGAAATGTAGCAGAGAAGTGCATGTAAAAGTAGATAGAGGTTGGTAATGTAAAAGAATGGGCTATGTGGATATTGACATAAAAATAATGGGTTGCGTGGACACTGACAAAACAACAATGGGTTGTGTGGATATTGACAAAACATTAAAAAAGGGAGTGTCAGGGTATGTGTATGTGTGTGTTTGTGTTTGGACAAAAAAGATAGATACTTGGTAAATGAAAATGTAGACAGTGTGAGAGATTTTGAGTTTTTCTGAAAGGGTGGAGTTATTGTGTGAAGAAGAATGAATGCATAAAAATTGCAGCGAAGAATGTTGAATTTGTGAAGAATGTAGAGATATTAAGAAGGGAAATGACACTGTTATGAGAATAGAAGATACTAGTAGACAATGAATTATTGAAGATATAGAGAGACTACTTATAGAAGCAAGTTCATAAAGAAAAGAAGCTCATGTAGTTATTTTGGCAAGTGATAAAATAATTTTCTATAGTATCAAGGGATTAGAGCAAGATGACATTTTGAAGATCAATCAAGATGACAATTTCATAGCAATTAGACAACTAGGACCCTACCAAGACACTTATAAAAATAAAATGGATTAATAAGACCTCATTACAACCAAAAACATGACTCAACACAAAAATACTAACATAGGACCCTATTTACATCATGTAGACTAGGTGCCCCTCCGACACTTGGGTGCGACTAAATGAAGTCGGTCACATTGATTATGATAATAATCGTATGTATGTTGATGATTGGAAGACACAACTTTCAAGGTAGAAGTATCATCAATATACATACCATAATGTATTTATGCATCATGACAATGGTTGTTAGTAAGTATTGATCAAGTGCATTACTTAAATCAATAACATAGTTCCTTAGGTTATTATGCACAAAATGACAAATTGGAAGGTGTAACTAAGGCATAGAATGAATATATTTGCAATCCTGTCACATTTCTATAGGAGAATAATAAAGTAAAATTCATATATATTGATAATAAATTCTATTTCATCTCTAAAATTCATTACTATAGTCAATATTCAAATTTGCAAATCGCTACGGGTTATAAGACAGAGCTTGTTATTTGTCTTCAATAAAAAGGGTCACTTAAGTTTGACCAAAGTGAAAAGGATTTGAAGTGGGCTCATGGATAACATAGGAGGTGCAAATTTATTTCAACCATGAAGGTACATTTAGCTAAACAAGACAAGTAAGTGTATGGTTATCAAAAGTTTATCGCTGGTTTATGATATTACTAAATATGGGAATTAGAATGTTAGATCAATCTAAATGCAGAGCTTTGTAAAACTAGCACAAAGAAGTAATTAATAAGGGAGAGTGAAAATTAATATAGGAAAGTGAAGAATGAAGTTTTGAAGAACTCACTTTGTGAAGGTCAAATCGTGCAATCTAAAATATAGAAAGAAATGCAGTCTTTGAAATTTATTGAAGGTTTGAAAGATCGAAGGAAGAAGAAAAACTTGTGGACTGTTCAACTAGATAAAATTACCAAAAAAAAAGGAGGGAGTTCATTTTTAGCATGATAGATCAAATCAGCTAAGTGGCTCTAAAAGGGGGGATTTTGAATACAGATGGCAAGAAGACTTTCAACCTAGGGAGAGAAAAATGTGACCTGGGGAAAAAAAGTATTTTTTTTTGCTTCTGAAATGTAGTAGAGAAGTGCATCTAAAATTAGATAGAGTTTGGTAATGTAAAATAATGGGCTATGTGGATATTGACATGAAAATAATGGGACGTTGCATGGATACTGACAAAACAACAATGGGTTGCGTGGATATTAACAAAACATTAAAAAAGGGAGTGTTAGGGTATGTGTATGTGTGTGTCTGGACAAAAAAGATAGATACTTGGTAAATGAAATCATAGATAGTGTAAGAGATTTTGAGTTTTGGTGAAAGGGTGGAGTTATTGTGTGAATAATAATGAATGCATAAAAATTGCAGCGAAGAATGTTGAATTTGTGAAGAATGTAGAGATATTAAGAAGGGAAATGACACTATTATGAGAATAGAGGATACTAGTAGACAATGAATGATTGAAGATATCGAGAGACTACTTATAGAAGCAAGTGCATAAAGAAAATAAGTTCATGTAGCTATAAGGCAAGTGATAAAATAATTTTCTATAGTATCAAGAGATGAGAGAAAGATGGCATTTTGAAGTTCAATCAAGTGCGTAGATTTAAAAAATTATATTTGTAACAAGGTATCTATATTTTTTTAAATATTTTCATTTTATTTAATCATAGTGCATACTCTAATAAGGGGTTGCTTCTCCTTTGGATAGGTGTTCATAAAAGTTAGGATTTGGTGCTATTTTGGGTAGGTGCCCATAAAAGTTGTAATCAAACTATTTCCATTGTGAGGCTAGATTAGAGTAGTATACTCTAGCATATTTTCTCATTGAGATATTTTTCCCAAAATGGGTTTTCCTCATATATATTGTGTTATGTGGATGCTTCATGTGTTCTTTAATTTTTTACATTTCTTGGTGTTGATAGTTATCTTCAAATAATTTTCAGGATTTTTCAAATCTGTTAGTTTCCTCCAGTGATGAAAATTTTCATCAGATAAATTTGGGTCATTTCGATAAAGATTATCGAGGACTTGGCATGACATTGTACGCAAAGTAGCATATTTTGCAATATACATGGCTCTTTGCTGGGCTTTTTTATAATGAATGGCATTTCTTCTAGCATGGGAAGAAGAGATGCTAATGTCAAAAGTGTCTCTATATTGCTTAACCTTCAAAGCAGGTCGCCACATCTCTAATTTTCTACATTGTCACGATTTTCATACATAAGTCCAATCAAAGATTGATATTCAAAAAAAACTTGATGCGCTGGCCCATCCAAAGAGATCCATCTAGTATCAACATCTCTTAGAAGCTTGTTTCCATTGGTAATTCCATTAGCAAAGTGCTAAAATTCCCTAAAACATTTGGGACTTCGACAAAAATATGAGTACAACTCTCTTACTAAATCTTCAACCTTGTTTACTAAAGGAAACTTCTTCACAACTCTAAAAGAAATATTCATCCTATGGGCCATACAGTGAATCCCAACAACATATGGTGAAAAATAAGCCTGCATCTTTGTGCAAAGACCATTCCTTTGACCTTGCATTACTGAAGCTCCATCCGTTCCAACACAGATCAACTTCTTCACTATTGTCAATTCATCCATAGCTCCATATTCAATTAAATGGCTCTTTACTAATTGAAATAAAGTTTTTGATGTCGCATTTTCCCTCAATTTTACAATAGTTAGTAGATGTGGTTGGTGGACATTATTCTATACAGTATAAACATGCATGCATACCCACGATGTATTATCTATTGCCATAACTTCATCTAAGGACAATGAAATAAAGGTTGGCTCTTTTATTTTTCTCTGTACATCCTCTATTTCAACCTGGGCAATACAACTTACCCATTCCCATCCACTATTTATTGACCAATGAGTGATAGGATTGTTAGGAAATTTCAGAAAGTGTAACAAACCACTCATTTCTAGATAGTCTATCATTGGACGCCCTCTGCTCAAAATATGGAAAACATTACTTAATTGAACAGCTTTTTTGCGTTCTTCTACTTTACTTGCTTTTGCAAAAATAGCATTAATAGAACCTTGAACTTCACCAGGTTTCGTCTTAAATTTTTGAAACAAATAATATTCCTCAGCATGCCTTTGATGTTGACATTGCTCCTTTGTTTTATATCTTACCACTTTTATTTCCCTTCCATCTATAGTTGAGGTTTCGTAAACCTTACCAATATGTTTCTCTATGGTGTCCAATTTAAGCTGCAACCACTTTTCTTTTTTATACTTCCAGCTACAAATCGTACATCTGCATTCTACTGGCGGCTCACCTACAATTGGATTGTCCATAGGTTCAATGAATGGATACTTTGTCGCCCAATCAAATTTAAATCTCCTGGACATCTCCCATTGAGGATCTATTTTTTCTTTTGATTTTCCTCTCCCTTTAGTGTTAATGTTAATTGAAACATCATCATCACCAAAGTCGATCGATTCATCCTGGTACTAGTTATTTACTTGAAATTCATCTTCAAGGTCATCCTCATGAGAGATATCAGGTTCCGCAACATTAGGTTCCCCAGTTTGTTGAATAGACTCTTGTGTAAGTTGATAACCTTGAAGTTGTACAGGTTTCTCTAATGATGTACCTTCCTCACTTTGACCAACACCATGACCATTGTGTCTACCCCCACTAAAGTATGAAGATATTTTTCTACATTTCATTGGCCTCTCTTGGATATCTCCAGATTCTCCACCTTCAATAGACCTCTTCCTATTTAACTTTGACTGTGACATCTCCAACAAACGAAGGCTACAATAAAATTTTACTTGAATAATTATAAGATACTAAGGACTCGTAGTCTTTCTGGTTCGCTACCGATCACAATTGTTAGCTTAGAATCAACTGATTTTTTGTACTCCTAAATCTCTTGAAACTATCCTTATATACAAATGCTTATTTCAAATTTTGGTGAATGGGGATGGCAAAAGGGGACAATGTTTGCATATGATAACAACTAATATTTGGCAAACCCCGTGTAATTCCAAGTAATTGACTAGGTGAATAGGGCAGGAATTTGGGACATGGTGAATTCTGATGCATGGTGAATAGGGTCCTAGTGCAAATAAAATTTTAACTTGGGATAATGGAACTTTGGCGAATGACAATCCTTGATAAATACCCCTTCCTTAATCCCGTGGTGAATAATAGTAAATATACAATAGATAAATGGGCGAACAACCCCACTACCGTAGTGAAATTATATGCAAATAGTGGTGAACAACCTGACCAATTAACATGTTTTTTATAAAATCTGGGCGAACCGGTCAAACAATACACTATGCATTTTTTTGCCGAATTCTATATGCTCGACGGGACATATTCGCCAATTGGCAAAGAATCGCCACTAAAAAAATCCCTGTACAGAGGAGGGAGAACAACTCCCTGATCCTATCAATGTTTTGCACCTGAAGAAGTTCTATCCTTGATGCCCGTTCTGTCTGGGGGCATCCTTTTGTACATATTTATTGATCTTGGAAAAATCCAAAAAAAGGATATATTGTCAAAAATTCTAAAAATCAGAAAATGTCCTGAAAAAATGATCATCTTAGTGAAAACCTAGCAATAGGCACTTTGATGTATCTCAAAAAAATGATATATTTCAAAAATACAAAAAAAAATCAAAAATTCAAAAAAATAGAAAAAATGCCTTGGTGAAAACCTGTAAACAGGTGCCTTGGTAGCAAAAATTCAAAAAAATTATAAAAAGTCCTTAAAAAAAAAGAAAAAAATGAAAGAAAAATTGTAATAAAATCCAAGTGGTGAAAACCTGGAAACGGGCGCTACTTGAGGCCTTTGCACCCCTGTTCCTTAGCGCATGTTCGTGACACTTAGCCTTTCTCCATCATGCCTTGTCCTCATTGCCTTGGTCTAGAATTGGTCTTTGTCTTTGTCTAGTGGGCATAACTATGTTAGATTTGGTCTCTTGGATGCGTTAGTCTTTAGGATGCCTCACAAATGGTGTTTTCAACATCACCCCAACTGCATTTTTCAATACAACCCCTGACATCGAGTGTTTTTCAACACTTATCAGTTTGGTCTTACCTCATTTTGTCATGTGGCCTTACCTACTTGCAAGCATTCGATCCTTATCCTCGGAACTTAGTATCGGTTAACACACTTAAATTTTTAAACACAACACTTAATACTTGAGCTATGTCATGATATTTTCTTTGTGTGCTGACTGTTATTGATTTTCGTTGAGTGTCCTTGTCTAATAAGTCTCTCCATGATGCATAGCTAGAGGACTTGGGGCATGGGGCATGTTTTTATTTGCTTCTTTCTTTATGCTTCATTGTTTTTACACAACTGTTTTGCTGGTCATCCTGGCCTCTATGCCTTGATGCAAGCATGGTTTTGCTATATTAATTTGGGTAAGCTAACATCATAGTCATCTTGACCTTTATGTCTTTGATGCTTATGTTAGAATCTTTCCACATTTCAAATTTGATATACATCACATTAATATATTCATAGTTGCATTCATGAATAGTGATGGTTGTGTGATGTTTCCGATATTAATCGCATTCATATCTTCATAATTGCACTTGTGACTAGTGATGATTGTGTGATTGTACAATGTCCATTAATAATGGCCCAATGATGAAAATAAGTTCCTTTACATTCTCTTATGAATGATGAACACAAGATCCTATGTTTGTTTCTCTATTGCAAGTACACCTTTGCATTTTCATGTAGTTTGCATTGTTAGA
>MU224269.1:956719-969756 GCA_018584345.1 Thuja plicata
GGAGGATTTGAGCACTCAAGCTTGGATATTGCAACTTCTCTATCTTCTTGTCTTCTTCTTCTTGCATCCATGGCTACTCATGTAGATTAGATTCATGTTTATTTTCATAGATTAGATTTGCATATTTTCTTTCATAGATTAATCATACATTGTTATCATTTAGATTAATTTCTTTTCATACATTCTTATCATTTAGATTAATTTATTTTCATGCATTGTTATCATATAGAGTAGATTTCATTTCATGTATTCGAATCTCTCATTTCATCATGTACTTACATAGGCACTAACTAGGTCAATCTAAGGGCCTCCATTTCATACCTTTGCACTCCATGACTAGAGAACTATGGATCGATATTTGAGGCCTCATTCTTGAGCAACCTTGGATGGAATGATTCATAGAAGTGTGTCAACATTTTAGCACACACCTGATACTCAAATTATTTCCCTTTTAAATGGACATGACTCACCATGGTATGGACCCATCTATGCCTACCTAAAAGACCAAACCCTACCTATAGACAAAACGCATGCTCAAAAGCAAAATTTCATAAGACAAGTAGCCCGTTATACCATCCTTTCTGACACATTGTATTGTAAAGGTCTTGACGAAATGCTCCTTAGATGTCTAGAGGAAGATGAATCAAAATTAGCTTTAAAATATGTCCACAAGGGGATTTGTGGGTCACATTCTTGTGGTTTAAACCTAGCTAAGAAAATCCTACGTATGGGGTACTTTTGGAAAACCTTAGAAAGAGATGTTTGTCAATATGTCAAAGTTTGTGCAAAATGTAAATACCATGGAGACATGATCCATGCACCAGCACAAGAGTTACACCCTTTTGTCACACCATGGCCATTCTATCAATGGGGCTTTGATTTAATTGGCATGATTTATCCACCTTCTTCAAATGGACACAAGTATATAATCATGACAACAGAGTACTTCACTAAATGGGTTGAGGCTATCCCTTTATCAACTGCAACAGGGAAGCAAATTTCTATGTTTATCCTAAATAATATCATTTGAAGATATGGCATTCCTCATGCCATCATCATGGATAATGGAAAACAATTTAATAAAAAAGATGTTGATGAACTTTGTGACACATTCCATATTACCCATCACTCTTTATCCATTTACTATCCCCAAGGTAATGGACAAGCAGAAGCTACCAACAAGAACATCCTTAAAATCCTTAATAGATTCGTTGGCAAGTCAGGAAGAGATTGGCATCTTCAAATCAATCCAGCATTATGGGCCTATAGGACTAGTGTTCGAACCCCGACAGGAGCTACACCTTTTTCATTGGTTTATGGGGCCAAAGTTGTTCTACCTTTAGAAGTTGAAATACCATCCCTAATAGTCTCATTGCATGGATTAATCATGGATGAAGATTATAGAGTTGCCCACCTTCAACAATTGGAAATGTTAAAGGAACAACAAACTCAAGTCTATGATCATTTGAAAGTGTATTAGAATCAAATTTCAAGGAGCTATAACAAGCATATTAAACCAAGAACCTTTCAAGTAGGAGATCTAGTATTGAGAGAAAATCCAAAAAATCAAGCTGATAGAGAAAAGAAAGGAAAGTGGGAAGCAAATTGGCATGGTCCTTTTGTCATTGTTTCTTCATTTGGAATGGGGACCTACAAATTGGTTGATTGTGATGGTGATGAATTGCAAGAACCTATCAATAGCATTCATCTTAAGAGATTCCACACCTGATTCAGAGGAAAGAGTATCAGACGAAAGAGTATAAGTTGAGAGTATCAAATGAGTCAGCATCACCTTTTTACATGGAAAAATTTAAAAATACCAAAAAAATGAGAAAATATCAAAATACAAAAAATCTAAAAGTTCAAAAGCCAAAAACA
Organism: Thuja plicata; assembly: GCA_018584345.1. Classification (NCBI taxonomy): domain Eukaryota; kingdom Viridiplantae; phylum Streptophyta; class Pinopsida; order Cupressales; family Cupressaceae; genus Thuja; species Thuja plicata. Next base: position 958,598 of record MU224269.1, read on the forward strand.
TTTTAAAAAGAGAAAAAAGTGCCTTGGTGAAAACCTAGCAATAGGCACCTTGGTAGCAAAAAAGAGCAGAAAAGAGAAAAAGCGCAATAATCCCAAGAGGTGAAAACTTGGAAATAGGCGCCTTTTGTCCCTTAGGTCTTTCCTATTTGCATTTGTACATATTGTGTTTCATCATCTCACTTGTCCATATCCTCATTGCATCCTTCATTTGTGCATCATCCTAATAAAGTCTTAGAGTTGCATTTTTGTTGCATTCTAGGTTCAGTTGCCCTAAGTTTCACATTGGTCACATTTATCACTTGGGGGCATGCATCATAGATTTTTGGTACCAAACAGATTCAATAGTGCAACATCTTGGTCACACATCAGAAGTAGATTTTAAGATTCAGAAGAGAGATTTTTGGAACCTTTGATGGATATCATTGTTCAACCCCTAAACAGTTTGATTGCATAACATGATCCTTGAGTTTCATTGACTTATTTTATCAGGATTAAAAATTGACACACCCTAAATGATCAGACTGTCTGGAATTCTCATTTGAAAATATTGATACATTTCAAAACCACTTGGAAATTTTTGATGAGTTTTCATTGACCCTTTTTTGAGTCATGTTCTTTTTAGCTGATCGATGATGTTTCGACTAGATTGGAAATGATAGAGACATGATGTTTTCTTAAGCTTTTGAGTGACTATTTTGAGGAAGATCCTTTAAAACTTGTGTGAATTAGTCTAAGGACATGGTCATCAAAGAATCATCAAGGACATTCATATAGGAAGGAGGGTTAACCTTTGTTTGTTCACGCAAAAGGATACCTTGGCTATTTAGATTTTCCATATCTTAAATACCAACATCCACTTGCAATATTGAATATGATCAAACTGGTATTCATACTCCCATAGTTGTCCATTCAACTAGTGAGGGTTGTACTTGGTTTCGTAGAAGGGGTTACCACATGAGGGAAAGTCATATTCATATTCTTATGGTCACAGTGACACCAGTAAGGATTGTATCGAATCCTAGTTCCACAACACTCAATGATGAAAATATATCTCAATTTGCATTTCTTTAGCAAAACCTCAAGGACAATTAGTTGCATCTTCATGTTAGATTAATTGCATCTTCATGCTAGATTAATTGCATTCTCCAAGTTAGTTTAAAATGGCTTTCCTTTCTAGCACTTTTCCAAGAAAAAGGGGGGGTTAAAAGTTGACAAAATTTCATCAATTTAATGGTTTCAAGTCATCAATATGAGATTTTCCTTTGCATTCATAATCATTAATCATTATTCATTATATATTCATATCAAGAGAAAAATCAAAGAAAAGAAACATTAATCATTATTCATTTATCCATATCATTTAGAATTACACATCATAAATTAAATTGCATACATCCAAAAAATCAAAAAAGATAGTTGCATTCATTTATCATTGCACTAAGTATTGCATCCATATCATTGCATTGCATAATCCATACATCATGATTAAATCAAAAAATCATATAGAAAGAAGTTTCACTAACATCATTTGCATCCATTTATCTATGTCCTACTCTAATACATTGCATCCATAGCATAATAGAAATAAATGCATCATAGAAACATGTAGATATGCATAAAAGGAAATCTCATAACAACATCATCAAAAGAGGAATCAACGATCATCATAGATAAATTTCCATCATCAATGTCTATAACATAAATCAGTACATCAAAGGTACATCAACAAATGATCCATACATCAAAGTCCTGATCAAAAATACATATGATACATCATCAATGCAATATCAAGATATCATACATCTGTCTCATGACCTAGTAGGGGCACCTAATCCATCTCCATCAATACATGTACCTGACCCCCTGCACCATTGGGATCCCTGTCACCTAATCTATCCTATGTACTAGGTGGTACTTGACTAGTTCTCACATTGGTAGGTAACTGAGCTAATGTAGTCAGAAATTGCTGCAGCATAGTAGAAACCTGATCTAATTGAACAGTAACTACAGTCATCCCTGCCTGTAAACCTTGAACATCCTACACTAAGCCGTCCATAATGGGAGGAACTGGAGGTTCCTATGATGCTGGAGAATCCTGATGTGCCTGTGGCGCTAATGGTACCTGTGGTATCATCAGTGTCGTGCTACTTTATGGATCAACCTGAGGAATCTGTCCATGTACTAGAACCTATCTAGCCACCTGGACACGTCTGTGTCTTTTTCTAGCCCACTCTGTACCAACTCTAACATGAGCATGTCCCTGAGGTACCCTTGCCTGTGCTAATCTCTGTCTTAGCTTCCTGAATCCACCACCTTGGTCTCTAACATGTCCACCTCTCATCCGAGGTCCTGCAACTCTCTGTACTCAAGGAGCCCTAGGTACCCTCTAAACCCTCTATCTCTGAGGTCTCCTGCCATCATCACCATCATCAGCATCATCTCCGTCATCATATGAAAGCTCATCCACATCAGGAATAGGCTCTGCTGGATCTATAAATCTGACAAACTGATGTTGCATAAACCACTCTCGATACTCAGCCGACATGCCTACATCTCCTACATGCATCATCATATCCCATATAGCATAACCTAGCTGATTAATCTGTAAGCAGGAAAAATGATAATCCACCTCTTCTCCCTACATCGATCTTTTGACATGTACTCTAGAGTAAAGTGCCATACCCTGAGGCATGTCCTGAACCCGACCGTACTGACGGAGCACTCTTCCAAAGCAAAATCTCTCAATAACTAGTGGTGATCGGCCGATCATCCACCAAGGAGAAAACATGTATGGCAACTCATCATCGCCTTGTGAAATCTCTCTCCCTTTCCAGAAGGATGTGAAATAACTCTCTCTTTCTAGAAGGATGTGATAATATGGATAATCTCTCTCCCTTTGACAACAATGCCAAACAAATATCTGTCATTAATGTCAACCAATATTTCCTCTCCATCCATAATATATTCCTTGAATTTACCTTATCCATCAACAATACAACAATATGCTCTAGTGCTTGGTGATGATATATACCTTTCTGTATATAGATGTAGCTTTGAAGTTCATCTCTTTGCTTGCATCAACATGAATGATATTTTGATATTATGTAGGATGATGTAGCCTTTTAGTCAGCTTACTGACCAGTAGACAAGGGTCTGACCCCTAGTCTCTTTCTTAAGTACTCAAATTCATCCTTGGGTAGTGGCTTGGTGAAGATATCAGCCAATTGTTCCTTTGATTGCACATACTCAAGTATCGCCTCCTTTGCCTAAAATTGTTCTCTCAAATAATGATACTTGATGGCAATATGCTTGTTTTAGCATGCATGAATGGATTTTTGGAAATGTTTATTGCACTTGTATTATCATAGTAGATAATTACTGGTTCTAGAATTTGCATATGCATACCTTCCAGTAACTATTTGATCCATGCAATATTTGAGCAGTTTGGAGCAGCAACAACATATTTTGCCTCTGCAGTAGATTGTGAGATGCATCCTTGTTTCTTGTTGATCCATGTGATAGGTCTGTCACCCATGAAGAATGCTCCTCTAGTTGTGCTCTTCCGGTCATCAATATTTCTAGCCCAATCAGCTTCGGTAGAGACTTGAAGTTCAAATTTTCCTTCTCTTCTATACAATAAGCCATATTCCTTGGTATTTTTTAGATATCTTAGAATTCTTTTCACAGCAGTCATATGTGACTCTCTGGGATTAGCAGAAAATCTAGAAACTATTCCTACTGTATGTACAATATCTAGTCTAGTATGTACAATATACATGAGTTATCCAATCATTGTTCTGTATAAAGTCTGATTTACCTCTGATGACTTGTCCTCCTTTGTCAGTATGCATCCAGTTTCCATTGATGTTCCAACTGGTTTGGATTCTTCCATCTTGAATATTTTAAGTACTTCTTTGATGTATTTATATTGTGTAATGAAAATACCTTCTTCCTGTTGCATGATCTGCAGACCAAGAAAGAACTTGATCTTTCCAAACATAGACATCTCAAATTATTTTCTCATCTCATTTGCAAATGATTTGCATAGCATATCATTGCCTCCAAATATGATGTCATCAACAAATATCTCAGCAATCAAAATGTTAGCGTTAGTATCTTCCTTCAAGTAAAGATTACTCTTTTCACTAGTTCTTACAAATCCAATGCTTATAAGATAGGAATGAAGTCTTTCATACTAGGCTCAGGGTGCTTGTTTCAATCCATACAGGGCTTTGTGTAGTCTACATACCATGTCCCTCTTTTTTGGATCAAAAAACCCTTCTTTTTGTTCAATGTATACCTCTTCTTCAAGTATTCCATTCAGGAATGCAGACTTGACATCCATTTGATATACTCTGAATCCTTTATATGCAACATAAGAAAGCAATATTCTTACTCCTTCTAGTCTAGAAACAGGTGCAAAGGTCTCTCCATAGTCCATTCCTTCTTCTTGTGCATACCCCTTGCATACTAGTCTTTCTTTATTTCTTGTGACTTCTCCATTTTCATTCAGCTTATTCCTGAATATCCATTTTGCATCGATGACATTCTTGTCATCTGGTCTCGGTACAAGTGTCCATGTCTTGTTTTTCTCTATTTGTTCAATCTCTTCATTCATTGGACTTATCCATTCATCATTATCTACTGCAACATTGACAGATTTGGGCTCATACTCACAACTAAGACATCTTGTATTTAGATACTTACTTCTAGTTCTCATACCATCCTTCTTTTCTCCAATGATATGGTTCTATGGATGGTTCCTTTTGACATATCTTGCAAGTACAAGTTCAACTCTTTGTCTATCAACTTGATCATCATTTTGTTCTTCATCAAGTTGTGCATCATCTTGAGAAATGTTTTGATCGTCGGTATTTGCAACCTGATGCTCAGGAGCTCTACATTGTTTGTAGGGTAGAGTGTCAGGTTCCTCATTGTAAGTAAACTTATTGAAGTCCTCTGGTTCTTTAGTGCTTCCCTGTTCATTCTTCTTTGCAAATTCACCTATCTTTACATTTGCACTTTCAATAATTTTGTTAGAGGCTTTGTTTAGACATTTATAAGCCTTTCTCTTGGTAGAATACCCTATAAAAATTCCTTCATCACTCTTGGAGTCAAGTTTTCCATTTCTATCATCTTTTAAGATATAACATTGACTACCAAATTTTTTGAAATAACTTACATTAGGTGTGTATCCATACCATAGCTCATAAGGTGTCTTTCTTCAATTGTACTCTGTTTAATGTGTAAATAGAAGTACTGACAACTTCCCTCTAGAAGATATGGGTGATGCCTTTGTCTATCATTAGTGTCCTTGCACAATCAACTATGGATCTGTTCCTTCTTTCAGCAATTCCATTCTGTTGTGGTGTTCTCGGTGTAGAGACTTGTCTTTTGATTCCATGTTCATTACAAAAGTTAGTGAATTCATCTGAAATAAATTCCCCTCCTCTATCTGACCTTAAGAATTTTAACTCCTTACCACTTTTCTTCTCAACCATTTCTTTGTACCATTTAAACATCTTAAATGCTTCTGATTTATCTTTTAGAAACATGACTATCATCATTCTAGAGTAATCATCAACAAAGAGAATAAACTATCTATCTCCATAATAACTCTTTGTCCTCATAGGTCTACATAAATTAGTATGGACTAATTCTATAATTGCATCAGATGTATGGGTTTTGCTTTTGAAACTAGACATTTTCATTTTACCTTTTTGACAATTGTTACACATGATGTTGTCGGGCTTGGTCATTTTCAGTCAGCCTCTGACATTTCTCTTATTGCTAATCTTTATCATGTTGTCAAAATTTGCATGACACAATATTTTGTGCCACAACCATATGTCTTCATTTGTAGCAATCAAACAAGTGGATTAAGTATCATTCAGATTTAAGTTACCTTTTGTTTGCTCACTGGTACCAATCAGATTTCTAAATTTATTGAAGATCTTTGCATTCTTATTTTCAAATGCTACTTTGTGACTTGAATTATTCAACTGAGAAACACTCAATAGATTATAATTCAATCCATTTACCCAATAAGAATTTTCACATTTTATCTGGTTATTCAACATTATGGTTCCTCTACCTTCAGCTGGAAAAGGTGTGTCATTGCCCATTCTTACTGAACCACCTTTATAGTATTCAAAAGTCTCAAAGTTTTTCTTATCACTGGTCATATGGTGAGTGTAGCCACTATCTATGATCCAAAAATCAGTTTTGCTAATTTTAGATATGAGAGTTGTTTCTACACACCTTTCTTCATCATCATTTGAATCATCCTTTACAGCCACAAACACCATCTTGATGTCTTCATCAGATTCGGTTTCAGTATCATCATCCTTGCATTTTTCTAGGTAACTGGCCTTCTTTCCTTTGTCCTTATAGTCTCAGGTATTTCTTCTTTCTGATCATTGATAGCTTCTGTAATCACCTCTGTCAGACTTCTTTTCAATTGATCTATCATTACTTCTGTCATCTTTTCTTATGTTAGTACATCTTGCAGCAAAGTGTCCAATCTCTTTGCAATTAAAACAAACAAGTGGTAATTTACCTTTGTATTTACCTTTGCCTCTCTGCATCCTTCTAGCCATAAGTGCTTCAATTTCATCAAGGTCATTTTCTTCACTTTCACTATCACTATCTTTTCTCATAGTGTTTTTATGACTTGATTTACTTATTCTCCTAGAAGTTTTGAATGCAGACTCTATTTTTGGTAAGACACTATTATCAAAGTTATTCATCTCAAATGAAATTAGTCTTCCAATCAAAATTTCGAGAGTAACATTGCTATTTTCTACTACTCTCATTTCTTGAATGACAGATACTCTAATAGCATAAGTAGGCAGTAAGGTTCTTAGAGTTTTACTTACCATTGTATCTTCTTCTAGTACACCTCCAACTCCTCAGATAGCATTGACTACATCTTTGATTCTTGTGTTGTACTGAGTGATGTTTTCACCTTCTTTCATTTTGAGGTCATCAAACTTTTCTCTAAGGCTTTCTTCCTTGGCTCTCAAAATATTTTTGTCACCACCATGTACAAGCTTCAATTTGTCCCACATCTATTTTTCAAATTTTCATTCTTTGACATCTTTAAATTTAGCATCAAAGAGTGAGGAAGCAAGCTCTATCATCATGTCGTTGTGTTCATGCTTCTCTCTCATTTGTTCAACTATTGGTGCTCCTGTGGGCAACACATATTTAGTTTCTAGGAATTGAGTAACATCATTACCAATGCCTGATAAGTGGAGTCTTATCCTACTTTTCCATGAAGAAAAATTATCTTTGTTCAACTTGGGCACATCTCATATTTTCATCTTGTGATCTTTGGCTTAGGTCTTGAAACCTTCCTTCTAAGCACACAAGATCTGATACCAATTATTAGTAATAATTGAGAGGGGGGGGGGGGGTGAATCAGTGACCTTAAAAATTAATCCTTAAATCAACCCTTCAAAACTTATAACCACAGATTATATCTCAATTTATCTTCTTTCCTACAAGATGAATGCCTTGAATAACTTATATCAATTTACTACTTGTCAGATTGCTTTGTTAAACCTTCTTCTGTATGTTTATCGATAAGCAGTCATCTATTTATTGAAATAAAGTAAATATGCAGAGTATACCGATAAATCCATAATGAATTATGTAAGATACAAAATAGTAAATAAATGAAACATACACACATAACACATGGATTTTTAATGTGGAAACCCTATTAAGGGAAAAAACCAATGGGACCAATACCCCAAATTTTTACTCTTCTGAAGTGAGCCCTGTTAGGAGCCAACCCTGTTAAAGGTTACAAACACACTGTTAGGTGTGACCTTGTTAGAGGATTTTATACATAGAGGTTGTCACTTAGATCGGGCATCTAATGTCATCCTTGAATCATCCTCTTTCTTAGACTGTCAATAGGCATCAAGCATATCCAATGCTACTTTCATGAATCAACCTTTTTGGCACTCCTTGAGATGTACCTCAATATATAGAAGATTGTTAAGTCCTGCTTGGTTAAGAGACTTGATGCTTCAATGGTTAAACTGAAACACTATGACCTATTCATATTGTAACTTAAATTGCATATTTTTAGATCTATTTAAGTACATTACCTCTTTGACCAATGTATCAATTCAATCCTTGTGCTCCACACTTTCTTCTCTGTGATGTTGTTCTCATTGTTCGTCGGTGTCTGTAGAATTCCTTAGCTCTTCCTTTAGCTTGTTTGATCACCACTCCTCAACATCCTCTTTCTATTCTCTCCCCTTTTGATCCCCATTGAAAATGAATTAAGGTTGTCTCTTATATAGACACAATATTCATTGTTTCTTGGTTCTTGATTCTTGGCGTGATAAACAATCTAGCCAATTTGATTTGAAGCATAACTCCTGATTTGTCTCATAGATATCTTCTTGCCAACTGTACAAATCAGCTTTAAATCAATTACTTATCTTTGGCTTTATCTAGATGATGAAAATAATGATAAGTATTTGTTAACTCTATCTTTAGCTTCTTGCTAGCTAAACATTTTGTCATTTTCTAAATTCTCTCTTCTCTCGGTCAATACTTCAGTTAGTCATCGGTGATAACTAACTATTTTATTGGTGTGACTTTAGTTGTCATCGGGATCTCCTTCCTTGTCTTTTCCATCAGGCAAAACTGAGATCCTTTCTGTTGGGTTACTCTGTGTTTTTCTCGTCGAGCAACACTGTAACTCTACTCGTCGATAATTCTATGTATTTCTTCGTCGGGCAACACTGTGACTTTGTTCTTTTTCTCTAACCATCGGGTGTACTCCATTGGTGTATGCAGTCACTTAGTGAACACTAGACTTGTATTCATTACTAATTAGCATAGCCTTGATTCATGAGTTCTTTGAAGTCCTTGGCAGTATCTTTATGACCACACAGATTATATTAAGTTGACATCAATGACAATACAATACATTAACTGATTTAATGCCTTGCATGATCATCAACTTAACATCTTCAAATATTTAATCACTTACATGTCATCAAATACATAATGGAGGGAGCATATCTCCCAATGACAAATTTATACTATTAAAAGAATATTAAAAAATTTAGGAAACTTAATATTACTAAAAATTCTTACCTTCCAAAGAAAAAGTGCATCTCCAAATGAAATCTATCTACGGAAAAGGACCATCAATATACGAAATGCAAAGATGTAGCTCCACTACTTAATATCTATGCCATATGCAATATAAATTCTTCAATTAAAAAAATTGCACATTTCATAAAATTATAGAAGAAAATACTATGACTCATGGAAAAATACAATAAAGAACATTATGAAAAACCAAGACCGAACAAACAAAATATTAGTTCATGTTCTAATGTAAATAAAAATATTCAATGGAAAGAATTCATATTTACCATTGGCTTTGCCTCTCCACACACACAAGGCTGTAAAATACAATTTATCAGAGGTAACTACAACTTGCATCTATGACCATTATTTATTTTTGTACTCTGCCAAATTAGAGTTGTCAAAGCTTTTGATTTTCCAAAAGCATTGAAAAAGTAAGTCATAGCTACACCAAAATTGAACTAATTATACCCTACAATGAATAGTAATGTAGTCTTATATCAGTGATCAAATACTAAATACAGCTATAAGTTTGATAAATTGAAAAACCAAGTACCAAACAAAACTTGCACATTTATGACTTAAGATTAGAAAAACAAAACCTGCAATCTTAAGAACATCAAAACTTTCAATTAACATAGAATTTATAGAAATTTATATTAATATACTATGTGGATTCAAAAATGCTTACTGTGCCTCAATTACCTGTAAGATAATATATAATGCATCTCCAAATGTCAACACAACACATCTAATCTAATTCAATGTTTTTGTAATTGTTACCAATTTTGTGCACAACTCAAATTGGCAGAGCTGATCTAGCTTTGCCCATTATTAAGTGAACGTTCATTTCATTTTCTAATTTTCCTAAGTTATTTGCATATGGTTGAGTCAAAGAAAGATTTCAATCAAGAAGCTTTCAATCATCTTTCAAGTCTCTAATGCATCATGAATCATTGTATGCTAAGTTAACTCTCTTTTTTAAGAAGAAATACTTTTGACGTAATTATGTAAGTAAAATTTACCATATTCAAGCTTTTGAAAGAAACACATCTACATGACCACTTAATAAAGCTCAAATTAATGTAAATAAATGTATGTTTCTTTTATTTGAACCTTAAAATATATTGTAAGATGTCAACCCAATATAAAGAATAGTGATACAATGTTCTTATACAATGATTTTTATAGCATCAAATGATAATGAGAAAAATGCATTACATGTAATATCCAGCTAATGGACACAGTCAACAATCAAAACATTGTATTAATGAGGAACAAGCCAATGACCTTATAAAGATACATTGAAAGAGCAAGATCAATAATTCAATACTGATACCACAACAGAACATTGAAGATCAAATATAGATGTATAAGATCATATTTCCACAATTTTTTGATGAAGGGGACTCCCCTTAATACCACAAGTACACGATAGAAACAAACAGAAACAACAAAAATTTGCAAGAATAGAAAATTGGCTTCTTATTGGCTCCACAAATGTGGAATTACAAACTTCAGAATTACAATATCAAAAGCCACATGGGCATCCCTTACAATAATCTATAGGACATAGCCTCAAATAACCACCCAGAACTGCCCTAGAAAACACCACGGGCCTTCCTTAAATAGACAATTTTCCACCGCCCGAGAAGGTTCCAGAAATCTAGCCATTAAGGCTGACTACCCTTAGCATTTAATTATTTTTCACTTTTATTACACAAGGGTCGGCTTTTAATATTTACAAAACATGAGATTAGGTAGCCCAACTTCTGGAAGCCATAACTTTTGAACCGTAGCTCTGATTGGCTATTATAACCACTTTCCAGAAAGGGGAGATTGCGATCTACAATGCCTGACTCGCAAAGCACCAGTCAACCAGGGGTTCGAACTCAATTCAGAGCCTCTAAGATCCTAAAAATTGAGCTCAAAGGTTTTGCACCCTAAAATCTCAACAATAAATCCTTAATAACTTCGCCAATATAGATGATCTGGCAATGAAATTCAACTAGCATTCTTATATGACTAAGATGAACCTT
>MU224270.1:27261-79982 GCA_018584345.1 Thuja plicata
TGAGGACAAAGAGTTATTATGGAGATAGGTATTTTATTCTCTTTATTGATGATTACTCTAGAATGATGACAGTTATGTTTCTAAAAGATAAATCTGAAGCATTCAAGATGTTTAAATGGTATAAGGCCATGGTAGAGAAAAAAAGTGGTAAGGATCTGAAATGTTTGAGATCAGATAGAGGAGGAGAATTTATATCAGATAAATTCACTAATTTCTGTAATGAGCATGGTATAAAAGATAGGTTTCTGCACCAAGAACACCACAACAAAATGGGATTGCTGAGAGAAGAAAAAAATCAATAGTTGATTGTGCTAGAACACTGGTGATAGAGAAAGACATCACAAAAATCTTCTGAAGGGAAACTATTAGTATTGTTGTCTACACACTAAACATAGTATAATTGAAGGACACAAAGAAGACACCTTATGAGCTATGGTATGGTAAAACACCCAATGTAAGTTACTTCAAAATCTTTGGTAGTCAATGTTATATCTTAAAGGATGATAGAAATGGAAAGATTGACACCAAAAGTGATGAAGGTATCTTTCTAGGGTATTAGCAAAGCTTATGAATATCTTATCAAGGCTTCTAACAAAATTGTTGAAAGTGCAAATGTAAAGATAGATGAATTTGCAGAAACGAATGAGTTGGAAAGAACAAAAGAACCAGAGGACTACAACAAGTTTATATACTATGAAGAACCCAAAAATCTTCCCAAGAAATAGTGCTTAATTCCAGAACAAAAAAATGTTGCAACTGATGGTCAGGATGCAATTACCAACGGTCAGGATAATGATCAAAATAATGTGCAAGGTGATGAAGAATAGAATGAAGATCAAAATGATGATCAAGCTAATAAACAAAGAGCTATACCTATACTTGCAAGATATGTAAGAAGGAACCATTTAGAGATCCAGATCATAGGAGATAAGAAAGCTGGTACAAGAACAAGAAGTAAGTCTTTAAACTCTAATTGTTTAATATGTGAGTTTGAGCCAAAATTTGTCAATGATGCACTTGATAATGAAGAATGGATAAGTGCTATGAATGATGAGATTGATCAGATTGAGAAGAATAAGACATGGTCACTTTTCCAAGATGAGATGACAAGAATGTCATTGGTACAAAATGGATATTCAGGAATAAGCTGAATGAGAATGGAGAAGTCACAAGAAACAAATCAAGACTAGTATGCAAGGGGTATGTACAAGAGGAAGGTATAGAATATGGAGAGACCTTTGCACCCATTGCTAGGCTAGAAGGAGTAAGAATATTACTTGATTATGCTACATTCAAAGGATTCAAGGTATATCAAATGGATGTCATGTTAGCATTCCTAAATGGAATACTTGAAGAAGAGGTATACATTGAACAACCAGAAGGGTTTGTAGATCCAGACAAGAGAAACATGGTATGTAGACTTCACAAAGCCTTGTATGGATTAAAAAAAGCTCCCAGAGCTTGGTATGAATGAATTCATTCCTATCTTATAAGTATTAGATTTGTAAGGACTAGTGAAAACATTAATCTTTATTTGAAGGAAGATGCTGATGCTAACACTTTGATTGCTGAAATATTTGTTGATGATATCATATTTGGAGGCAATGATATGCTATGCAAATAATTTTCTAATGAGATCAGCAAAGAGTTTGAGATGTCTATGTTTGGAGAGATCAAGTTCTTTCTTGGTCTACAAATCATTCAACAAAGTGAAGGTATTTTCATTACATAGTCCAAATACATCAAAGAGGTCCTGAAAATATTCAAGATGGAAGATTCCAAACTAGTTGGAATACCAATGGCTACTAGATGTAAGTTAACAAAGGAGGACACAATAGTAGAGGTAAATCATACTTTGTACAGATCAATGATTGGAAAACTCATGTATGTTCTACACACTAGACCAAATATTGCACATGGAGTAGGAATTGTTGCTAGATTTTCTGCTAACCCCAGGGAATCACATATGATTGCTATGAAAAGAATTTTAAGATATATAAAGAACACTGAGGAATATGGCTTATGGTATAGAAGAGAAGGAAAATTTGAACTTAAGGTGTTTACCGATGCTGATTGGGATGGTAATCTTGATGACCAGAAGAGAACAACTGGAGGAGCATTCTTTATGGGTGACAGACTTGTCACATGGATAAGAAAAAAGAAAGGATGCATCTCTCAGTCTACTGCAAAAGCAGAATATGTTGATGCTGCTGCAAATTGCTCAAATATTGCATGGATCAAATAGTTGCTGGAAGGTATGCATATGAAGATCTTAGAACCAGTGATTATCTATTGTGATAACACCAGTAAAATAAACATTTCCAAGAATCTAGTCATGCATTCCAAGACTAAACACATTGCTATCAAGTATCATTATTTGAGAAAACAAGTTCAAGAAAAGGAAGTGATACTTGAGTATGTGCAATCAAAAGAACAATTGGCTGATATCTTCACCAAGCCACTGCCCAAGGATACATTTGAGTACTTGAGAAAGAGACTAGGGTTCAAACCCTTGTCTACCGGTCAGTAAAATGACTGAAGGTTGCATCAGCCTACATATTATCAGAATATCAGAAATGTTGATGCAAGAAAAAAGATGAACTTCAAAGCTACATCTATATACAGACAGATATATATCAGAACTGAGCACCAAAGCATATTGTTGTATTGTTGATGAATAAGGGAAATTCAAGGAATATATTATGGATGGAGAAAAATTATTGTTTGACATGAATGTCAGATATTTGTAAGATATTTTTTTGGAATTATTGTTAAAGAAAGAGAAATTATCCATATTATCAAATCTTTCTGGAAATAGAAAGAGATTATCCATTATCATCTAAACTCCAACAGGGAGAGATTCTTTCCTTAGGAAGAGAAAATTGTATGGAAAGATTATACAAAGGGAGAGTTACTGACAAGAGAAAAAGACATTAAAAGAAAAGAACAATCAAGAGAGAGAAATTGACACAAGGAGAGGACACAACACATCAGAAGATAGAGAGTGCAAGAATCAAATCTAAGCTAAAACAAATCTTACCAATGGTCAGACATTTATCTATTGACAGAACAAAAATATTGGTAGTTTGATGAATCTCAACTGTTGTATTTCATATTGTATTAGAAATAGTATAGTGTGATAATATAGTATGTTGCCATTAATGCCAAAGGGAGAGATTAATGACATGTAACCGATTGAATGTTTGACAATGGTAAGTTGAAGATAATGCAAGGCATTAAATCAGTTAATGTATTGTATTGTCATTGATGTCAACTTAATATCATCTGTATGGTCATGTACATAATGCCAAATATTTTAGAGAATCAATGGAACAAAGGTTATGCTTTCAGCAATACATAAAAGTCATGTATTCACTAAGTGAAAAACAACACTGACGAAGTGCATACCAATGGTCAGAGCAAAGAAGAATAGTCACAGTGATACCCGGTGAGCTAAAGTATAGTGTTTCCTAACGAAGCAAAACCATAGTGATGCCTGACAAGAAAATTCAGAAGGTTGCCCGACGAGTAAAATTTCAATGATTCCCAATGAACGGAGATCACAAAGGTAACTAGAGTCCAACCAATGGAACTATCATTTGTCACTGATAACTAACTACAAAGGTGACCGACGGAATAGAGAGTTCAGAAAATGACAAAATATCTAGCTAGCAAGAGCTAAAGATAGACTTAACTGGTTGTTTTCTTTCTTTTATTTGACCAGAGTTAAGTGATTTATTTAAAAATGATTTGTATAGTTGGCAAGAAGATAATTATGAGACAAATAATAAGTTATCCTTTAAATCTAATTGGCTGGATTGTTTTTCACACCAAGAATCAAGAATCAAGAAATAGTGAATATCATGTCTATATAAGAGACAAGCTTAATTCATTTATGAATGGGATTAAGGGGAGTGAATAAAAAGAGGATGCTAAAGAGAAAATGATGAAGAATAACTTCATACAGTCTTGATCAATCAAGTTGAAGGAGGGCTAAGGAATTCTGCAGACACTGACAAACAGTGAAGCATAGCATCATAAAGCAGAAAGTGTGGAGCATAAAGAATTGAATTGATACATTGATCAGAGAGGTAATGTACTTAAATAGATCTAAAAATCTGTAATTCAAAGTTGCATTAGAAATAGGTCATAGTGTTTCATTTTAACCATTAAGCATCAAGTCTCTTAACCGAGCAAGACTTAACAGTCTTCTATATATTGAGGTACATCCCAAGGAGTGCCAAAAAAGGTTGATTCATGAAAGTAGCATTGGATTTTCCCAATACCTATTGACAGTCTAAGAAGGAGGCTGATTCAAGGATGGTAACAATAGATGTCCAATACTAAGTGACAACCTCTATGTATAAAATACTCTAACAAGGTCGCACTTAACAATGTGTTTTTAACCTTTAACATGGTTGGCTCCTAGCAGGGCTCACTTTAGAAGAGTGAAAATTTGGTGTACCGGTCCCAGTGGTTTTTCCCTTAACAGGGTTTCCACATTAAAAATTCATGTGTTATGTGTGTATGATTCATTTATTCATTTTTTTGTATCTGACATAGTTAACACTGGATTGATCGGTATACTCTACTTATTTACTGAGTTTTGGTAAATAGTTATACTGCTTATCAGTAATCAAGAAAGAATAAAGATTGATAGAAAACACCGAAAGATAGTTAAATATTATAAGCATTTCATGGCATGCATCTTTTAGGGACTTAATAATCTGAGGTTTATTGATTGGTGGTTAAGTTTGAAGGATAAATTTTTGAGGCTACTGATTCACCCCCCCTCTCAGTTATTACTAACAATGTCAGCCACCTAATTTCTCTCCATCCCACTTTTCCCTCTTGTGTCATAATTAGCCTAATTTCTCACATGGCATTCCCATTGATTTCTCTCATTTCCTGCCCCACTAATTTATCCTTCCAAAATTAAACAATTTTTCATAGTTTCTCATTTGCCCAAAATGAGTTCTTAAACACAATCATAACCCTTGATTAATATTTTTCTTCTCCGGCATCAAGGTCATTTTTCACCATAGTCTTTCCTGTCTTTTTCATTTCCTTCATATCGATTGAACTTTAATCTAAAAAGAATGAAATTTGTGCCTTCAACAAAATGAGAGCAATATGGTCTTATTGATATCCCTAACAAACTTTTACTTTTCCCTAAAGTCCTCCATGACAACCACATATCATTGGCCAAGAAATTTCAACATATTTGGAAGAAGAAATGAGGCTCTTGAGCATTGTATTGTCATCTATTCTGAGTTATGAAATCTATAATTATTGATAGCTAAATCCAAACCATTTTCCCTCCAATGGTGGTTGTTGACTTTCCATCTTGGAAGTTATTTGTGTGTATTTAATTATCAAATCAATGAAATTTGGAAAAAAAATCAGAGCATTCTTGCCATTGGATGGTAAGGATAAGAAGAGGAAGCACTCTGTCAAATGGGACTAGTGCTATGTGGAAAATAGGCTTGGTGGTCTGGGGTTAAAGGACTTGAGGAAGCAAGGGATAGCTCTTGTTGTTAAGTGGATTTTTCAGGGCTATTGAAGGGGTTGAACCATGGAAGGGTTCAATAAAGAATAATCTCTTTGGCAGTCCCAAAAGGTGCCAAAAAATGGAAGAACATGTCTCTCAGTGACCTCCTTACTTGTAGGTAGGTAGTTATCTGCATTTGACCCAATGTATTCTAGAGTCTAAGGCATGGGCCTTAGTCGAGATAAGTTACTAAATTTTTCTTTCTAATAGATAAGAGAAATGTTTATGGACCAAAGTCTATCTAGTGGAACTTGGAACATAAGGGAAAGAAAATTGCACTATTATAAGGCTTCTCAACCAAAAAGTGGCCCTGAATTGGCATCAAATGCATTAAATATATCTTATGTAATGGTCAGCAACTGGATTGGGCTACTCTTTGCATGAGGTACCATATGCCTCAATTGAATCGGAGGACTTATACTAAGCTTGTATGGTTTTTAACTTTCCTATCACATATGTTGGGGAATAGAAACATTTCAAGGACTTTAAAATGGATTGATGGATCCCTTTTGTGCAAAACTAAAGATGAAGATATATACAAAACACTTTCAAATAACTTTATTATATTTGAGCATACTAATAGATCTTAGAATATTATTGTTGAGAATATAATATTACAAAAACACTTTTAGAAACTAAAATTATAATATTATGGACTAACATTTTGGAAACTAAAAAGACTTGTTTCAGGTGGTTAATGATCCTTGAAAGGATGCCATATAAATGCATGGTTTTAATTCTTATTTGTGCTCTATATGCAGGAAAACTAATATCATTAGAGACATTTTTTTTATTGTATCTTTTCTAAAGATACTTGCTATATGATTTTTAATGGATTCCATGTTTGGAGTAACAATTATAACAATATTTGTATTGAGATTGTTTTGGCTAAGTTGGAGGCATGAAAAATATGCATAGCTTATTTTGGCTTTCTTTTACTACTGAATATTTATGGCACATCTAGAAAGTAAGAAATAATGAGATCTTTAATGGGGTAAGAAGAAAGCTTACTACGTCATATAAGAGACACACACTTTGATATTGTCTCACAAGTAACAATAATGATAGAGATATCAAACACCAAATTTCTCAGGTTGCTCAGGGATAGAATTGTGACATTGACTTGGAAAGAGATGAGATATGGACACACATGGTTAATAAACATGCTCAACAAAAAAATGATTAGTAGATGGATTAGGTTTTGCAACGCTGGCCAAATAATCAAAATGTTATGACTCACCTATACATCTTTCTAAATCTTAACGCAGGTGATCATCATATAGACTAATATCAGCTAAAGGGATCCCTACCTCTGATGAAATCACGGTGTATGTTCTCATTAGGTTCTCAGATGAAAAAGTTGTAATATGCTCATTATATTGACTAATATCAATTAGGCCATCCTAGGGTATACGCCTGCAGTCATGTAATATTCTCTTAACCAATGGCTAAAAAATAAGACATACCTCAAATGGTGAGTACGCGGTGGCTTGTTGATATTATACTTGAAGTCACTGATAGAATTAAAAAAATGACTTTTCAATACGCTGCTACCGCAAATGAAATAATTTAAGCATCAAAAAATTTAGAAATTACAAGTTGTTATACCCTAAACGTGAAGGAAACCAGCTGAATTTCAAACCCGGGGGTAACACTAGTGATAATCGATGATGAACGAGCTATTAGATTCTTCAGTTGTGACTGCTAGATTCAATACAACAAGAGCCCTCTTCACACAATGGTATAGTTTACTAATTAGGGCCCTCTTCTGTGCACATGCACAACTCGTTCACAAATGAGCCTTTCTTTTTCTTTTCTTTTTTTTTTATAATCAGGAGGGTGTCGCAATTACAATGGTATCATCAGTATTACGACAACATCAGGGGCACTTGGAAAAAAAATACAAAAATCACACACAAATGGTAGCATCGTCGCAAATTGGTGTCAAAATTTGACCCCAAATATTGTAGTGAGTATACCTCCAACTCCTCAGATAGCATTGACTACCTCTTTGATTCTTGTGTTGTACTGACTGATGTTTTCACCTTATTTCATTTTGAGATCATCAAATTTTCCTCTAAGGATTTCTACCTTGGCTCTCAAAAAATTCTTGTCACCACCATGTACAAGCATCAATTTGTCCCACATCTGCTTAGCATTCTTGCAAGATTTGACATCTTCAAATTCAGCATCAGAGAGTGAGGAAGCATGCTCTATCATCATGTCATTGTGTTCATGCTTCTCTCTCATTTGTTCAACTGCTGGTGCTCCTTTGGGAAACACATATTCAGTTTCTAAGTATTGGTAACATCATTACCAATACTTGATAAGTGGAGTCTTATTCTACTCTGCCATGAAGCAAAATTGTCTTTGTTCAACTTGGGCACATCTCATTTGTTCATCTTGTGATCTTTACCTTAGGTATTGAAACCTTCCTTTCTAAGCACAGAAGCTCTGATACCAATTGTTAGTAATAACTGAGAGGGGGGGGGGTGGTGAATCAGTGGCCTCAAATTTTAATCCTTAAATCAACCCTTCAAACTTCTAACCACAAGTTATATCTCAAGTTATCTTTTGTCCTGCAAGAGGAATGCCATGAAATACTTATATCAATTTAGTACTTGTTGGATTGCTTTGTTAAACCTTCTTCTATATGTTTACCAATAAGCAGTCATCTATTTACCAAAACACCGTAAATATGTAGAGTATATCGATCAATCCATAATTAACTATGTAAGATATAGAATAATAAATAAATGAATCATACACACATAACACATGGATTTTTAACATGGAAACCTTGTTAAGGGAAAAACCACTAGGACTGGTACCCCAAATTTTCACTCTTCTGAAGTGATCCATGTTAAGAGCCAACCCTGTTAAAGGTTACAAACACACTGTTAGGTGTGACCTTGTTAGAGGATTTAGAGATAGTTTGTCAACTAGATCTGGTATCTAATGCTACCATCCTTGATCAAACACTCAATTGGCCTGTCAATAGGTATCGGGCATATCCAATGCTAATTTTGTGATCAAAATTTTTGATACTCCTTAGGATGTATCTCAATTGAAAAAGAATTTTAAGTCCTGCTTGGTTAAGAGGCTTATATGATTTAATGGTTAAACTAAAACACTAATGATTTGTTCATACATACAACTCAATTGCAGATTTTTAGATCTATTGTAGGTCCATTACTTCACTGATCAATATAATAAAATATATACCTTTTCTCCACACTTGTTCTTCTCTGTGATGCTTGTCTCACTGTTCGTTGGTGTCTATATAATCTAGCTCTTCCTTTAGTTTGTTGATCGGGATTGAATTGAAGACTTTCTTCTCCTTTAGATTTCCTTTAGCGTCTTTCCTCTTGTCTTGTTCACCCCACACACACAATTTGTAATGAATTGAGTTTTTCTCTTATAGACATGATTTCCTCTTTTTTAGGCTTTCTTGATCTTGGCGTTTTCAACAATCTTTGCCAATAGATTTAAAACAAATCTCCATTCTGATCTCATAGAGATCTTCTTGCCAACTGGACAAAGAAACTTTAAATCAATTACTTATCTTTGGATTTATTAGGATGATTAAAACAATGATAAGTATCTGTTAACTCTATATTTAGCTTCTTGATAGCTAAGCATTTTTGTAATTTTCTGAACTCTCTGTTCTTTCGGTCAACACTTTAGTTAGTCATCGATGATAACTGACTGTTCCATTGGTGTGACTTCAGTTGTCATCAGGATCTCCGTCCTTGTCTTCTCCATCGGGTAACATTGAAATTATGTATGTCGGGTTACTCTATGTTTTGCTCATCGAGAAACACTGTAACTCTTCTCGTTGGTAATGCTGTGCATTTGTTCATCGGGGAACATTGTGACTTAGTTATTTTACTCTAACTGCCAGGTGCACTCCTTCGGTGTATGCAGTCACTTAGTGAATTCTTGAGTTATATGCATTACTGATAGCATAGCCTTTGATTCATCAGTTCTTTGAAGTATTTGGTAGTATTACAATGACCATACAGATTATATCAAGTTGAAATCAATGACAATACAATACATTAACTGATTTAATGCCTTGCATGATCATCAAATAAATATCTTCAAACATTCAATCAGTTACATGTCATAAACCTTTGCTAAAGATAAGTATATCAAAGCCACTCCCATTGTTGAAATCATGGGATACCACAGTACTTGTCTGGGAGAAAAATAAAAAGGAAGAAGGATTTTCATCACAATGAAAGGTTATCCGCGTGGCAAAGGATTGGGTTCCTTAGAACCTTGGAAAAACTTTGCTAAGGATTATTTCTTAGTTGAATTTGATTTAGACACTAAAGAAGATTTCTTTGAAGTACCTTTCCAATACATTTAAGATGACCTCGATGATTATGCCCTATTGATCTCTAAGTTTTTTTATCATTAGTGTCCCACACTTAGTCATTTATCTAGGCAGTTTTAGCCAGTCATCACTACGGCTGAGCTATCCAGTATAAGCCAAGCTATCCAAAATAGTCCTTGTTAAGCATATAATAGTTGCTGAGTCACATGGTTACCAAGTTCAATCCATGCTGAGCGCCAGAGTCTTTCAGTGCCGAGAAAGATAGTTTTGTTATGTATGGCAGAATTGACACCAATTTTGAGGTAAACTGTTTTGGGCTGACTTATCTAAGAATTTAATATTTTTAATGGGATAGTTATGCATTTAATTATTTGATCCCACTACATGGCATGTAGCCAATCACAAAATTGGATTGCCTAAGCGGCATAAGAATTTGATCCTAATTGTTGATCTAGATCTAATTTCTAGACCCACAAAGTATATGAAGATTTCTTCTTACCCTAATTCAGAGAACACATACAAGGTGTATGCGTACATGAGAGATGTGCGAAGGGTTGTTTTGATAGAGGAAGCATAGATATAGCAAAGTGAAAGTGCAGTGAGTAGAAGAGTAAAGATTTATCAGATTATTAGATCAAAGAAGGTATTGAAAAGAGGAGATCTGTTATCAGCATCAGAGTGCATATCGAAGGATTAGATCTTGAAACATTCTAACAAGTGTATTAGGTGAAATCTCTTAATAGAGTGGTTCTAACTGACCTTTTTAAATCTCTTAGCCAAGTGCTTACTTTGTTGTAAGTTTAAATCCTTTTACAAGGTAGATTGTAATAATCCGTAGCTCTTAATTGGGAAGACCTTTAATCAGGTAGATTACATATTGTGATCAAATCTTGTAGCCCTAATATGCACACTTTATTGCTGCAGTAGTGAAGATTTTGTGGGTGTCATCCTCACCCTAGTTTTACCTTATTGGGTTTTTGGGTTACCAAAATTCTATGTCTTGTGTTATTTATTTACTTTCATGAATGCTACTAGATGATAGATCAATTAAATTTATGTATAATTGTGGATCAGTTTGTTTTAAGAGATAAAAGTTGAAGATCTAATTCACCCTGATCTTAGCATCTTGCTTTCCCATATTGTATTTCCAACAATTGGTATCAAAGCTCAGTTGTCCTACAAAAGGTTTTAATCAACTTGATAAGTACATATCTTGAGATGGAGATTTTCAAATTGGGTAAAGTCATTGAGAATCAAAATATTGGAATTCAGCTACCATTACATCATCTTGAGACAACAAGACAAGAATTGAGAAAATCCTTGATATCTAGGAATGATTTGGCCAAACAAATGAATGACACTCATTATCAGGAAGAAGACACTACAAGCCTATTTCAGAATGGAAACTCTACTGAGAGCGATGCAGTAATTTCAAACCTGGAAAGGAATAACACATTGTGTGAAGAAGTCAGAAACCTGAAAAGAGAACAAGAAATGAAAATAGTAAGACTATGTGAAGTAGTGGAACAAAAGAAGAAAGTTGAAGATGACAAAGCTATGGCTGAAGAAGACAAAAGAATGATGACTATCAGACTTGATGAAAGGACACATGAAGTACAAATGATGACAAATAATCAGGTTGACATGGTGAATCAAATTCTACTTTCAAATCAAGAGATCAATAAGAAAGATATGGAAATGGTAAATATGAGATTTGAGAACAGTCAATTGAAAGATGAATTGAGATCTAAGAAAGAACTAAATGAAAGATTAAATAGACCCAATGAAGCTTTGACTCATTTTGAAAATCTGATGGAAACATCAAGGAGATCTAGAGATTCTTCTAGATTAGGTCATATCAAACAATAGACATCTACTGAGAAAGGAGAATCATCAAAGATTGGTGAAAAGAGGAATATAAAGACAAAGAACAACAAGCCTGTATTCCATCATTGTGGAAAACTAGGACACACTGCAAACATCTGCCAAAGCAAGAATGGTAGGTCCAATCCTAAACCTAAGTTCAATGGTTATTTCTTTAACTGTAAAAAGTTTGGACATCAAGCACATGAATGTTGGGAAAAGGAAAATAATGCACCTCCCACACCTAGATTCAATGGGTATTGTTACAATTGTCAAAAATTTGGACATAGAGAACAAGATTGCAGATCTAATGCTAAACAACAATGGACATCAAAGACACAAGCAAAAGTAACAAGGAAAGGTAACACTTACAATTGGGATTACAACAAATGGCATAGTTGTCACTACTATGGTGAGTATGGACATGTTCTAGAAAACTGCATAAAGACACATTTTAGAGGACAATCTAAGAGTTGGATGAATGGAAGCCTAGTTTTCTATAATTGTCTAAAAATTGGTCACACTAGGAAGGATTGCAAGACAAGTACCTGCTCCTACTATTGAAGAAATTAGAGCATAGATGAATCAAACATGGGTAAGAAAAATAGAATCGAGTAGTAGTGAAGCTACTGAAGCTAAGGTCACCCAATCCAATGGATCAGGTGATCACACCATCACTAATTAAGCAAGAAAGGTATGTAAGGAATTATGTTTATATCTCATATATTTTATTAGTTCCTAAAATATATAGTGCAAAAGTCCATATCTACATATGTTGAGAAGCATTAGGAAATTTTTTTGAAACATGTACCTAGAAAATTCAATATGCCCTAAAGGTGCCAAGCAACAGTGTTAGTGTACACTAAGACCGAGTTCTCTAGTGTATGCTGAGCTAGTATGGGTTGGGATCGAGAGATAGACAAGTTTTGTGAGTTAGCCGAGGACAGTTGTTTGGTACTCACTCAACAAATAGAACATTTATTGCAAACCTAAACTTTAACGTTTAGAGCCTATAAAGGAATGAGTCGTTCATTACTTATTTTTCACCTTGCGATTGAAAATTTCACAGTGTTGGAGAAATTTGTGAACTTGATTTCTGCAAAGATCTTTTGAAGACTTCTACAGCGTGTTGTCAGCTACCCCAAGTAAAAGTATGAATTTTGACATCTGCTGAGGTATTCTGTTCATTGTCTTTTTAAACCCTATTTCATTCAGAATCATGGCTGCTAGTTCTTCCACAACAAAAAAGAGTATGGAGAAGGAGTTGCTAAATGTTCAATTGGTGAGGAGCAACACCTGTGCACCTCCTAACTTCCAAGAAGTTCCTGAGAGTTCCATCTAGGGTGATCTAACTAGAGCCCTATCATCGATTCCACCTAAGGTACTCAAGATTCATGATATTAGGTCATGTTATATGTGCAAGGTAATTGAAGTTGGCGATCATGAACTAATAGAATCTTTCAGCAAATTGTGCAAAGACGAAGCCCTAAAAGATGAACACAAAGATTTAGCCAAGAGAGGGTTAACTCCTACCCTAGACTTTCTGAGGGATTTCAGAATGGAATGGATCAAGATTGTTCTGAGTCTTGTACATGACATGAACATATGGCTGGATAATGGACCAGTTAAGATTACAAAGGAAATCGTCCATTGTGAAACTAGTTATCCAATTCTTAACGGAAAGAGGACAATGAGATGTCAGAGTAAGGAAAACATAGAAGAATTCACTAGAGCCATTTGGAACAAAAGAGGAATGACGATCTCTACTATCATAAATTTGGAGTTTGATTTTGTGGTTAGGTTTATTGCTCATAAGTTTTATCAGTCGAGCTGACTAGATAGTGTCCCATGGATTGCAGTCGACCAGGCTTGGAAGATTGTGAAAAAAGGATCATACTTATGACCTTGCCAAGCTTCAACTGATGCAATTGGCCAAGAACCTTGCTTCAATCAGAAAGGAAAAGAATTCAATATGTAAGTTCAGATCTCTGCTCACTTATATATTTTTCTATATACATAGTACATTTCCTACTTTTGGGAACATAGTGTGGAAAATAGACAAACCTATCACACAGCAAATTAATGCATTTATTCAATAGTTAGGTGATAATTTTGACAATGTAATGGGAACATATTTTGTTGAATTCAAGAAAAAGATGAGATTGAGGAGTAGAATTCCCAGATCACTTGTTGAGAAACATTATGAGGATGTATGTTTCCTAGTAGACACAGATTTCACCTATGTGCAGGAAGTAGTGCCAAGGGTATCATTCCTAAGGCCATTACCTTATGAAGTGAATGTTGATGGGACATCTAAAACTATAACAACTCTATTGGCAGAGGAAATTGATAGTGCATCAAAAAATTTTGGAAATTATGAAGAAGCAAAGTCCAAAATCTCTATGGATTTAAAGGCATGCACTATGGAGAGGAAAAGGAAGAAGATTGTCAAAAATCTAAATAATATGGTTGGAATTGAGAGTGATGAAGAAGTAGAGGATGCACCTTTGGGTTTATCAATAGGACATGGAGAAGATATGTCTAGTGAAGAACAAGAGAGTGAACCTAAAAAGGATATCATTGTGAAAGGAAAAGGGAAGCAGCCAGAAGTTTCCAAGGCAACCAAACCAAGTCAAGCAAAACCAAATCAACTATTTTAGCACAAGTCGAGTCAATAAAGGTGTATGCAAAGAAGAATACTGGTGAGAGAAATTTAGGAAAGGGAAAACAAGTTGAAACTAAGGCACTGCTGAGCATACTTGAGAAAATCCCAAGGAGAAAACTAATCTTGAGTGATGAAGAAGATGAGGAGAAGATAGATAATAATGAACCTAGCAACATACCTACAACATCACATAAATGAATGACCAATATTGATAAGGTATGCAATAATATTAGGAGTACAACTAGTTTAGCAGGATTTAAATTTATCAAGTATGGGAAGCAAAGCATAGCTAACAAACACAAGATTCAGGAAGCATTGCTAGATCTGATGTGTACATACAAGATGACACCTGTAGAAATAGGAAATCTTATTCCTATAGAACTTTATGATATTTTATCACAAAAGTGGAAGTATGCTTTAATGACCAAAAGACAGATAAGGGAAGGAACACTAGCTAAGGTTATTCCTGATATAACCAAGAAATAGATAGAAAAAATTATTGAACAATATCAAAGGAAGTTTGTTCCTAAACAAAGAGCCTATGCAATAATGAAGAATGATGTTGAAGGAGTAGTTCAAAAAAGCACCAGAATATGAAAGGAAACATTTGGGTTAATCACTAAGAAGGCCGATGAGAAAGGTGAACACACCTCAGAGCCAAAGGAAATGGAAGAAGAAACTGCTACTGATCAAGCAGAGACTGAGACAGAACCACAAGAGAAAATAGGAGATGGGAAAATTGTATATTTGACAATGGATAGTCCCATTGACACTACACTTGGATAGAACAACAATGTGGATGCCGAGGATCAGAATGAGCTGGCAGACATAGATGTACAATCGCCCATTCGTACAACTAAGGCTAAGATAGAGATAGAAGGAGAAAAGGAGGTAATCAATACTAATCCACCTATTTTAGAGGTTGTAAAAATAGTTTTAGAGAGTGGAGATAAGATGGAATAAATTGCAAATAAACCTATAAAACAAGAGGCTATACAAGTGTTGGTGGATCTACCATACTTTGCAACATCTAGTTCAACTGGATCCAAAATAGAAAGTATACCTGATCCATAGGAAATCTTGACTCAGATGAAGGAAGAAATTGAAATTCATACTGAAAAAGGGAAGGAGATCACAAAAATTGAGCAGAGTTCCAGCTCACTAGAGCTCAAGAAGAGGAAGTTAAACAAGAAAAAGTCACCAAGCTTAAATGTCACATTAGATGAAGTCATTGTGATTTCTAAATGGGATCCTAAGAGTTTGACATATGAGCAGATTTAGACCCTTCAAGACTTATTGAAGAGGAAGAAGAGATGAGAGGAAATTAAGAGGGAACAAAAGAAGAAGCAAGTTCTACATGACATAAAGGATATTTTTGTTAAAGCTTTTGATATGGAAGATGAAAATTAGCATACACCAATACTAGAACAGTTAGTTCACATTGTGCAAAAAGTTACTGATGAAAATATTTAGGCCAATGAAAAATTGATGCAATGGTCTAAGAGAAGATTTGAGAACAAAGTCTTGGAGAAGATATCTGGAGAGATTGCTACCAAACAGGTTGAACTTTCTTCTCTTGTTGAGATTCTTGAGGAAGTTACAAATAATGTCTTTTCATTATATAAAATATTATGTGATGACATATTATTTATAAAGGAGAATCAACAGCTTATTGAGAAGTTTCATTTAGATATTAAGTCAACAAAAACTTCATTGAGCATGGATTCTAGTTCTAGCTCCATCCATTTTGATAGATTGACTCATGGACAAAGGTGATTAGCCGAGCTTATGGCTGAAGATGGCCAAATTAGGGCCAAACTAATAACAATCCCAGCTAATTTGATACCTCATCTAGAGGTTATGCAGAAGGAACTCAAAGCTACAAGAGAATTGGTTGAGAAAGATTCTCATCTCTCTACTGCAAATAGTTTGGTAAGTCTAGCTATCGAGCTAGAAGTTAAGTTGGAAGTTATGAAGTTTGTTAAGGATAGTTGGGATACATCTTTTGCATTGATTTTATAGCTTCATAAAACATTTTTGGACAAATAAAAATTAACCCCCATAGATATCAGTGACAAAAATAAGGGGAAACAAGACATGAAACATGCAAAGGATAGGAAACAGAAAAAGATGTGCAAAAATAGGTATAAATATCTGTTAAAAATGGAAAAAGAAATATGTAAATAAGCAATACCAGGAAAGAATCTAAGTGAGTTAATGCATGAAAAGATATTACCATAAGATAGGAGAGAGAAGGCTTCAAGATCCAACACCACAAGACAAGATATTTGAAAGGGGAAAGCAAAGAAAACCCCTTGTGACATTATGAATGAGGCATGAAAAGCCTAAGAAGAAAGAGAGAGAGAGAGAGAGAGAGAGAGAGTGAATTGCTCATACAAAAGTTGAGAAGAGGAAGAAACCTCATTAGTCTTAGGAGAGAAGAAGAGACATCTCTTTAATAGAGATGTGAGAAAGGAGTTGCATGGTAACTCCCATATCTATATATGCCACATTTCATAAAGTGTGTGCCACTTGTGTTATTTCCTCTTAAGGAGGAATCTAAGGGATACCTTGGTTTATCCCAATTAAATAATACAACCAAGGGATAATAAAAGATACATAAAATGAATTATCCTCACAAGAGGAAAAAATAGATGTAGGGATTCCATAGGAATCTCCTACTTACATAATGCAAGTAAAGATTAATTTCTAACAATATCTTTGCTGAAGGCATGTATATTGAGTAGATAATGTATGAAGAATTAAGTATAATCTAAGGGGGAGTACATTATGTACTTAGGAAAATTTTGTGAATGTAAATGATAAGTGTTTTTTCCACTAATATCAAAGGGGGAGATTGTTGATCTCTAAGTTTTGTTGATCATTAGTGTCTCGCACTTAGTCATTTATCTAGGCAGTTTTAGCCAGTCATCACTGCGGCCAAGCTAGCCAGTATAGGCCGAGATATTTGGCACAGTCATTTCCAAGTAGATAATAGTTTCTAAGTCACACAGTTACCAAGTTCAGTCCATGTCGAGTGCCAGAGTCTTTCAGTGCCGAGAAAGATATTTT
This sequence comes from Thuja plicata, assembly GCA_018584345.1. Classification (NCBI taxonomy): domain Eukaryota; kingdom Viridiplantae; phylum Streptophyta; class Pinopsida; order Cupressales; family Cupressaceae; genus Thuja; species Thuja plicata. Next base: position 44,755 of record MU224270.1, read on the forward strand.
TTTATGTATGTCAAAATTGACACTAATTTTGAGGTAAACTATTTTGGTCCGACTTATCTAAGAATTTAATATTTTCAAAAAGATAATTATGCATTTAATTATTTGATCCCACTACGTGCCATGTAGCCAATCAAAAAATTGGATTGCCTAAGTGGCATAAGAATTTGATCCTGATCGTTGATCTAGATCTAATTTCCAGATCCGTAAAGTATATGAAGATTGCTTCTTACCCTAATTCAAAGAACACAAACAAGGTGTATGCATACATGAGAGATGTGTGAAGGGTTGTTTTGATAGAGGAAGCATAGATCTAGCAAAGTGAAAGTGCAGTGAGTAGCAGAGTAAAGATATATCAGATTATTAGATTAGAGAAGGTATTGAAAAGAGGAGATCCGTTATCAGCATCAGAGTGCATATCAAAGGTTCAGATCTTGTAACATTCTAACAAGTGTATCAGGTGAAATCTCTTAACAAAGTGGTTCTAACAGACCTTTCTAAATCTATTAGCCAAGTGCTTACTTTGTTGTAAGTTTAAATCATTTTACAAGGTAGATTGCAATGATCTGTATCTCTTAACCGGGTAGAACTTTAACTAGGTAGATTACATATTGTGATCGAATCTTGTAGCCCTAACAGGCACACTTTATTGCTGCAGTAGTGAAGATTTTGTGGGTTTCATCCCCACCCTAGTTTTACCTTATTGGGTTTTTGGGTTACCAAAATTTTGTGTCTTGTGTTATTTATTTACTGTCATGAATGCTACTAGATGATAGATCAATTACATTTATGTATAATTGTGGATTAGTTTTTTTTAAGAGATAAAAGTTGAAGATCTGATTCACCCGCCCTCTCAGCATATTGCTTTCCCATATTGTATTTCCAATATACCCATGTCCTTACCATCATAGAACCCAACCTTTCATCCCCTAGCCTTTCCCTAAAAAATCCTGACCTAATTTATTGGGATCAGCAAGATTCACTACCATCCTTAGACATATGTGATTTAGAAAAGGCAGTGTTAGCACTCTTTGGACTTAAGAATCTCTAAGAATATAAGCATTAGCTCCAATACAATATGAAATCCTACTTCAGTAGCTAGGTCAACACTCTTATTCACAAAAATGAAAATGAAAATATGAAAAAAATAAAAATAAAACATCCCTTGGTGAAAACCTCTCGCACGCACCTTCAACTGAATAAAAAGATAAAATAAAGGATGCATTCTCTAGTGAAATTTTTTTTGAGGTGCTAGAGGAGGGAGAAGTTGACCTATTGTTCATATCTTTACAGCCAAAAAAATCCTCCATCCTAATAGAAGACACAAGAATAGAAAGGTATGACTGAATTCCTCAAGAAGAAACATATAAATGTTGCCTCAGCTTACAAAGACATGCCCAGATTGGATACATATTTAGTCGTACACCATCTTGAAGTTGATCTGAAAGTAAAACTTGTCAAGAAAAAATTATGCAAGATGCATCCACAAGTTTCTTTGTTATTCAAAGCTGAGCTTCAAAAAATGCTTGATGCCGAGATCATTCGACCGATTGATTATCCTGAATGGGTCTGTAACATTGTACTAGTAGGTAAACCTGTCGGGGGATTCCAAATTTGTATAGACTTCATAGATTTAAACTTATCATGTTCTAAGGATGATTTTCCACTACCAAACATTAACATTATTGTGGATTTGATTGCTGGATATGAGATGTTTTCCCTCATGGATGTATTTTCTCAGTATAATCAAATTATAATAGCACCAAAAGATCATTACAAGACTACATTCATCACTCCTTAGGGTGCTTTCTATTATTAGGTCATGTCCTTTTGTCTTGAAAATTCAAGAGCAACCTATCAGTGAGCCATGACCACAATCTTTCCTGATCTCCTGCATGTTATTATGGAAGATTATGTGGATTACCTTCTAGGAAAATCAAAGACACAAAACTCACATATTTCAATCCTTACAACAATATTTGAAAGATTGGAGAAGTCCAAGCTTCATCTTCACCCCAAGAAGTGTGTCTTTGGAGTTGAACCCGACAAATTGTTAGGCTATATTATGTCCCACACATGCATAGAAGTTGATCCATAGAAAGTAAAGACTATTCTAGAAATTTTGCCTCCTAAGACATTAGGAAATTTGCACAGTCTACAAGGCAAAATTAAATCTATCAGAAGATTCATGTCATAGTTGGTTGATAAATTGCATCCCTTTTCTCATCTATTACGCAAAAATATCAAGCTTCAATGGGATTGCCCATGTCAAACAATGTTTGAATGGTTGAAAAGGATATCTATCTAACCCTCTAGTGCTGGTATCACATGTCTTAGGATGACCTCTAATTTTATACATATTAGCTATTGAGGTTGGACTAGGTTCTCTTTTAGCATAGCTAGATGACAATGGAAAATAGAGAGCAATTTATTATCTCAATAGAACACTAGTTGGCTATGAACTGAATTACTCACCCATTGAAAAAGCCCATTTGGCTGTTGTCTTTTGTACACATAATTTTCACTACTACATGCTTAGTCATAAGATACAACTTTTTGCAAAAATTAATCCACTCAAATATTTGTTGTCTAAATATGCTCTTACTGGACACACTGCTAAATGGGTCATGATTCTTAGGGAATTTGGCATTGCCTATGTGGACTAGAAATCTATTGAAGCCCAAGTGATTGTAGATCAATTAGCTGAAGCATTTATTTAGGGGGGTCATCCAATTATTACATATTTTCTAGATGAGTTTGTTCTCAATATTACCCCGAGTGTCCCCTGGAAGCTTAATTTTGATGGATCTTTAACGCAAAAAGGCTCAGGGGAAGACATTTTTTTTGTCATACCTCAAGGGGACCTCCTCCCTAAATCTTAGAAAATACAATTTTCATGCACAAACAATATTGCAAAATATGAATCCTTGGTGATAGGGCTTTGCCAAGCCATCCAATGGAAAATCTTCAATTTAGTACTTGGTGACTCTCAATTGGTTATGAAGCAGGTCCTAGATGAATATCAAATAAAAGATGACAAATTACTCCCCTACCATCACATGTATGAAGATTTGAAACAACATTTCATAGACATTGTCTTTCAGTAGACATTATTGTTAGAGTAATTATCTATTTACACTTATTAATTAGATCACTTTGATTTAATTATTAAGTTGTCTTTTACTCTATTTTTACTTAAACTATCTCTTAGGTGCATATAATTAATATTTAATATTAATTATTATGTGTAACCTAGCTTTTTACCTTTTTAGGGTTTTGTTCACCTTATAGGTTGAACTCTTGTATTATTGTTAATTATCTTGGAATACAATTTCTCTCACACCGCTAAGATTTTCCAAGCCTATGCTTTTTGTCTCTTTGGCTTCCTTTCAGAAACAAGTTATTTGCATGCAAGTGTTCTTGGCGAACTGTGAAGTTGGATTTCTCAACTTCTACATGGTATCAGAGATTCCTTGCTGCTGCCTGGTCTAGAGTTCTTGAAGCCGTGATTCGAAGACAAAAACCATAGCTTCTCTAGGGTTTTTTTCTTCAATCTGGAGGAGGCACTTTTGTCTAGAGCATTTTGAGAAAAAATGGATGCTGCCATTGCGCTCAGAGGGCTCAGGAGATCAGCTTTTCATATAAAGTTGGCCATATTTGGCCACCATAGCTTATGGGAAAAAAAATTTTCCCCTCTGACTATATGGCATGCTTCCCAAGAAAAAAAAATTTAAAAAAATTTAAAAAGGGCTTTTTAGGGCACCTTTTGGATGCAGCCTTGAAGCGACGCCACCGCGCCACCCCAGCTTGGCCCAACTCGCCCACTGGCCGCCCAATAGAAATTGACAATGTAGCATCGGCCAGGTGCCACCACACAGAAGCCCGACCACCACCTCCATCGGCTGCCATACTGCCTTCACCCGGCCACCACCACCCATAAGCCATAGGTGATGTCACTTTCTAGCCAGAATTTTTTGGCAGTTTTTCAAATTTATGGGCAGTTTTTTAATTTTCCAGTGACCAAAAAAAATTTCTGGCGATAGGGCCATGAAGTGTCGATGGCCGTCAAATTTTTTCCCTGGCACTATGATGGTCATTTGACCATCAAATTATTTGTCATCTCTGTGTTTTTCCAGAGAGCTCTTTTTCAGAGGTGCAGTTGGTTTTTTGGGCATATCTTTTGCATATGATGTCTATTTTTGAAAAACAAAATATCACCAAAAAGGTATTTCTGAGCCAGACACGATGATGTTGGTATAATTTTTGGGTTTTCCAATTGAGCTCTCATTTTGGGCATTGAAGTAGAGGCTTTAGTTTCCTTCATCTTTGTATCTGGCATCTAGGTTTTCTTCTAGTTTTTTATGCTTTCTATAATTGTTTCTTTGCTATACCGAGGATAGAATTATACATTGTGGGGGGGGTTCTCTTTCATTTCTTTAATTTACTTCAGAAAAGACCCTTCTACTTCCATCTTCTTCTCTCAATGTCAAACCCCTCTATGGCCCAAATAAAACCACACAATTATCACACCTAAAAAGCACACATGACCAGGCTACTTATGTCATGTGGCTTATGGTCATGTCTAGATGAGAACTAACCTGTCCTATAGTGCCCTTTTGAGGTTCTTCAACACAAAAAAAAATGGATGAAGCCATGGGCTTGATTACACTGAACATCTCTGATAGTCTCCTTTTTCACCTGGATGGTTTGGTAACTCCTAGGGCTATTTGGGGCAAGTTTTTCAGATTTGTTTGGCTTAATGAATGAATTCTAGGCACTCCAACTTGATGTAGAGCTGACTTCTTTGACACCTACTAGATTTCCCACCATTAAGGGCTTCCTGATGAAGTTCAAGTATTTGTATTTAGTTTTGTAGGGATGTGGGAAAACCAAGATAGATGATGAGTGTATCTTCTTGATACTCACAAAGTTGAGAGGACAGTATCAGATCTTTTCTTCCACTTTCTACTCCACTATAGATGCTTTGAGTGCTAGATACACCATGCCTTCATTTGAGATATTCTATGATCGGTTGACACGGGAACATGAAAAGATCCAACATATGGATGCTTCTGGCTCTTCAATCCAAGCATTGGTTTCTTAGTCTTCATAGGGGAAACCAAAACAGAAAGCCAAACCAAAGAAAGATTCAGTAGGCAATGAGTATTCCTCCAAACTTGCATAGAAAACTGATTCAAAACCTCCAACTAACCCTTCCAAGGGTAAATCTTCTTCGAAGTCTACTGAGTCTACCTCCAAGACTAAGAAGAAATCAGTTGAGATCTGTAGCTTTTGTGAAAAGCATGGACATCCCATTTCTAGGTGTTGGAAAGGTTTGGAGGCTTTAGAGGAAGCCATGCAGGAGCATCACATTTCTGCTCCTCAGTCCACATCCTCCCCTACAGGGAATGGTCATGCTCTTACTGCACAAGCAATGACTTTTGGGCCCACCTGGATTTTGGATTCTGGTACCTCTCACCATTTGACTCACACTTAGAAGTTGGTCACCTCACTTGCTCCTTGTACTACTTCATAGATTGCTATTGGAAACTCATCACACCTTTCAGTTTTGGGTTCTAGTTCTATTGCATTAGCTTGGGGTTCTCTTCAGGATGTTCTTTTTGTCCCTGATATCTCCACGAACCTATTGTCTATCTATCAGATTTTCCACTTTGGCTCTGGTAAGACAGTTGAGTTCTCACCACATGATGTAGTTATTCAGGACTTACATGATTTTGATTTGATTGTGGCTACTGGGAGTGTTGACTCTGCATCCTGCCTATACAAATTTGATGGATTTGAGTCTTTTGATGGTACAAGTTCCTATCTTATAGCACATGATGATTCAGTGAGTAGACTTTGGCATGAGCGTTTGGGCCATGTCAATTACAAATATCTTTAGTAGATGAGCACAAAGGCACTTGTTCTTGGGCTTCCACAGATTTCTTGCACTGATGGTGTTTGTCACGGTTGTGTTCTTGGAAAATAACATACGGATCCTTTTCCTCATGGACAAGCTACTCATGCTTTGGCACCATTGGAGTTGATTCATAGTGACCTCATGTCATTTCCTACTCCTTTTTCTGCTGCCAGATATGTTCTCACTTTCATTGATGACTTCTCCAGGTGTACATGGGTGTACTTTTTGAAGTACAAGTCTGATGTCTTTGATTCATTTTGATTCTTTAAGACATTTATGGAGAAGTAGTCTAGTCTTTCTATTTGGTGGATATGCCTAGATAATGGGGGGAGTATTTGAACCAAGCTTTCAGGGATTTTTTCTCTGAACATGTTCTTTAGCATCAGTTTTTAGTGCCATACACCCCTCAATAGAATAGTGTGGCAGAGAGAAAGAAAAGAACACTTCGGGAGATGGCTAATTGTATGATACAGTCGAGGTCCATGGATTCATCTTCTTAGGTAGAGGCAGACAATTATTCCAACTACATTCAAAATTGGATGCCCCACAAGGCAGTTTGACATATGACTCCCGAGGAGGCTTGGTCTCATGTCAAGCCTGATGTATCTTCATTCCGAGTTTTTGGTAGTGAAGCATGGGTATTTGTGCCTAATGCTCAAAGGAGAGCAATGGAGAGGAAGAGCTAACACCTCATTTTTCTTGGCTTCTACAAGGATGTTAAGGCATACATGTTGTTTGATCCTTATTCTAGAGAGGCCCTATTTCGATGGGATGTCCAGTTTGATGAGCACCTTCCTACAGTAGATACCCTACTTCCAAAGTCTAATTCACTTACCACTACTCCCTCATCCCTTCCAATTTCTTTTCAGGATGATGAGGATGATGATCTTGGTGATCCCCATTTACCTCTACCATAGGATCCTCCACCGATACCTAGATGGGATCGTGTTATAGTTGAGGCTGTAGGATCTTTGGTTGGTGACCCTTCCACCTCCTGTCACACCCGGTCTCATTTGCGGGTTCTATTCTTCTAATTCATGCTATTTGTGGTGATCCTTAGACATTTGCAGCAGCAACAGGACATACTGAGTGGGACAATGCTATGGACAAGGAGTATTCTTCTTTGCTGAAGAATCATACTTGGGATCTTTGTTCTCTTCCTAAGGGAAGAAATTTAGTGCAATGCAAGTGGTTGTATCGTACTAAGTTTGTTGTCTATGGTTCTATTGATAAGTACAAGGCACGTCTTGCTGTGAAGGGTTTTTCACAGGTTGAGGGTATTGATTACACTGAGACATTTGCCCTTATTGCCAAGATGAATTCTATTAGACTTGTCTTATCCGTCATAGCTTCTTAGGGATGGCCTATTTTTTCATATGGATGTGAAGAGTGCATTCTTGCATGGTGATCTTACTAAGGATATTTACATGGAGAAGCCTCAGGGATTTGTGCAGGATTCCTCCTTGGTTTTTAGACTTTGGCATTCTTTGTATGGTCTCAAATAGGCCCCTCGGGCTTGCTATAAGAAGATGGACTCCTTTCTACTTTCTACAAGCTTCACATGTTGCCATTCCGATCCTACAGTCTATATTCAACATCTTGAGGATGAGGTTTTGATCCTTGTGCTATATGTTGATGATCTTCTCATCAAAGGTAGCTCATCTTCTATGATTCAAGATGTTCAATGTGCATTGATGGAGCAGTTTGAGATGACAAATCTTTGTTCATTACACTTCTTTCTTGGTCTGTAGTTTGTTCAGTCCTTTGCTGGGATCTTTCTTTACCAGTAGAAGTATGCTCTTAACATGCTTTGGCACTTTGATATGCTTGATTGCAAGCCTGCTCTCACACCTTTTTAGTAGGGTGTTACCTTGTCTACCCCTTGCACTTCACCTTCAGTGGATACTAGATTGTATCGGTAGTTGGTTGGAAGTTTGTTGTACCTGACACACACACGTCCTGATCTCTCCTTTGCAGTTGGTCTTGTCTATCAGTTCTCACATGAACCTCATGAGAATCACTAGTAAGCTGCCAAGCATATTTTGATTGGGCTAGTGATGTTGATGATCAGAAGTCTACTTTTGGCTTTGTCTTTTTTCTTAGCTCTGGTCCTATCACATGGTCATGCAAGAATAATAATTCTCATGCACTTTCATCTACAGAGGCTAAGTATAGAGCTGCAGTGCATGCTAGTCAGGAGATTTTATGGCTTTGGTAGTTGATGACTGAGTTTGGTTTTCCTCCTGATTGTCCCACTATTCTATGGTGCAATAATCAGAGTGCTATTCACATTTCCTGAAACCCAGTGGAGAATCAACACACTAAACACATTGAGCTTCATATGAATTTCATACGTCAGGAGATTCAGGATGGTGTTCTCTCTTTGGAATACATTCCCACTGACACGCAGGTTGTTGACATCTTCACCAAACCTTTTGAATCTCCATGCTATCTTCAGTTGTTTTCTATGCTTGGGGTGATGGAAGTTGTCCTTGGGGGGTCTTGTTGAGGCCTTCCTTCATGTTTTTTTTAGCAGGCTTGTTCAATCTATTTTTGGAGATGGGTTTTTCCCACTGGGTTTTCTCCTTTATCTCCTGTTTACAAAGATTTCCTTGTATTGGGTACCTGATCAGGCCTTATTGTTGGGACCCATTTTTTCCTTCTTTCATAGTTGTGCTAGGTTAGCTTACCTCCTGAGTTTCACTTAAGGCAGGGTGTTACAGTAATTATCTATTTAAACTTATTAATTAGATCACTTTGATTTAATTATTAAGTTGTCTTTTACTTTATTTTTACTTAAGCTGTCTCTTAGGTGCATATAATTAATATTTTATATTAATTATTATGTACAACCCAGATTTTTACCTTTTTAGGGTTTCGTTCACCTTATAGGTTGAACTCTTGTAATTATTGTTAATTATATTGGAATATAATTTCTCTCACACTACTGAGATTTTCCAAGCCTATGCTTTTTGTCTCTTTGGCTTCCTTTCAACAATAGGTTATTTGCCTGCAGGTGTTCTTGGCAAACTATGAATTTGGATTTCTCAACTTCTACAGTTATGACAACCATTGGATCTTTGATATCCATGCCTGAATAGAGTTCATGGTGTGAGTATCTCGTTGCTAATATTATTGTTCCTTCCTATGAAAAACCAAAGACTAAGATGGTATGTGAAAATGTTGATCGTAATTCCCCCTGGTACCATGAAATTTATTCCTATCTTAAGGATGAAACCACCCCACTTACCCTCACCCCAAATTAACATAAAACCTTCATCCGTCGAACCTCACATTATACAATCCTTAGAGGTACCCTATTTCAAAAATACTTTGACAAAACTCTTCTGAGGTGTCTGAATTTAGAGGAAGTGAAAACATCCCTAGAGGAGGTACATCAAGGGATCTATGGTTCCCATTCTAGTGGTCTCACTTTGGCCAAGAAACTATTACACACAGGATACTATTGGCCTACTATGGAGTATGATGCATATCACTATGTAAATAAGTGTGTACCTTGTCAAAAATATGATGATTTGATACATGCCCCCTCCCAATCCCTTCATCCTACCATAACACCTTGGTTGTTTCCCTATTAGGGACTTGACCTTGTTTTCTAGATATTTCCAAATTCTTCCAATGGCTAAAAATACATCCTTGTTGCTACATAGTACTTATACAACTGGAAAATAGATTTCAAAGTTTATTCCGAACTACCTTATCTATCACTATGGCATCCCTCAAGACATTATCACTGATAATGGGGCCCCTTTCAAGAAAACATATATCACAGATTTATGTAAGAAATTTGGCATTACCCAACATTGTTCCTCAAAATACTTCCCACAAGGAAATGGTAAAGAAGAGGCTACAAATAAAATCATTCTAAAAATCCTCAAAAAGATAGTTGATGATGCTGGCTGTGATTGGCACCTTCACCTAAATCCCACCCTCTATGCCTATCACACTTTCATTCATACTCCTACTAGAGCCACTCCATTCGGCCTTGTCTATAGTACTAAGGCCATCCTTCCCATCGAAATTGATCTCCCTTCCTTCAGAATCTCCTTGAAGAATTTGATGTTCGAAGAAGAATATCGAGTTGCTTGCTTGCAAAAACTTGAAACCCTTGATGAGAGATCCCTCAATGCTATGAACCATCTCTGCATATATAAAAATTACATGTGCTTATAGTTCAAAAAGAAGATTAAATCTCCTGAGTTTGAAGTTGGCGATCTTGTCCTACAACACAACATGAATAATCTCCAGAACCGTGAAAAGAAAGGAAAGTTTGAGCCTAACTAGTTGGGACCTTTTGTGGTTATAGATAAATTTGGGTCTAGATCCTATTAGATTGTAACACTAGAGGGAGATCCTATCACTGATCCTATAATTTTTTTGCATCTTAAGCGCTTTTATGCATAGTCAGCAGATCCTTTTGTACACTAGAAATTCAATAGAAAATCCAAAAAATTAGAAAAGAAACAAAAATTCAAAAACAATATAAAATTGTCCTGAAAAATCTAAAAAGCATAAAAAGTCCTGAAAAAAATTATTATCCTGGTGAAAACCTGGAAAATGGGGACCTTGATAATATATCAAAAAAAAAAAAAAAAATCAATCAAAAAAAAAAAAAAAGTCAAGAGAAATAAGTCCATCCACCTTTGAAAACCACTTTGGTGGCGCAATGGATAAGTACCATGGTTAAAACCTATTTTAGGCACCATGTGTAGTTAGATCTATCATCTATTCAGACCATCCTACATATCATCCATCACTTTCCCATAAAAAACCCTTACACTACCTATATTTATGTAGGTTTCTTACCTAGTCCTAATTCACTTTCTGTCGTAGTCTTCGCCTTCACAATAACAATTCCCGCAGTAAATATTCAAAATTATCGCCTTCTGAGCTTAACCACATGACATTGAGATTTTTCCTAGACACAGTGACTACAAGAATTTTCACAAATCAACTTTTACACTAACTTTCTCAGCTTTTATGCCTTTCACAAGCTATTTCTATTGAATTTCCATTTCAATATCAATCAATCTTTGGCCATTAGGATATATCCTTCAGATTTTGGCTGATCAATTATCCATCACACAATCCTATTCATGGAAATAACTTCAGACTGAATGACTACTTGGTCATGATTTATTTTTGTTGATGAGCGTAAGAATTTTCACAAATCAACATTTACACTGACTTTCTCAACTTTTATGCATTTCACAAGCTATTGCAAGTGAATTTTCGTTTCAATATCAATCAATCTTTTCCCATCAAGTTATATCCTTTAGATGTTGGCTCATAAATTCTCCATCACACAAACCTATTCATGGAAAGAAATTTGGACTAAATGATTGCTTGGTCATGATGTCTTTTTATTGATTTTATCTTTGTGTTTCAATAAATCCTCCTCATGATTGCCTTGATCTTTGATATCTTGGTATATCTTGAATGGTGTCTATTGGAATACGCATCATTTGTTGTGTGATTTTTTTTTTATAGTTTTAGTTCATTTTTGTTTGATATACAATTTTAATTATGCATGCATCACTGGGGGAAGGATTTGTACACGTACCACCAAATCCATAAGAAAGATTTGGGAGTGCTCAATCTTCCCATGAGTGTCATTTCATTGGTACCATTATGATTGAAATCCTACATCTATGTTCCTAAATCTATCTATTTGTCTGAGAGTCTAGTCCATGCAACAAAATAATGTCACTTGTTTTTTTCTAACACATAGTGCATACCTCCTCTTGCAATATAAAACTAGGGTGTTCTCTCTAACATAAACACAATATAATCCCACTTGAAAATCATGTAGACCGGATGCATTTTAGTTAGGACATATTACATTTACTCTTGGAAAGATTCTTTTTTATTTTCTCCCTCCTAAATATAGCTAAATGATCCTATCAATTATGGTTGATACACACAAAAACAATGTCCTAGTTGGAGTCCTCATTAGGTGCATTCACTTAGGTTATTTCATTCATTATTTTATTATGTTATTATAATGATGATGAGTTTAAGTATTGACTTCAAATTTGATGTAATATAATCACATAATACAATTTCATTTAGATGCATTTTAGGTTCATTATCCATTTATTATCCATAGCATAAAACATTATTTATCATGTATTATTAATTTATATTGCATTTTACATTAATAATTATAAATCCATTTTCATTTATGCATCACATAAATACATCCATCACATCTATAAATTACATATAAGCACTATCTATCTAATTAAATCATCACATATGTATATCCCTACATCACAAATATGTCAGAACCATCAAGTAATATATAATCACACAGACCATGCATCACACTCTTCAGTTATAAAATCATCATATGCATATAAGAATTCAAAATCACACACATCACATAGGATTATCAACATCACGTCTTCATATATATCATCATGAAAGAATAAAGTGTCCAAAGTCCATCAATACAATAATTTCCATCATAAGTACATGTGTACATATACATCACAAATCTCATTCTACATCCAAAAACTCAAAAATTGCATGTGTGTAAAAAGTAAAAAAATATGGATCATGAGGATGGTCATGTAGATGTCCCTGCCCCACCTATATGATCTCCCACTCTACCCCTGGGATGTCTCATCCCTATTGAGGCCTATGAGCTATCCCCACCTATAGTGTGTGTGGTTGATCTCTCATTATATATTGTAGCCCTTTGATCCTCAAGAAAGACCTCATAATATAGACAATGATAGTACATCATCTCACAAACCACCTGGGTCTTGCATCTATGAGTAGAAAAGGCCTCCTGTACCACCTCCATCACTCCTAGTCCATTCGAAGCATATATAGTGATCTCTCATTATCCCATCTACTACTCTGCCATGTGTTGATAGGTATCTCTCTCTAGTGGCATCCCCTGCAACTCTAATCTCAATGTATCCATCTTCTACTACATCTGAGCTATCCTATCCTTCCTTTCTATAACCTCTATATGAGTCTCAATAATAGGAAACTCTCTAGAATCTACTCAGGCCTGTAGTGTATCTAGAGAACCATGTGCACTATCTACACATTCTCTCTCCCCTCCTAACAACCCCTAAGCCCTAGAAAAATCTGTTTGTAAACTATTCTTTGATGCCTGGGCTGTAGCCAAAATTCCTTGTACTCTCCTCACCTCTGTCTATAGGCTATTCCTCTTTGTGACTTTCATGTCATGCACATCCTATTCTATATATCATAGAGGTGGCCCCTATGGCCCTTGTACCTATGGACCCTATCCTTGCACCTATGGCCCCTATCCCTATACTTGTAAGGCTACCTATGGTACCTATCCTTGTACCTATCCATGTATGGGTATAACTAGAGGGGCTCTATCTACAAGTATCTGCACCTATCCTTGTTGTATTTCTACTACCACCCTCAACTATCCTCTCCATCCTCTTCTCCTCTCACCTTTTTCTACCCTTTCATCCCCTTCTTCATCTCCTCCACTATCCCCATCCACCCTCGCACCATCTTCACCCCTCCAAGATAATCATCTACTCGTATGACCCCTGGAATGGGAAACTTGATCAACCTCTGTATCATCCACCACTAAGAGTATGCATGCATCACTCCTTCATCTAGAACAAAATCTTTCTCCTATTTCCATGGCTTCACAACCATACATAACTAGGATTCTCTGAAACCCCTCAGATCCACCCCAATCCCCAATAAACTCCTCACCTCTTGTGTCACCAATGGATATGGAAACACATCTGGAATGATTTCTTGTACACAATTGAACTACCTCAGTACTTGGGATGGCATGTACTGAGAATTCATGTAGGTCATTCGCTCAATCAACCAACAATCAATCTGTGAAAACCCAAGGTAGAAGTAGTCCTCCCACCCATCCTTTACATAATCCTACTGCTACATAACTTGTTGCCCCCATATCTCACACTCTACGTAAGGAGTGTTAGGATTAGGTAATACTGAGGGGGGGGGGGGGGGGGAATAAGTATTAAAANGGGGGTGAATAAGTATTAAAACACTCATTAAACTTTTTCAACCAATTAAACATAAACCATATGCTTGCAGAAATGAAAAGAACGTAAGAAAATAACATAGTACTCATAACACCATAATTTGCTGTCCAAGAAACCTTGGCCAAGGGAAAACCCTGGTGGGGATGGTACCCACAAGCATGCATTAAAGTATAGTTTCCCTCTTAGGATACCTATCCTTGTTAGGATCTGAATATTACATAGTATATTTCCTTGTTAAAGGAATAACAACCCTGTTAAAGGTATACAACACCCTATTAGGGGCCAAATGAGCTTACAACTCTTACAATGTAAATCTGTTACAAAATGTTCTCAATAATGAACAAAACAAGAATCTCTAATGCTTGGATAGTTCTTGTTCATAGCTCATCAATGATATCTTTCATCCTCTTCTCTTCCATTCATATAATCCATCCATCTATCACATCTATCTCTTGTATGTCTTCACTCTACAAAAAGATGTCCATATATATATATTTTTTCTCTTTACTAAGTCATCTCTCAATTACAATTATTACATAGTCAGCTCTCAATACAAATACATTTAACAAAAAAAATATCAAATGCATATTCAGTGCTCTTACACAATCAAATTATGGGTTATCATCAATCATTACCCAACTCTGATTTCCAGGAGTCCATGTCATACTCTCTAAATCATCACTTCAGTCTAGCTACTATGTATCACTGTTTTGCTGCTATCTGTCTCTCTTCAAATATCTATAACTTGTTGTAAACATTACCAAAATAAAATCTATCTTATGTGGAGGTCACACATACCCCATACTATCTTCCTCTAAGCTCACTTGCCTTAACTCATTGATCTCGATCTTCAATACCCAAAATACCTCTGTATCTTTGCTTCTGTACTTAGCCGATTACAGAGTCACCAAAACTCAACTTAATAGGAATCAATCTGTAACATAGATGTTTTTCCATAAATGAAAACCAAAAAGTGAATCACATCATACAAAATTGATCACTTTCTAACAATCTCTCCCTTTGGCATTGATGGCAATACTTACAAAAAAATGGCTAAGTGTTCCAACAAAACAAAATTGTCTCTCCTTTCTCTATTTTGTTTTTCTCTTATACATTATCTTCTTCCTCTCCTTATTCATTTTCTCTTCTCTTTTCTCCCATTCATTTTTCTTCTCTTCTCCCCCTTTGAAAAAAATGACAAAAGGTGCATACAAAGTAATAGGATTAGTGCTTGCTCACCAGTTTTAGAGTATCTTGAAAGGAATCTTCTAAGATCTTCACTTCTGTACTCCATGACTTAAGTAGTAGTTGACTAACATGAATTAGTAAATTCATTGCAAATGATGCAGTCTCTGCTTCTTTCAACTTTGTAGGTATAAATTTATCCAATGAATCGATAGTCTTCTCCATGTTTGATAAGTGTGCTTCAATTATAGATAGCTTAGGAGTGATTAAACTCTTTAGCAAATTGAATGTTGTCAGTAATCTCCCTTTCTCAATATCCAATACATCTAGGTTTTCCAAAATTTTCCATGTCCAATTCTATTATAGATTGTGAAGAGGTTTCACAACTGTCTATCATACTATTCAGATTTTCCCTATCCTTTGCAATAATATCTTCAATGCTCTGAACATGCCTGATAGGATTCATGCAGTAACTAAATAGTTTCCTTCCATGTCTAATGCAACTCTTGGCATTTGTAGTAGTGGTTTTCAAAATGCTCAAGTCCCATGAGATAGACTTGCAAACTTTGGATAGCTTCTTCTCCAAGTAGTTCTTTTCTACCTTCTCCTCTGTAATCTTTATCAAACTCTCATAATAACCATCAAATTCATCAATTGTTATCTTCAGGTTTTCAATATCATCTTTGTGCTAGAAAAATAGGCACTGAAATAAATTTGTTCATAGTATCAATTTCTCTGGTTATTACCTTAGCCTTTTTGTCACCTTTTTTCTCCGATATCTCCTTGGTTTTAGTAAGTACAGTGAAATCCAATTTTACTAGTTCATCTTCATCCATGCAATCAACATCAACATTTGTTGGATTGTCTTTCCTTGCCAATAATGAGATAGGAGATGTGTTTACCTCAGTTTTGGTTTTATATTTTTCCTATTCTTTCTATCCTTCATCTTTTACTACTTCACTTTGTTATTTCTTCTACTCTTCTTCCTCTTTCTGCTCTGCTTCCTCAGAAATTGTGTTGTCCATACTTTCTACAAATGGGCCCTTCTCATCATTAGAGGAGTCAAGTGTTATAGGTACACCAGAAACATAGAAATCAGGTTATGTATCAACTTTTCTCTTCTCAGCACTTGCCTCAGCTAGTTTCAAACTCTCTCCCATTCCTAAGGATGTAGGCAAAGTATTCTTAGGAAGTGGAGTCTTCTTAGGAGTAGTGTTCATTAGTATTTTCTCCAGTGCTATATGAGTCTCCTCAGTGATTTCATCATATTTTCCTGCCATAATTTTTAGTATTTGGATCTTAGTTCTCAATAAAGGTTTCAATTCTTTGAGTATCCTATCCCTTTCTTGTAAAGATATCATAGGTAGCATGTTGTCAATTTCCTGATTTCTAATTGTTTCATCCTCTATCTGTGCTAACTGTTTCCTTGTCTCCAATCTCTTGTATACTTCTTTGGGTACGCTTCCCTCAATCTCCAATAGAGTCTTCTTGAAAAAAAGTAAATGATTTACCGTAATATCTTCAATCTTAAGTTTATCTGTCTCCTCATACATGTCATAGTATTTGTCTATTGTAACTATCTTCCCCTACTCTATAGCTCTTTTCTCTATCATCTTCATGTCAGGTTTCCATATGTGTTTCTCACTTGTAGTGTTCTTCTCTTCTCTCTCAGTGTTTGGTTCCTTGGATGATGTCTGCCTAGTAGATCTAGTGCTTACCCTAGGGGTAATCTTTTCATCTTGTGATGTCTGTTGTGATGGAGGAGGTGGATTGTCTACCATTACTACTTCAGGAGTGGGAAGGGCTAAAGTACTAGCACTCGCCAATCCAAAAGATATTTTTTCCATTTTCCTTTTCACTTCCTTCAACTCTTCCTCTGTCAGTCCTTCCTTAACACCACATTCATGCACAATGTTATCAATTTTCCTTTTCCTCAGACCTCTAGTCTTTTCCTCTCTTACCTTATCTAATTTCTCCTCATATGTTCCCCACATTTTCTTCAAATACATCAATCTCAAATGCAAGAACATGTTCAACTTACATAGTAAGTACTTATGAAATTACCTCATATCCCATAGCATAACACCATTTATTTCTTGGTGTGACTTCCTCAAAGCATACACAATCAACTTTAACCATGAAGTAGATTGTATCCTTGTACTTCTCAACTATGTCATCAGGCATCCTGTATCTATTTTTCATCTGCCTTTGAAGGATTTTGATCATCCCAAAAAATCACCATCAACCTATGTCCTACTTTGTCTTCTATAGCTCTATGTGATATAAATACCACTAGGTATCCTTGATTTCCAACCACTAGGGTGCATGCATGGGAATTTGTGTTTAATGTGTATGAGCATATGCATCAATAGTGATCCAAATCTGAAGGTCTTTGATTTATCTTTCTTTATTAGTTTTACATTCTCTAGAAATTGATGTGCCAACACTTCGCATAGATTGTACTTTACATTTTCTTTCACTATTCTCCATGCCACCATGATAACTCCTGCTGATACCAAATTAGGTCTACTGCTATAGTAGAATTTGCAGCCAAGTATCATAGAAATTAGTCTCACATCTTGCTGAAAGATCACATTCACAGTAATTGCTCGCATGTCCTATTTAGAGTGAGTTAGGGTTTCAACTTGCTTCTTCACATGTTTTTTCTCAACATGAACAATTCTAGTGTTGTGCAATCTAGTAATCTCATGAATTAAATCACTACATATCTTCATAGGATACTCACCTATCCAAATGAATTGATCATGCACTCTGCTCAACAGTATCTTAAACCATTCTTCTTCATCAAATTTGTACAAATCCAAAATTTTCATAATGTTCAACTGATCAATATGTTTGTATTCATCTCTCATAATTCCTTTATCCGTCATATACTCTATCTTAGTAGATATTTTTTAAATACCTAGTATATCATACTTACAATGAATGTAATCCCTAATATCTTCTACATGCAAAACTCCGTAGGGTGTTTGAGAAATGATCCTTTGGGGTCTTCTTCACAAGACTTGAATGGATTTTTCTTGAACTTATACCTAGCTTGATCTACAACATCATAAATAATAGGTGCATCTATAGCTAGATGATGTAAATACCTCTTTCATGCTAAAGTCTGAGTTTTCCACTTCAATCGATCACCCAAGGCAAATGTAGGATAGTCTGAATCTCCCTACTCTCTGATCTCCTTAGGTCACTCTTTGTCAAATGGTAAGGAAATAGATCTTCATATGGTGCTTCATACAATGTTTAAGTTATGAAAGTTAACTTTACCCAATGCTATCCACTCGGCTATAGATCTCGCGATCAAAATATGTGTCAGATGATGTTGTGTTCTTAACTATATACTTCATGATGTTATCCATGTTCATACCTATGCTTGCATGAGCTCAATCCACACATTACAGGGTGGGATATATTGTGATGTATTTATTCAATGCTCCCCCTAAGGCCATGTTCATCCAATTAGGTTGATTATGCTTTGCTACCATCAATTGAAGATCTAGTAGCATCTACTATCTCTCCATGAACCAATGTCTCACTTGTTTCTTTGATTTTCCATATCTTACCACTATTTTTATCTTCTGCTTTCTTAAAACAACTATCAAAATCATTCTTCAAATCTGCAACACCTACCAATATCACTTCCACTCTTCTATGAATTCATAAGAGGTGGTACTCTTCTATTGTTTACTCCATTATACCTACAAAAATTTGCTATATGACCTAGATTATTGCATTTGTAACATATAGGAGGTATTCTTTCCTGATTCACTTGCATCTTACAGTACTTCACAATATTTCCAATGTTATTGCACTTGTAACATGTAGATTTCACTGTAGGTTCTCTTCCATTGTCTTGTCTATATCCAGATTGGTTAGGTTTCTTGCATTCTAATTTCTTGTGCCCATATCCATTACAATTAAAACAATAACTAGAAAAGGTCTTAAAAGGGGCATTGCCTCTGCAATCTCTTTTTGATGTGTCCAAACTTGTTACAACTAAAGCATCTACCTCTAAAAGGTCTGATATGCTCTCTAGGTTCTTCAATAATAGGTTTTTCAGCATCAATCTTTGCATCAAATTTCTCTTCCTGATTCTTTGAACATTCAGCTTCATTGAAGCCAATACCAGTCATATCACCTTTAAGTTTTTGTCTTTCTCTTTGTTCATTGATCAAATCACTGCTAGTGTAAATTTTCTCAATGTGTTTCTTTGCCTCAACAAGTTCACCTTTTATTATCTAATTGTATTTCTCCGGTTCTAGATACTTGTTCTTGTAGTTGTCGGCCTCATTCTTCATTTGTTCTAATGCACTATTCAAATTTTCTTCAATATTATTCTTAGCATCCTTTTGTAACTGAATCTCTTTAGTCACAACTTCATTCTCAAGTTTCAAAGTTTCATTTTATTCTTCAAGTTGTTTCATTTGATCTGAATTGTCTTTTTCTGAATCTTATTTTATCTGGACCACAAGATATTATCTTTGACTTCTAGAAAGTTCAAGATGGTCTCTAAGTTTCTTTATGAATTTCTTAGCTCTTCGCATGTTGAATCTTAATTCTCCATTCTCTAATTTTTCTTTGTCAAGGTCTTCTAGTGCAACATCAAAGTTTTCTTGCAAGCTATCCAAATCCATTATGATCTCCCTTAAGCTATTAGACTTTCTCTCCAAGGGCCAAAAGCTCTGATACCAATTGTTAGGATTAGGTAATATTGAGAGGTGGTGAATCATTATTACAACACACATTAAAAATTTTCAACCAATTAAACATTAACCATATGCTTGCAGAAATGAAAAGAACATAATAAAATAATATAGTACTCATAACACCATAATTTGTTGTCGAGGAAACCCTAGCCAAAGGAAAGCCCTAGTGGGGATGGTACCCACAAGCATGTACTAAAGTATAGTATCCATGTTAGGAGATCTAGACCTATCAGGAGCTGAATATTACATAATATAATTTCTTGTTAAAGGAATAACAACCCTGTTAAAGGTATAAAACACCTTATTAGGGGCCAAATGAGCTTACAACTCTTACAATGCAAATTTGTTACAAAATGTTCTCAGTAATGAACAAAACAAGCATCTCTAATTCTTGGATAGTTCCTGTTCATAGCTCATCAATGATCTCTGTCATCCTCTACTCTGCAATTCTTATCATCCATCCATCTATCACATCTATCTCTTGTATGTCTTCACTCTACAAAAATATCTCTACATATATATATTTTCTCTTTACTAAGTTGGCTCTCAATTACAATTATTACATAGTAGGCTCTCAATACAAATATATTTAATAAAACAAAAATCAAATGCATAGTTGGCACTCTTACACAATCAAAGTATAGGTTATCATCAATAATTATCTAAATTTGATTGCCAGGAGTCCATGTCATACTCTCTGAATCATTGCTTTAGTCCAGCTGCTCTATATCACTACTCTGCTATTGTCTTTCTGTCTTCAAATTCTATAAATTTATATAAACATTACAAAAAAAAAATTGATCTTAGGTGGAGGTCACACATACCCCATACTATCTTCCTCTAAGATCTCTTACCTTAACTCATTGATCTTGATCTTTGATACCCAAAATACCTTTGTATCTCTGCTTCTATACTTAGTCAATTATAGCGTCACCAAAACTCAACTTCATAGGAATTGATCTATAACCCAGATATGTTGCCAAAAATGAAAACCAAAAAGTGAATCACATCATACAAAATTGATCACTTTCCAACAAGGAGTCCAATCAAACCCCTACATCTTATCTATGGTCCTCCGCCACTGACTGACAAAATCTGTATACTCATATCTAATCAGAGATTGGTATCTGAAAGCATAAGGATCATAAGCTCCTCATGAATCATCCAGTCTAATGGGGCATATCACAGTGATATAGTCCCATGCCGACACCAGTAGAAGTGTCACCCCTGCCCCTAGTGTCCTGCCTCTCCGGTAGGAACATATGTGTAAGTCATAATATAGTTATCTAAGGATTGTATACCCCAAACAATATCTCTCACCCTTTTCCTCCAACATGGAACTCAAAAATCATTCCCATCCCAATGGAAATCCATGCCCTACATGTTCTAGTTTTAATCGCCTTCTGATCAATCCTGTCATATACAACACAACCCTTCACAATCGTGGTCGCGTTGCCATCATTTCTCTCTATGATAACCACTATCTAGAAGTGCTTATCTTTGCATATGGTTGTCCAAAGGCTGCCACTACATAGGGCTTGAGGCGCTCCTATACATACTCTAGAAACAGGCCCCGAATGGGAATATGTTAATATCCACTAGACGTCCAGTAGGGTGATAGTGGCCTCACCTGTTGGAAAATTGAATCTTGAGGTAGGAGTATGCCACCTCTCAATAAATGTAGTCATGTGTGCATTATGCACTCTCAAAAGTGGCCATAAGTGTACATGCTCTAAACTATACAATCCCACCTATCCCCACTTTGCTAGGATTAGTGTGTCTGCTAGTACCATGGTCTCTAGCCAGCTCTCTCATGACTGAAATACTACTCCTGCCTCCTATATTCACAAAAACATGCTTGTCAGTCCTTGTTCTTAGTTTGGGGCATCCGCTATGCCTCCCCATGCCTTTTTCTTCCCTTCCCTAAGCCCTTCCCCTACATCTTTTGGTCCAATCAATAGAGATGTTGATTTCCCTACGTAGATGATGATTGACGTATATGCTGATCAATGGAGACATCGATCCATGATTTGCCTCTCTAGTGCCTTCTCATGGTTGACTCAGTTGACCTCTGTCTGCATAGATGACAATTCTAAATAGTTGTTTGTGTCCTCCTAATCTGTGTTCCCATAGAAAAAAATCCTTGATTGTCGTCTACACAAACGACAATCAAACAATTATCATCTGAGAAGATGACGATTGTCGATCCCTTGTCTCCATAGACAATGATTGGTCGATCATCATTTTCATAGATGACGATCCCCTGATCGTCATCTCCACCCTTCCCCTCACATTTCCCCCCATAAATGCATTTAAAATGAGCAATAAATATGAAATTTAACTCAAAGACTAAGCTCAGTTTTGATACTCACCGGTGGTCCTGCGTTGGCTGCTCACTAGTGTGTCGAGATGCGCTCTCCTAGCTACTTACTGTCTCAGAGATCAACCATGTCTCTTTCTCTCTCTAATTTTTATTTTTTCTCTTTGAGGGTAAAAATTACTTCTTCTAGGGCCCCCATGGACTATTTATAGGCCCCTTGGGACCCATTCTCTATCCTAGACCCTATTTTTTGCCCTATTTTTCCTTGATCACCTCATATGTCATGCACTTGTCCTCTTTTCAAGAAAATTTAACAGGAAATCAATTTTTTGCATTATTTTCTTGAGGGGCACACTCCTTCATTGTTTCCTTAAGACCTTTTGTTCTCTCTCACACATCTAATTTTCTTTTCTTTGACGCGATGCCATCATCAACACCGCATCAGAGGGAAAAAATGTAGAATTCTAAAATCGTCCCTTGACATTATAATTATTTAATTAAATTTGTTATTTTATCCTACCTATTTAATTAAATTTAGTTCATTTCCCATAGTATTTAAATTTAATTTTAATACCTTCCCTCCATTAATCCCCCTTTAAATAAATTTTAATTTATTTATTCCCCTCACATGCTAATATTATTCTAAACCATGATTAATCCAAATTTAGTTTAGATTAATCCTAGATCTATACCTATATCCTACCCTATCTCACATCACTCTCAACGAATAGACCTAGCTGCTAATTAACTAAGGTTAATTAGGCTAATGTCAGGATTCATACACTCATTAGTCCTAATTATTTGATCACACATTTGAGAAAATTTCCAAAATTTGTCATTTCAAAGAATTCCAAAAGTGCCTAAACAAGGTTTCTTACAACCTTGATGACGCTTTCTTACACTTATCAAAAATGTTTCATTTGACCAAGCTTATGACATCTATGACAAATCTCTTGCATGTGTACTTGAAGCACACGTTGACCCATCACATCTCAAGTTCCTCACACATGTGCAAGCAAATTTGGACTCTTGCATGGATTATGTGTCATTCATGTGGCACCTATGTGGACACCACATGTGATTCACCTCACCCAAACCCTCCAAAATCCTATAAATAGGTGCCTTTCCAAGAGTAAATCACCCATCATTTTGCATTTGAGTTATTATGTAGATTATGTCTATAAATCTTTATGCATTTAGAACTTCTATACTAACATGTTTGGTAGTTATTTTAATTCACTATCATAGCTGTATTCCATTCCTAATTCCCAGTTGTTGCATTCATTATGAGATCTTTGCATTTAGTTTGTCATATCTACTTCCATCTCACTCATTAAATGCTTGAGACTAGTTTCCATAACTATCTCTTGAGTTATTCAATATCATTGCATTTTATTTTTCATTTACTTTTCATTCAGTACTCATCATTTGAATCAAGTGGGATTGATAAGTTATGTTGGGAGAGCACACCAAAAACCCTCTCTAAGAGCAAATTAATAAGGCTTTGGTGCCCTTGTTTGGCTCATCAAAGGTTATGGTGGAAATCTTTGTGTAGGAGTATGTTTTGATATGTTAATGTAGCTTATATGATTTATATCTCTAAAATTTGTATGTCTGAGCTTGTTTCACATAGATAGGATTTCATCATACACATTTTAGCATGCCCGATGGGACCCATGTCCTTGAAATTTAAACAAATTTTCAAACTTTCCATCATTTTCTGAAACTAGTTATGTAGAGTCATCTCTAACCTAGAATGGTCATCTCTTCCCTGAAATGGTTGTCTACGTAGATCATCCTCTCTGCTTGGAGACTGTCATCTCCTCCCTGCATAAAAAGGACTTAAAATTTAAATGTTTTAAAACTTTTGTTGAAGATTTTTGGGTTTTTAACTCTAGGGGTGTTTTTTAAGAGTTGTAGTTTTACAGAGTCAAATGTTGTCAAGATTTTTAAAAAATTTCCTTTTATCACAGAAAACTGACTCTAATTTTTGAATTGTCATATGTGTAGGTTGATCATCATCTTTTTAGATCATTGTATGCACCTAGGATCATCTGTGTGCACTCCTTGAGTATCGTGCTGTTAGGTATACTATTTTTTGGGCTTTTCATTAATTGTCATTTGCGCTATGATAGGCTTTTGTTCTCTCTAACAATCGTTTGTGATTGTTGACTATTGTTTATGCCTAAGAACTATTTTTTGTGCATATTGTCATCTGCACTCTCTGGCATTTGTCTATTCTCTCTGATAGTTGTCTATATCTTTTGATTGTCATCTACGCTCTGTGATAAAAAAATTAAATTTCCAACAATTTTTTTTGTTACTGATTCCTCTGGGTTTTTATAGTATCTCGAATCTAAAGATTAATATTAGAAACTACTAACATTTTTTATTTGTAGAAAATTGGTAGAAGACATTAAAAATTTTCAAACTACTCACTTATTATTTTGCAGGTTGCCTAGGAGATACAAACAAATATTTTTTTTAATCTTTTCTTTGGCACCTTAACAAAGGTTCCCTCGTAGTGTCATATTAAGTGATAGTGGATTATGCTCTTGTCTTTAATAAGGAAATCAGAAAGCTAGACTCATTTGATATTTCACTTAGAATTTAACTTGGGGAATGAACAAATATGTTTCACATGTTTGGGAGAAAACAACATCAAATAGAAGATTATGCTCTTTTCTCCATGTGGAAAAATCAGAAATCTAGACTCCTTTCGTTGCCAATCCATGTTTTTTGATTAATCCTTTAGTTGGGCCTAACAGTTGAGGTAAAAGGCTCTCACGAATGACCCCCATGAGAATGAGGTATAAGACCACCACTCTAACTCACATTAAAAAAAATTATTTCTTGGGGTTAAAGCCTTGGAAGTCAGATATCATTTGAGATTATAGTCATCTCACACCTAACAAAAAGTAGGCCCGTGAGGTCTCAATCATGTTCACATGACTACTTGTGCCAAGGTTCTTTGTTGGGCTATACACCTCAATCGTGCTTGCGTGGACACAAAGGACATATTCAAAAAGAGACCCTTACTAAGAATAATTAAAGTAGCAGCCCACCTGATTCACTCTTGAATGCTTGATAATGTTTGTACAAGGAGGATAGTAACCTCCCCAAGATACTTATCTATTTCTTTTCATTGTATTTTCTTAGATGAAAAACTTATGATATGGGGTAGTGGAATGGATTCCATGCCTTATATGATAGGTAACTTTTTCATCCCATGATGGTGTTTTATAACCGTGTTGTCTTTGGCTTCTCGTACCACACAACTGAAACTGAAACTAACCTTTATTCTTACCATAACCTAATTAATGTAATGTTTTTTTTTTTAATAATAGTGAGTCTTGAATGGTTCACTGTTATGCATGATGTATGTTTCCTTGATTGGGTCATGATAAAAATAGAATTAATAACTACAAAAAACTAACTGAAACTGACTGACAAGAGTGATCAACCACACTTGGAGAAAGAAACATTGAAACTAGAAACCTCCAACCTACCCTAAGCTAATCAATCATAAAACTCTCATATACATACATTAATAGATTAATTGAAATATCTTCCTTTTATAATCAACAAAAGATGATATGCATGCATATAGACAACTGGAAAGATATGAAATATAACTAGAAACGCCAACAAATGATCGACCAGATCACTTACCTCTTGAATTTGATCAGAGACCAAACATATTTGAGGTGAATTTGTGGGTTGGATCTGCTCTTCAATGTCTAAAATTTTATACTTAAACTTCATTCTTGCAAGATGTTGTTAGGAACCTATGTGTTCCTTCTATTTATTTTATTAGTGTAGTGTTGTTGGATGCATATTCTTTGTAAGTCATCCCGTGAGTATATTTAATCATCCCACATGCATAGGTAGTAATACTTTTCTAGATTGTACTTAGTATATAAGTGTGTATTAAGCCCTTTCATGGCACCAAAAAATTTATTGTATTGAGCTTTCTCAAAGGAGGTTACCCCCTTGAAGTGGCCCACGATCAATAGATTCACTCTGAGTTCTACTATTTCTCTATATTTCTATTATTTTGTGCATGTTTATCATATTTCTGTAGGAGGTTCCTCTCATCTAGTATCAGAGCACTTTCTTGGGCTCTCTGGGTGGAAATTCTGTCAAATTTTTTTTCCCATCATGGCCTTTGTATATGCTAAATTTGTCCTTGTTACTTAGCCATACACTTCAACATAGTCCATGTTCATCAACCGCATACAGAAGTGAATATGAGTTATTCATCCTGCATGCCTGTATGATTCGACCTGTTGCCTTCTATCTAGATGGGGTTTCGAATAGCTCTCAGAACAAGAGTCTCACAACCATAGACCAATCTAAGAATGAAGGATTTTTCTCCATGAATGTGATGAAATGTAATGCAAGATTAATCTAAAAACATGAAAGATGCAAGATTAATCTAAATGAATTTAAGCTAAGACATTATAAGAAATATGAGATTATTCTAAGAAAATGAAGCTATTCTATTGCAAATAAGAGCTAAATGTAAATGAGATTATCAACTAAAATGAAGCAGTAATTAGTTATTCTAACAATGCATAAAAAATGATTGGGGGCTTTGAATGAGAAATGGGAGCTCTTTTATAGACGTAGAGTTTGCTCAGAATAGAAAGTTTCCTTTTTGAAATAAAACAGATAGAAAATCCAGTTCAAATTAGCAAGCTTTCTTTAAAAGAAAACAATGAATTATTTTCTCTTTGTTTTTAACTATTTTCTTTTGATTTTAACTGTTTTCTTTCTCTTTAAAACACAGTTAATTCTTTTCTGAACTGAAGAGAAGATTTTTGAAAGAATATTTAATTAAATAAATAAAGTATGACCTCATAAATATGTTTTTCTTAATTATCTGAATAATTAAATTCAATTTTTGAAATGAGGATATTTATTTAATAATTAAATATTATTTAATTTCTTTTTATGTGTTTTAGCTAAAAAGGGTGATTTTAATTTAATTAAAGTGCTAGGACTTTATAATTAAATTAATTTGATCATTAGGTTTATTTAGCCAGGTAATTGATATTTTAGGAATTAAATATAATGTATGATTAATGCAGATTTAGGATTTTCTACATTTGACACCCAGGTCGAGTAGAGTCAGTCAAAACTCAGAATTGCCTAGTACAATAGGACTTTGATGATTTAGAAGAATGACAAATGCAACAAAATTGGTTAGGGTTGCAAGATGCCAATTTTGGGGTGTTACATTTTGCCCCTCTTTGAATTGATGTGCGAGCAACACATTGATTCAAAGAATAGTCTGATGTCTGAAGCACAGAAGAATAGATTTTAAAATTTGATGATGCAAAGATCAATTGATGAAGATTTTAGAGCTATCTCCAGGACAGAGCTTAACTCTCTGAAGTCTAGGTTAGGTTTCCAAGACACCGATCAAGTAGAGTGTTCGAGGGTCATCTCCAAAATAGAGCTTGATCCTTAGGGATCTGGGTTAGATTGCCCCGAAACCTAATAGATTAAGATTTTGAGAATAATCTCTAGAACAAAGATTGATCCTCAGGGATCTAAGTTAGATTTCTTAGATACCTAATAAATTGATATCTTTCAAAAGACTATCTCCAGAATGAACCTCAACCTTCAGGAGTCAAGGTTAGATTGCCTCGATACCTGTCCATAAAAAGATAGTCAATAGAGATTTTAGGACTATCTCCAGAATGAAGCTTAGTCCCCCAATATCTAGGTTAGATTTATATCTTTCAAAAGATTGTCCCCAGAATGAGGCTCAACCTTCAGGAGTCAGGGTTAGATTTCCCCGATACCTGTCCATAAAAAGATAGTCAATAGAGATATTTAGGACTATCTCCAGAACAAAGCTTAGTCTCACAATATCTAGGTTAGATTGCCTAGACACTGGTTAGATCGAGTTTCAGAATCATCTCTAGAATGGAGCTTGATTTTTAGGAGTTAGGGTTAGATTGCCCTAATTCCCAATAGATGAGTTTTTGAGAACTATCTCCAGAATGGAGCTTGATCCTCAAGAATCTAAGTTAGATTTTTTAGATACTTAATAGATTGAGATGTTGAGAATCATCTCCAGAACAAAGCTTGATCCTTAGGAATCTGGGTTAGATTGCCCTGATACCTAATAGATGACAAGATTGAAGGCACAAAGATGCCCTTATTGATTGTGGAGTATCTAGTTTTGACTATGAAGTACGAAAAATTGAACATGCCCCAAGTGATGAGATGCCCCTAGCAGTGAGGACTTTTGAATCCAGGTCGGATTGATTGAAAAAATAGATTCAATGATGTAATCATCTTGCCCCCTCAGGAGCGAAATGGAAAGATGACACATCATAATGATGATTCAGAGCGAGAAATCGCAGATAGATTTTGAATCAGAGATCAAGAAGAACTCAGAATAGATTACGGAAGAAGCTGGAAGATTCATAATCAATTTTGAGCGATTTTGAGGTCTGGTTGACCAAGTTTGACTTTGGTTGACCAGAGTTGAGAAAAGTTGACTTTGTGTGAAAAGAGTCAAAGATGTGAGAAAATGATAATAAGATATGATTCTGATGAGAAAGCGATGTCAGAAAATCGACTGCACAAGCGTCTGATCATGTCGGTCCCAAAAATTTTAAAATGCAATTTTGAGTGATATAGGAGTGTCCGATTTCAATTTTGATCCTGAAAATGGATTCAGAGCGATCAATATAGAAACTTTTGAACATTGAGAGTGAGGATTGAACACTTGGGTAGGAGTGATGAATCCAGAATAGTGAAGAAGAACCCCTCATCATACAAATCCAGGAGAATGCAATGAAGTGAACATCGAATTCCTACCACAATGCAAGTCTAGAATGAAAATGCAATCCTATGCTAGATGCAATCCCTAGGACATGGTTGTGAGACCCATCATATAATCCTCATCATTGAGAATTTTTGGAACATCAGATTCGATACAATCCTTACTGGTGCCACTGTGACCATAAGGATATGAATATGACTTTCATCAGATAAAATGTAGGAAACAAACGTAAGCACCAGGGCACAAAAGCCAAGATGACCTAAACATTGTTTCCAGTTAATATTGTAAGAGTACATGAGTATTGAGGCATTCAAAGCCAAGATAACCATGAGTACGATCATGCATAAACAAATAG
This sequence comes from Thuja plicata, assembly GCA_018584345.1. Lineage (NCBI taxonomy): Eukaryota > Viridiplantae > Streptophyta > Pinopsida > Cupressales > Cupressaceae > Thuja > Thuja plicata. The sequence continues at coordinate 74,106 of MU224270.1, forward strand.
AGAAATAAAAGGCAAGGAGATAGTACCGACCTCACCATGGCGTACAAATAAACAAGATCGAGGGATGTGAGGCTTTTCCACCTTAATGTGGGAGCTCTTATCACATACACCCTATTTATTTGACATTTCTGGATCATTGGGAATACACCAACAAGCATTAGACAAAGAAAATATCAATGAAATCCATGAGAATAGACAACATACCAAGAAAGATTCAATCATAGCTCAGCCAGTTTCAAATTTTTTGAATATGTATGTGTATGAGGGATTGAAAAACACCGCTGTGCTTGTGAGTGCATTGTGTTTGATTATTATCAATAGATGTTTACATTTGAGAAATTTGATGTGTGTTGAAAAATATAGATGTGTCTAAAGATAGTGTTGAAAAACACTATTTATGGTGGTGTTGAAAAACACCAATTTGTGTCAGTAGCGAGTTGTCCTGTAGAAGTGACAAGATTACTGACCTAGGTGTAAACCAAAGATGTGATCAAATGGGGGACCAATGCCCCCAAGTAATGATGACTGAATTGACGTATGTTGTGAGGACAAACTAGATTTGATTTCCCCCCGGCATATGGCACTAAATTAGTATCAAGTCAAGAGTGTTTGCAAAGGAACCAAAGTGTCACGAAAGTGACCGAAAGCTATGTACAAACTAAAGCAAAGAATCGTCAAGACTAAGTATCGATAGATAGAGCATTTTGAGTACAACTCCAACTGTAACGGATACAAGAAATCTCAATAGTATAGTGAAAGTAGACAAATGCAGTGAGAACCACTGGTGACTGATGTGAGAGAGATTCTCAAGTAAAGAGATCATAGCACTAGCTAGACATCAGTAGGCAAATGCAATGAGAACCATTGGTGACTAATGCGAGGGAGATTCTCAAGGAAAGAGATCTCAGTATAATCTAAGTGATAGTAGGCAGACACAGTGAGAACCACTGGTGATTGTCACATAGTAGATCTTCAAAAGGTAATAGGACAATGCCCACTAGACTAGGAGGATTTACCCAAGAGTATGACTAGTTTCAATCCATGTAAGTTGGTGTCTTGACAGGAACTAAAAGCATGCAGAAAAGCAAATGCAAGTAGGAAAGAAGGAAAGAAACAAAGAAGGAAAGCAACTGCATAAAGCCAAGTGGTGTGGCGATAAATATAGTAGTGTGGAACAAAAGGCACCTATTTACCAGGTTTTCACCTTCTTGGCAGAAATTCTTTTTTTGTTACCATGACGCCTGTTTGCCAGGTTTTCATCAATGACACCTTTTTCTCTTTTTCTCTTTTTTTTTGTATTTTTCAATATTTTAATTTTTTTGTATTTTTGAAATATATGATTTTTTTTTGGAGATACATCAAAGCACCTATTGCTAGGTTTTCACTAACATGATCATTTTTTCAAGACATTTTCTAGATTTTTAGAATTTTTAGAGATTTTGCAATTTTTAGATTTTTAGAGATTACTCGATCTCAAGAAAGATCACAATGGTTTTCCCTAATGTCTAGCAAGGTGTAGGACATTGCAGATGGATTAGAAAGCTGGTGTATGAGATGAATAGCTAATGATGGATGAAGAGGGTGAATGTGACCCTCAAGGATAGTCTCTTCAAGATTACCCAAGGTAGGGAAAAAATAATATAGCAATGTAGGATCATGGAGCGATGTTGTATAGAATTTAGGGTAATGACCTAATGTCATGAAAAGTATGTGGTCCAAAAGAGTGGACATTTCAAGAGACTTCTAAGAATTTTTTTTTCAATTTTGATCAAGACCAAGGGGTCAATTTCATAGGATAGGATATAGCTATGATCAGGATAAAGGTTGATGGAGGTATAAGTGCATGTTTTGGATTATGAAAGGAATGCACAGAGATAGGAAGGATAGGCTTGGGATAAGCAAGATCATGATAGGGTATCATGCATGACAGAAATTAAATAGGATGATGAAAGGGATCATGAATGTCAGGATACATGATGCTCATGGATAGGGTCAACCTTGTCAAGATCAACAGAAGCAATATGGATGTTCATGAGCTAGCTGGATGTAAGATATGATGGGAGAAGATGACATGGAAGGAAATTTCCCCCAAGTGAAGAGTGCAAGTAGGAGGAATTATGCATGACGCATGTTTGCCAGGTTTTCATCATGGTATTTATCCAAGGTGCCATAAGAAGTGGTTTTCACCATAGGACGGATTGATTTATCTTTACTTTTGCTACCAAGGTGCATGTTTACCAAGTTTTCACCAAGGCACTTTTTCTTTTTTCTTTTTGATTTTATGGAGGAACTTAAGCTTCTAGCTCTTTAGATAGTGCTCCTCTGAAAGATATGCTATAATAGGCCAAGGCCACTAAAAGTATGCTCATAGATGTTGATAGGGTGATGGTAAGGAAGATTGATATGGAGGATAAGGGAGATGGTAGTCAAGGATTTATGTGATGAATTAGATGAGAAGAATAACAGGAATATGACATGGATGCATAGGAGGTAGGTGTAGGATATTGGATAGGGTATTGAAAAGTTTGTGTAGGCAAGATCAACATTGACACACATCTTGAAGGATGGTGGAATGATAGAGGAAAAGTATGTGAAATGGATTTAGGTTTTGATATGGATCTTGGTGCATGAGGACCCAAGATGGATGAAGACGTATTCAAAACAATGGATTTTGGGACATGATGACCCAAAATAGGTTTAGGAGATGAAAAATGTTTCAAAGGAGGTAGAGTGGAAGCCTTTGGAAGCTTGGATGCTAATTCTGATTTTTCCTTTTTGTTCAAGCCTTTTAAGAGAGACTTGGGAATCCACATAAATTTTTCTTTTCTTTTTGTATCCAACTCCTTTAGAAGAGACTTGGGAATCCACATAGCTTTTGATTTTCCATTTGTATTAGACGATTTAGAACACAATTCTTTCATAATGGATTTAGGAACCCATATTTTCTTTGATTTGGTTCTTTTCTCAGTGGACCTATGTGGTCTCTTGAATATTTCCTTTGTATATGTAGTCACATGTCGATTAGATGGGACATAGTGATCTTCATATGTAGGTGGATTCTTGTATTGTTGATTTCTTCATTGTACATCCAAATTGCTTCCAAAAGAATTACAAATTGTGGATTAATGAGGTTGATATGACTGGGTCATATGGATTGGGTGATAGGGAGAATTCAAGGATGTATGTCTTTGTTAATCTTGATAGGGGATAGTGGAAGTGGATGATAAGCTAGTAGTGATAGGCATGGTGGATGGAGGGATATAAGGACCCAATATAGATGGAAGGTTTGATGGTTTTAGCTTTGGGATATAGGGACCAAGGATGGATTTGGAGGATGGAGAAGGATGATGTTTATGTTTGAATGGAGGGAGATAAGGCATGGAAGGGATATCAATATCTTTAGAGTGAGCTGCATGACCAAGGCTCTTCTCTTTAGAATTCATCTTTTTATCAACAGGAGCATGACTAGCTTTGATAGGAGAAATTGAAGCTTGAGGGGATGTATTTTTTGCAAGGGATTTAGAGGAATGATGGTTTCTTGAGTTGGACATGGAGGAACATGACAAGGAGATAATGAGATTCTCTAATCTTGACAAGGATCTTTAGATGGTGTACAAAGGGTACCTTTCTCTTGATTTTCAATTGGCCTATTAGATATGCAAGAAAGGATATATTGATCTTTCTTGGGAGATGGATAAGATATAGGAGATGTAAGAGTTTCTTCTGGGAAGAAATGGAAGGGGATGATAAAATCATCATGAGACTCTTGAGATGTGTGACTTTGGTCAACCATTGGATAAGGATGGATGGTGTCTTGATCTTGATTATTGTTGATATTTGTTTCTTCGCACATTAAATTTCCTTCTTGAAATAGAGCCACTTATATGGAAGAGGTGGGAGTTTTGATATGCATGAGGGATTCTTGAAAGAATAATGGGGTATCATTTTGAGTAGGCATGATAAGCATTGAAGAACATGGAAGCTTGGGGTCTATGATCTTTAGAGCCTAAGAAAGGCTTGCATTTGTATGCTGATTAGCTTGGATCTCTTTTAGAGGTAGTCCTTGAGAGTAAATATAGTCGTCATTAGGCTCATTTCTTGATAGAGATGGGGAAGCTTTAGGAGATGGAGGAACAATGGAAGAAGTAGATGGGATATGCAAACCATTGCTAGACATGGATTCCTGATATTTATCATGCTTGAGATTAGTATCTTCACTAGATGATTCATTAGGATTTTCCACTTTGATTATTCCATCATCTATAAGATCTTGGATTTTATGTTTTGACTCCATGAAATATGAAGTTTTATGCTTTTTATGTGAATGATATGCACAATATTTACTTAAGAATCTCAATCCAAGTGATGTGACTTGAGGTAATGTGATGAGATCATGCTCAAGAAGTTCTGCCAATACAGATTCATAAGATTGTCCCAAAGGATTAAATATTCTCTCTAAAGGATAATTAGATGCTTCTTGACTTGCAATATCCTTATTTTATGGATAGAAAAGGATTTCATCTGATTTTGTCATAGTTTCCTCTACATTCTCTTGATCAAATATAGGATTGTCGTAAAACTATTCTTGATCAAAGATGGGATTTTCATACCAAGATTTATCCATGTTCGAAGAAAGTGGAGAGATGTGAGAATCATGATCAAATAGAAAAGGATAGGTTGATCTTAAGGAGGATTCATTAGATGGAGTATCCTTTTTCCCCTTTAATCCTTGGAGTTCAGATTCCAAAGTTTGAAGTTTTTTTAATAAAGTTTCCCTAAGAATCTCTTCTTTGCTTTTAGACATTGTAAGATTGTCTTGATGCACTTGCTTAGAAGATTGAAGAGAAGGTATGATGAATTAATTGGTTGACTGATAGGTGCTGAAGTGATATCTAAAGTGCTAATTAAGTCCAAGACCAAAGGAAAAAGGAGATAATGTCCAACTAAGACAGAGATAGAAATGACTCTGATCTTGAGTCAAGGTTGACGAACCTACTTTCACAACTCAGGATAAGGACAACACAGACAAAATGATAAGATAACAAGTCACTTGGACTAGGACAATAAAATTAGATTTCAAAATAGCAACGAGTCAGACTGTCAACAGATTGCAGTAAAAGATAGACTAGTAGTGATGTTGATGAGAATGCAGATGTGTGAAAATTTGGATAGAACCTTCACAGCAAAATAGCAATTTGGAAAGCAAGTTGATAGATTCTCAGTATTTTGATAGTAGATGCAGAAACCTGGACAAGATTTTGATAGCTTAACACCTAAGAGTGTAGATTTGGAATCATTGATCATTTTGATTTTTGATTTGAAATTTTGAGATGTTTGTTTGTTTTGATGCTTCACCCACGCAAGACACATCAAGTAGAATGTTTGTTGTAAAAAAAGAACAGAGACACCACAATCCTAGGTAAGCTAGGGCAATATCTATTGAATTCCCACTTGAACTAAAGTTCAACCATGCCTGTAACCACCTAAATTTGGTATGTCACAACTATAGACCCTATTTGCCCTAAGTGTGATCATACCCTCGATTTATGTCCAAACGACCCTGTTACTGCTTGGCATAATTCTTTTAATCAATTTAATGTCCTAGGTGATTTTTATCACTGATTTATATTAATTATTATAGCCATACAATTCAAATCAAATTTTGACCAATCAAATCAAATCAAAATCGAACATGGCTATAGTATTTAATTATAAAGGAATTAAATAAATCCCTAAATCAAATACCCACCTGCAATTAACCCATTCCCCTAGCCTATTTAATTTAATTAAAATGGCTATAGTCCCCTAATTATTAAAAAGCAATTTCATTGTTTAAATAATTAATTCCTATATTTTTAAATGAATTAAATAAGTTTA
>MU224270.1:91612-161789 GCA_018584345.1 Thuja plicata
AGGAGAAATAGTCAGAGAGAAAATGTGAAGCTGCAACAGCAAATGAAATATCTATTTGACAGGAGGGCTACTGAGAGAAAGTTCCAAATTGATGATTTAGTTCTCCAATGGAATGCAAGGGTAGAGGATAAAGGCCAGCATAAGAAGTTTGAGTCTTTATGGCTAGGATTGTTCATTATTGCAGAAAATTTTGGCAAAGACTCATACTTGTTGAAGAATATGGAGGGAGATCTCTTTGAGTTGCCTGTGCATGGGTAGTTTTTGAAGCCCTTCTTTGAGTAAAGGTTTAAAGTGCACAAGTAAGTATGTATTTTATTCTCCTTTCCTTGTCCCTTGTCCGTAAATTCTGTACATATTTCCCTTTCTGTTTTAGGGTTTTGCTCCATTGAAGGTGGTCTCCAACCAGAGATTCTGTGGTTCTTTGTCATAAACTGTGTTTAGCCAAGCCACATCAGAGCCACTGTTGGTTGTATTTTTTGTTTTGGCAGTTTTCTTGGTTCCTTGTCCATTTCAATGTTACTTTTCCATTCACTTAAGGCATGTGTTTTAATTTAAGTCACCTCGTCGCGTTACCCCGAGCGAATATTCCAATTGTCTTCCCGACTTGGCATTTTCCTTATGTCGCGTGGTCTCGTTCAAAATTAGAATATTCCTTTGGCCTTCCGAGACTCAGCGATTTCTTTCATGTCGGGTAGTCGCGGGATAATTATCTTATAAAGCCTTATGCAGAAGGGACCCACTGCTTAGTCAGGTGATCGCAGGAGTTTTTTTTAACAGTTATGAAAATGTCTTCAGACTTTGCGATTACCTTCAGTCGGGTTGTCACCAAATAAATTAAAGTTAATAGTTAAGCGAAGCCTTCAGTCACATCATCTTGAAAAGAAGTAGCGGTTAAGAAATACCAACTGAGACTACGCGACTAACCATCTGTGGTTTGTAGTAATACTTAATCAGCTTGTCGCCAGAAAAGGATAATGTCTTAGTTCTCCAGTATGCAGCAAGTGGACAAATATTTGAGTGACATCTGTCATAAGGCGAATGGATGAGGGAAGGTTATCGCATGGTCGCCAGAAGGAGGAAAGGGATTCAGCGACAACGAGACTAAGTACTTTCCCTTTAGTCACAGTGTCTAGGAATGATTTAAGGGTATGCCCGAGCATATAGCGATTAAGCGATGGCCGTAGGATGAAGGAATAAGAGGATCTGACGGTGGTCGCAAAGTCTGAAAAGAAAGGTGCCCTACAAAAAAAGTCCTTCCGACTTGGTGATTAAGGTATGTCACGCAGTCGTCAGAAGTAAAGAAAAGGGCACATTTCACCTGTTATGAAAAAATCAAATGCTCAGGACTTGATTCCGCGATTGGGCGACTAAGCATTTCACATAGTCTTGAAATAGAATAAAAGCATTTGGCAATAGGAAGATAACTGAGAAGGTTAAGGGTAATGGTTAGTCGCCAGGTCTCAGAATGAATGATGAGTTAATGTTAACTCTGCACGACTATGATTTCAAGTGTGTCGCATGATCGCCAGATCGTGACTCAGGTCAGCCAAAGGTAAGAAAGTTCTTTGTCGCCATGTCTTGAGATGGAACCATGGTTAATGACAGAAGCCCACGACAAAGAGACTTAATGCAATCGCGGGGTTGGCTTATCACAAAATCTAAAAGTGGTGGTAGTTTTTTCGATGTGATAGTATGAATCCCCGGCAACCAATCACAGACTCACATTTTGATCACTGTGCAAAAAGAGTAGCTGAGATGTAAGACAGACAACAAATCCCAGTATGACATGTCAGCTCTTTTAAATGATATATGATTGCTCTGAGGATTTACTTTTCAAAATTTTATTTCCTGTCAACTTCATGCAACTACGGCTAGGTTTTCTATTCAAATTCACAGCATGTCGAATTAATGGCAGAACTGATGTTTCCAAATTATGAGCTGCATACTCTGAATGATAGCTATAAGGAGTTGATGGTGCATTCATTCACATTCACCGTGCTTTCAGTTTTCAGAGCCAAGGTTGTTCATTTTGCAGAAAAGAGAAATATTTTTCTCAGCTTGCAGTGTTTCCAAAGTTCATCAGAGAATTCTAAATTTCAGGAACTTGTGCTCAGAACAGTCAGTTGATTTCAGAAATAGATTTGTTTCAATATCGGTTAGGGAAAGGAGATTCAGGTTGTTGCAAATATGAGCGGAGCTATGAGTGTTGCTTCGACAAGTGGTGTTCAAGTAGTCATTTTAGATTCTATGGCTCATACAAGAAAAATCCCTAACATAGAGGATTAGACATGTACACAAATGAAAAAATTCAATTTATGATAAATCTATGACCAAAATCTAGAAACTAAGAAAAACCCAGAAATCTTCAGACAATTCTACCCAAAATAAAAAAAATTACATTCAATTTGGACTTTAAATGAGCAAGATATGATCGTTTAAAGTTAGGCTGCAAATTCAAAAAGCTCAATGGTGAAGGCTAAAGATTTTGTAAACCCTGCTGACATCATCAACCTATGAGTTTAAATTTGATGGTTTCATTGCTGTCACAGAAGGTCATGTAGTATGATGGTTTGACGGCTGTCAAATTTAACATAGTGAAAAAATATGATTTTTTTTTCAAATTTTTTTTCAAAATTCTATCTTGGGCTACGTGCAAAAAAATCCAAAATCTACCTTGATTTTTATGCAATAGGCTTTACGACCTCCTTGCACAAAATTCTTTTGCCACAGATTCAACTTTTGACAAGTATAGGCATGTTTATAGTCATTTTCAACCAAAACGACGCTCCGGACTTGATGGTGGAGTCAGATTTGGCTCAAAATGAGAGATTCAAAGACACTAAGAGAATAATAGATAGAAGATAAAAGAAATTTTTGAACTTGCTCCACGCTAAAAGAAAGATGAAATGTGTTGTTTTACCTACAAAATTAGAGTACAAACATGATCCCAAGATTTTTAAAACTAATTCAAATGTGATAAAAGAAATAGATGTTCTACCCCACGGTGGGTGCCAGAAATGTATATGCTAAATCTGGCCTTGTTACTTGGCCATACACTTCAACATAGTCCTTGTTCAACAGCCACATACATAAGTGAATATGAGTTATTCATCCTACATGCCTATATGATTCGACCTTTTGTCTTCTATCTAGATGGGGTTTCAAATAGTTCTCAGAACGAGTCTCACAACCATGGACCAATCTAAGAATGAAGGTGTTTAATTCATGAATGTGATGCAATGTAATGCACGATTAATCTAAAAACATGAAAGATGCAAGATTAATCTAAATGAATTTAAGCTAAGACATGATAAGAAATATGAGATTATTCTAAGAAAATGAAGCTATTCTATTGCAAATGAGAGCTAAATGTAAATGAGGTTATCAACTAAATTGAAGCGGCAATTCGTTATTCTAACAATGCATAAAAATGACTGGGGGCTTTGAATGAGAAATGTGAGGTCTTTTATAGACGTAGAGTCTGCTCAGAATAGAAAGTTTCCTTTTTGAAATAAAACAGATAGAAAAGCCAGTTCAAATTAGCAAGCTTTCTTTAAAAGAAAACAATGAATTGTTTTCTCTTTATTTTTAACTGTTTTCTTTTGATTTTAACTATTTTTTTTCTCTTTAAAGCAAAGTTAATTCAAAACTTCTATTTCTGAACTGAAGAGAAGATTTTTGAAAGAATATTTAATTAAATAAATAAAGTATGAACTCATAAATATATTTTTCTCAATTATCTAAATAATTAAATTCAATTTTTGAAATGAGGATATTTATTTAATAATTAAATATTATTTAATTCCTTTTATGTGTTTTAGCTAAAAGGGGTGAATTTAATTTAATTAAAGTGCTAGGACTTTATAATTAAATTAATTCGATCATTAGGTTTATTTAGCCAGGTAATTGATATTTTAGGAATTAAATATAATGTAGATTTAAGATTATCTGCATTTGATCCTCAGGTTGAGTAGAGTCAGTCAAAACTCAGAATTGCCTAGTACAATAGGACTTTGATGATTCAGAAGAATGACAAATGCAACAAAATTGGTTAGGGTTGCAAGATTCCAATTTTGGGGTGTTACAGCCTTTAGGTTCATTTTTTTCTTGCATCTGGGTTCATTTCAAATTACAACATTTCTGTTATTACAGTACTTCATTTCAGTTGTTAGTATCTGAGTTATTACAGTACTTCATTTCCTCTGAAAGTTCCCCAGAACCCCCGAAATACCATTCTACATACTTCCTTCCTTGAAGACCCTACCCAAAATTCCACATATAAAAGCCCTAAATCCCTCATTTATCTAATTATAGGGTTTGCCCTAACTTTTTTGCTTCTCAGCCAATCGCCACCAAATCTGGCCACAAGGTTCATTTCCTAATTCTTCTCATTTGTCCCTCTTGGACCGCTCATCCCATTCCACATGCCCACCCCTGAAACCCTCATTTTTATTTTTCCCTTTTCATTATAAAGTGTCCAACCACTCGTCAAACCCCCATTAACCATTTTCATTTTGCCCAAATCCAAGTTTGCCCTGATTGAAAAAGTTTTTGTTTCTATTGTTCTACCCCTTTGAAAAAAAAAATCCTGCTATGTGGTTGTCACCTGTATAGGAGCAAAAATCATGGAGGAGGAACTTGCATCCCTAAAGACCAAACTTCAAGGTCTGGATGACAAATTTCTCGGTCTCACTCTTCAACATTAAGCCATGAATTGAAACCATTCTGGAGATGCTAGGTTCTCTTCTGGTAATTTTTGTGGACTGAAGCTTGATTTTCCTCGCTTTGATGGTGCTGATCTGATGGGATGGATTTGCCGAGAAGAGTAGTATTTTAGCTTGCATAATACTTTGGATATCAACAAAGTCCCACTTGCATCTTTTCATTTAGAAAATGAAGCTCTTCAATGGTTCCGTTGGTACATCAAGGCTAATGAAGACCCAACATGGATAGAATTGTGCACACTCCTTTTGCAACACTTTGGCCCTAGTGATTTTGATGACTTTACAGGAGCACTCACTAAACTTCGCCAAATAGGCATAGTAAGAGAATACCAGATGGAGTTTGAAAAATTAGCTTATCACATAGAGGGATTGTCCGAGGAATTCCTCCACAGTTGTTTTTTTAGTGGTTTGAAATATGCACTTTAATCTGAAGTAAAAATGTTTCAACCCATTACATTGATGAAAGCCCTTGGGTTGGCTAAGTTATCAGAGGACAAGATTAGTTCTCTACAATGTTCCAGATCTAATGGTGTTCCATTATAAATAACAGGTTCTTCACACCCTCAAGTCATGCCAGCTCCCAGAACTACTGCTATCAAGAACTTGTCGGAAACAGAGATGCGGACCTAGCGAGAAAAAGGGATTTGTTATAATTATGATGATAAATGGTCTCGGGGCCATAGATGTGTTCAAAAAAATCTGTATCTCTTGGATGTGAATTATCCATCGGAACTGGAAGAGTATGTAGATGTTCATGAAATAGTAGATGATGAGGTTGAGCCTCAACAATCGCTTGTTGAACCTCCTTTGCCAGAAGCCCAACTAGAGATATCTATCCATGCTTTGGTAGGAGTCACTACCCCACAAACCATGTAGGTCTAGGGTTTCTTCAAGAATATCCCTCTTACTATTCTCATTGATTCTAGTAGCACTCATAACTTCATTGACCCCCGAATCGCCAAACAGGCTGATTGCTTTGTTCATCCCTACTCTAGCTTGGAAGTCATGATTGCCAATGGAGGCACTTTACCTTGAAAAGGGAAATATCGCAATGTGTGTCTCTCTATCAGAGATTATAACCTACACTCTGACATGTTTTCCTTTCCCTTAGGTGGATGTGACATGGTTTTGGGCGCCCAATGGTTACACACTCTTGGCCCCATTCTATGGGATTTTGCTAGACTTTGGATGCAGTTTTCAGCCAATGGGAAACAACACACTTTGAAAGGCTTACATCCAGGGTCTATCAGCATCATCAGTTCACATTGTATGGAAAATATTCTTAAGAAGAATTCACATGGTGTCATCACTTAGCTCCATTCCATTCAGATGCAGCCATCAGCGGTCTCTAGTACTTCTGTAGATCTGCAACAAATTTTGGATAAGTATTCAGGTGTATTTTCTAAACCTATGGGATTGCCCCTTCTTTCCTAGAGGACCGCCATATTCAGCTCCTTCCTAGTAGTGTTTCGCCCAACATCAGGCCCTATCGCTATCCATTTCATCAAAAGACTGAAATCAAGATGCTCATTCGTGGCTTACTGAAGAAAGGTATTATTCTCTCTAGTACTAGTTCCTTTTCTTCTCCAGTTCAACTTGTTCACAAAAAATATGGGTCATGGTGCCTCTACATTGATTTTTGAGCACTTAATCATCTCACCATAATCGATAAGTTTCCCATTCTGATTGTTGATGAACTTATTGATGAGCTTCATGGCGCTCATTTTTTCTCCAAGTTGGATCTTCATTTTGGGTATCATCAAATTAGGGTTAATGAGGAGGATATCCCTAAAACAACCTTAAAGCACACATGATGGTCACTATGAATTTTTAGTCATGCCCTTTGGCCTCACTAATGCTCCTTCAAAATTTTAGACAATGATGAATAAAATATTTTGGCCATACCTCTAGAAATTCATTCTGGTCTTCTTCGATGATATCCTCATCTATAGAAAAACCTGGGCTAAGCATCTCCATCATCTAGAGCTCATAATGCAACTTCTCTCTGATCATAAACTCTATGTGAAATAGTCTAAATGTGTATTTGGATAGGAGGAAGTGGAGTATCTTAGGCATATTATTTCACACCAAGGGGTTCGGGTGGATCCTACAAAAATAGATGCCATGAAAAATTGGCCGCATCCTCAAACTCTCAAGAGCCTTTGGGGTTTTTTGGGGCTGACTGGCTATTACCGCAAGTTTTTCAAGAATTATGAGAAGATTGTAGAACCATTGACAACTATGTTAGAAAAATGATGCTTTTAATTGGACACATGTTTCTGAGAATGCATTTGAACAACTGAAACAAGCTATGTGCAGTACACCTGTTCTCTCTATGCCAAATTTTTCCAAGCCTTTCACTATTGAGAGTGATGCTTGCAGCAATGGACTAGGTGTTGTTCTCCTTCAAGATGACCATCCTATTGCATTCACTAGAAAATCCATTTTTGGTAATAATTTATCCCTATCTAAATATGAAAAAGAAATGATGGCTATTTTGTATGTTGTACAGAAGTGGCGGCCATACCTCCTAGGGAGTCATTTTTGCATCAAGATTGATCACCAAAGTCTGAAATACTTACTGGAACAATGAGTATCCTCCCCTACACAATAGAAATGGGTCAGAAAACTCATGGGGTATGACTATGAGATCACCTACAAGAAGGGTAAGGACAATATTGTGGTAGATACTCTTTCTCGCACAATTGATGATCAAGCTTCCCTTTCAGCTATTTCTATGCCAATTCCCAATTGGTTAGAATCTGTTTAGCAAGGCTATGTCAGTGACTCTTCTTTATCTCAAATTATTCACCAGTTGGCCAATAATCCTTTTTTTTTACCGCATTACTCTTGGGATGGTGCTTCTCTCTGATACAAAGGCCATCTAGTGCTTCTTCAGAATCTAGATCTGCAACAGTCTGTCTTTTATGAACTCCATGGCTCTCCTTCGGCAGGGGACTCTGGGTTCCTCAAAACTTATGAGAGGGAAAGGCGAAACTTCTTTTGGAAACGAATGAAATAGATGATTCAATAAATGTTGGCTGAATGTGATACTTGCCAATGCCACAAGGGTGAAACAACCCTCCTTCCTAGATTGCTGGAACCCTTTCCCATCCCTACACGGATTTGGACTAATATTTCTATGGATTTCATTGAAGGGCTTCCTAAATTAGGTGGAAAGATAGTGATCTTGATTTTGGTTGATCGTCTCTCCAAATATAGTCATTTTTGTGCCCTCAGCCACCCCTATACTGCTTCCTTAGTTGCACAAATATTCATGGACCATATCTTCCATCTTCATGGCCTCCCTTCTTCCATTGTCTCAGATCGCGATGCAACTTTTACCAGTCATTTTTGGACTGAATTGTTTTAGAAAACTAGCACCAAATTGAAGATGAGTTTGGGTTATCACCCACAAACCAATGGTTAGACCAAAATTTTTAGCAAATGCTTGGAAACTTATCTTCATTGCTTCACTTTCGAACAACAACATCAGTGGGCAAAGTGGCTTCCTCTTTCTCAATGGTGGTACAATACCTCTTACCACACTGCTTCTAAAATGACTCCATATGAAGCAGTATATGGTTAAGCACCTCTAGTACTCCTTCCCTACACTCCCAGTAGCTCACCATTCTAGGTAGTTGACATAGTTCTCCACACTAGGGATCAGATTCTTTGCACCTTATAAGATAATCTTCACATGGCCTGAAATCAAATGAAACAATAGGCAGATCAACACCATTCTAAGTGCTCATTTCAAGTTGGGGATATGGTTTTTCTTAATCTATATCCATACAATAAATCCTCCCTGAAGATTAAAGGGTATCATAAGCTAGCCCCAAAATTTTATGGGCCATATAAGGTTCTGCACAAGATTGGTTCAGTTTCTTATAAACTAGAACTTCCTCCCTCTTTCCACATTCATCAAGTATTTCACATTTCTTGTCTCAAGAAATTTCTTGGCACCAACGTCAGAGAACAAAATTCTCTTCCTAAAAAGGATAAGGAAGGGTCCATTATCTTGGAGCCTGAGGCAATCCTTGACCAGTACACTCGTCAGCTTTTCTCTCACCCCATCTCTGAGGTCTTGATTTAGTGGCACATAATGTAACCAGAGGATGCTACATGGGAACCCCTTCTTTAGATTCAGCAACAATATCCACACCTTAAGCTTTGAGGACAAATATTTTTTCTAAGAGAGAGGGGATGTTAGGAACCTGTGTTCCTTCTGTTTATTTTTTTAGTGTAGTGTTGTTGGACTCATATGCTTTGTAAGTCATCCTGTGAGTATATTTTATTATCCCAAATGCATAGTTAGTAACACTTTTCTAGATTGTACTTAGTATATAAGTGTGTATTGAGCCCTTTGATGGTACCGATAAATTTATTGTATTGAGCTTTCTCAAAGGAGGTTAACCCCTCGAAGTGGCCCATGATCAATAGATTCACTCTGATTTCTACTGTTGCTCTATATTTCTGTTATTTTGTGCATGTTTATCATATTGTTGTAGGATGTTCCTCTTAGATGCTTGATTGGGAATCCCTATGTAATAACTAATTATGGATTTCTACTACTGATCTCTTTGATTTCAACTATTTCTTCAACCATGAAATCAAAGCTATCAAAAATTTCAAGATCTAGATAATCAAGAGGGTGGATAACTATATGGTCGACTTAATGTGGCTGATTTTCATACTCCATGCTCCAAGAATTTGGCTCAATCTCATATTTTTGATACTCCTTCTACATGTTATCTTTTCTTATCTGATCTTGAATCAAAATTCTGTCAACTTCATATTTAGGCTCTTGCTAATCTGAATCAAGAATTACGTCTTTGCCATATTCAATCTACACTTCTAAATCTAAAAAAGTATCCCTTTGATCTGTGGTGTGTTCTTCAAGACTTGTTTCAAAAACTAATATATGCATATTCTCTTCTCCTTGATCAATAAATTTAGGGAGCTCTTTGAACAAATCAGATATAAGTTCCTCCTCTTTCTAAATATAATTAGGTAGGTCATTGAGCCAAGTGTAAATAACTTCCTCTTTCCCACGAACTTGAAATTATTCATTGTGCCCCTTTCCAGTTTCTAGTATCTGATCTGTCTTACCATCTTGAACCTTATATATATGAATTTCAACAATTGGAATATCTTCTTTTTCTAGTCTATGTACATCTCTTACTTGTTTTTCAACATGAGGAATAAACATATCATTTAATTCCTTAGGCTGCACTTGATTTAGAAAAGGTTTCTCTTTCTGTGGTAGGAAAATTTCAACTAGCTTCTCATAGCGTATCACTTTCTCTTAGACAAGATCAATACAACTTGGGAAGACATACACCAAATCCTTTAATTTATGACCCTCTCTTTTGGAAAATAATAGTTGCATTCTTTCATGCTCCTTTTTTAACTCCTCCATGGAAAGAGATAAACCATTATCAAGACTGACACAAAACATTTCCAAGGTATTGGGTTGTTTCTCTTGTTCTTTCAAAAGTTTTGGCATAGAATCCCTCTCATAATGAATCATGTAATTACCCAATCTAGTCACCACCATATGATTGAAATTTTGTTCATTTTGTGGTTGCGGTACAACTTGAACCTAATGAGAAATCTACTGCTCATCGCTCTCTAGAGATACATTCTATTGTGACCTCTCATTATTCTGAAGTCTGAGGGCATGGATCATCATAGATTTTGAGAAACTAGTCCAATGATGTGATAAATTACAAGAAAAACACTACTCTTCATCATGTGCTAAATTATTTTGGGCAACTTCAAGCTCTTTTGATGAATTTGGAATGTTGGGGTTGTAGGGTTGACTACTTCTTTGAGTAATTTTTTTTTTTCTTGTTGATCAATCTAATAATTGGTTTTATTTTCCTGATATGATGCTTGATAGGGTATATTTCTCTGATTTATATTCTTTTTTTTTTTTCTAAATTGATCAACTTATTACCAAAATTTTGGAGCATACCTTTAATTTCTTACTTAAGTTCTTGAAGCTCCTAAACTAGGACTGTTGTAGCATGCTCTTAAGATATAATTTGATTGTTAAATGTTGCAATAGCTGGGCCAACATCTATAAAATGAGGTACAACATGTGTATTTGGTTGTATCTCTACAAGATATGGAGTTTTAAGCCGAGGAGGAATCTTCCCAATCTGTATCAAACTGTTCTTTTCTCTGATCGCAATGCCAAATTTAGTAGGTAAATTATTACCTCCCATTGATTTTTTCTACACTAATATATCACATTTTAATTTCTTAAGATAAAAATAGAAAGAATAAGTATTGGAAGGCTTTAACAATACTGGAGTTCTATCTCATGTCCTCTGAAAATGGTAATTGAAATCTATCATCAACTCACTTAAAACCCTCTTGATTATTGTTAACTACTCTACCAATGATAGATTATTTTTCTTTTCCTCAAAATGATGATACAATTTCTCTCCCAACTCATCCCATGTTACAATTGAATTCATAGGTAACCCTCTAAACTAGACTAAGGCTTTTCCCTTCAATGAAGTTTCCAAGAGCTTCAATGCAATGTCCCGATGAGTTATATGATGTATACCACATAATGAAGTGACGTCCCTGATGTTCTCAATAGCTGAAATTTGATCCTCCCCTATGAAAAGTGGAAGACCCTCAAGGGATTCTCCTGAAATATCATGATTTTCGGCTATATTCAGAGGACTTCCTTGATTGAAAGATATGAATGGCCAATTTCTGAGCTGAGCCATCTAAACTGAAAACACTGATCTACTGATAAAACCATAGGAATTAGAGCCACCAGGTGCTAAATAATTACCTTATTAATAGTTGAAAACCACTATTTACACCAAAACAATAGCAAAATTTGTAGCTCTTTTGAACTGTGACCAGTTCAGGTCCCACCGGGCATTGCTAGAAACTGTTAGTGATCAGGATTTACGCCTATAGAAAGAGGTGAAATCTATCTATCCTTATATAACATGGAAACAATATCAAAGGTGGGAGAAGTGCTTGAGACTAAATCTCAAGGATTACAAGGCCACTTCCTTATTGATATTCACTTAAAACTTTGATCATTTGATAAGAAAAGAGGAAGAAAGATTGCTTGTGAAATGAAACTTCTATAAACTAATGAGTGAGGCACAAAATGAATAAAAATATGATATGTAGTGGGAAATCCTCACAAAATAACTTCCTAAAGACACAAAGTTCCTCACAAGCTCAATTAGATACTACATGAAAAATATATTCTTATGACAGGGCTCGATATTTGAAACCATGAAAGAAAACAATGATGTTTTCTCAAATTTTAGCATATAAATGGGAGACACAATCATAGAAATGCATGCAAAATATCCAAATCTTGCATCAAAATAGTGAAAAGAGTTTGATAAATAAAGGAATTGATCACAATATTTCACCAAATACCCACAATCAACACATTGACACGAAAAATGGGGAAGGAAACCTGTAATCTTATATTCAATAATGGCAGAAACTCTGCTAAAAATCATGGAAAAATGTTCAATACAATAATACTTGTTATACACCAAATTTGCACCCTATTAAAATCTTAAGTCTAAGGATCTAGTATAACATGGGAATGACTTCCAGGTTGTGGAACCTATGCTAACTGAAGTGAAACCTTTGGATTCTAGGCCAGTTCCTCTTGGATAATCACCTATTTTTTCTTTTTAAACATGAAAAATTAAACTTGAGGGGAAAAGGGATAGAAGGAGAACTCAAAGAGTGAAAGAAAATTTAACCTACAAGGTGATACACCAGAAGTGACATAAATCATAAAATAGTGACTAAGAACTAGAATGAAATTCTTAGATCTAAACAAGCACAACTTCCTGAATAGGATTGCATAAGTATTTCATAGAGGTCTAAAATGAAAAAGAGACTATTCAAGGAAAGAGAAGATTTCACAAACAATAGAATATTCAATGGAATAGACACAAACTTTGACCTGCAAACAAAGATTCACTCTAAAAAATAGGCACAAAATGACAGGGGATGAACAAAATCCACATGATCATCTAAATCAATCATCCAGAATAGTGCACAGAGATGCAGAAAGAAAGAGGGCTCAAGAAATCCTATATTTCTCTAATATTAGCCATTGTGTTATGCTTCAAAGAGAAAAATACAAACATGAAAACCTAGGGACAAAGAAGATGTTACAAATAGTCTTGCATAATATGAACTTCAATGAGAGATTACAAACATATGAAAATCCAGGGGCAGAGAAAATGCCAAAAAAAATCTTACATAACCCTCTAAAAACTAGCTACAAAAGCATCTAAAAACTACTTGTATACAAACACCCCTAGCACACAGGCTCAAGAGTCAATCCATCCAATCAGATCAGGGCATAAATTAGGGTTTCAATAGATATTACTAAACTATGCAAAAACCCTAAAATAGTCTTCTCTATCTATTAATGCACTCAGGAAATATATCAGAAGATTAGATATGCCTCAAAGATATCCCATATCACCATATGTTTGAGTAGACAGATCATCTTGATCCATCTACCCTCACTGCAAATTGAAAACATCGCCACCGCCATGAAACTTCTGAGAAAGCATTTGAATATTTGAATTTAAACATAAATGGTCACAGGTGGCTCAGAAATACCCAATCGATGGCCCATATTTGAATCTTTATCAACTTTAAAATGTGACCATCACTCTCCTCTAGGTAACCCATGAACCAAGGATCAGATCTACCACATGGCATGCAGACGTGATGCCTCAAACACTAAAAATCTTCATCTTTACCTTGAAGGGATAACACCCACCATCTTATCTTCATAAACTTTCTGATCTATATCTTACCTCTAGAGCTGACCTCAGATCTAACCTGGGCATGTGTCAACATGGTGCATTTCCTCAATGGTTAAACAAATTTATCTTGGTCTTTAAGCCTTTACGCTATCCACACGATCAAATAAGACTTGATCGGTCTTTACGTTACCTTCTAACCTCAACCTGGCCCACCATGGACACATGCCATAATGGCGCAATGCCTTGATGAATATGTCTTAGGAATTATTACTTTAAGGCATACTGCCCACCATCAAATCAAAATAAACTTAACCGCAAGTTAACTTTAACCTTGGTTACAAACCGTAGGTCTCACTTGATCAGAAAGGACACTTGGCATAAAGGCACAATTCCTCAAATGATAGATCTCAATCATCTTTACATTGAGGAAATACACTAACCATTGGATGCATCCTGACCTGTCTATCCTTTAATCTGTCACTTGATGGGCCCGGGTTTTGACAACCTACCACGTGTCAACACAACGCATTACCTTGATCACTAACTACCTTCATCTTCACTATCGAGGGAAAGCATCAACCGCATGATAAAAAGGAACTTGATCACAATTTAACTATCCAAATACCTCATAGAAAGGTTGCCCTAGTGTCCATATGGCACAATGACATGATGCCTCAAATATTAAATATGTGCATCTATGTGATCAAGGGATTGCGCTAACTGTCAGATCAACAAAGACGCGCTCAATATTTATCTTATTCCTTCTGACTAGCCGACATAAAATTCCACTAAGGACCTAACTTTCCATGGACATGCTTCGATTGGGCATGATGCCTTAATGAATAAAAACCTTCATCTCAGTTTTTAAGGCATCGCGACGACCGTTGGATCAAAAGGATTTTACAGCCACTTAAGGTAAATAAAGTATTGCAGGACTTAGAGAAATAAACTTAGGAAAATGTAAATCTCGTTAGGAAAAATAACTTGTCCCCACTTTGGATAACTTAAAAATGTGATGAATAGGAGCTTTAAGTGGAAAAAAGGTAACGAAGAAATAGAATGGGCTGCTAAAGAACTAGGGTTTTAAGGAATTTCATAGGATTTTTTGCATTTAGGGATTAAAGACATGAACAAGGGGGTAAAAATAGCCCTAAAAAAATGCAAAGAGAAATATAAATACTAGGAGCCATGATAGAAACCATACAATTTAGGATCTACCCTTGTGGGAGCCTCATTTTTCTCCACTTGTAGCCAAATGCAGACAATATGAGAAATTTGGGTAACATTTTTGGCAATTTCTACTGAATGTCAGCCTGCTAGACATATAAACCAGTGGCCTTATGACATTCCATTAGGTAGGGAGTCTTCATTAAGCATAAAAGACATCTAGGAAGTAGGAGGATTGAAACCAAGGGATGAAACAACAAGCCAAAACATGGAAAGAGCTATATACAAGCATAAAAGACAAACATGTGCACAAGTACTTTGAGGAAATCAGGAAAAATAACCTAATCTAAACTAACCAGTACAGAAAAATGGTCAAACAAAACCATTCAATGGATGGTTAAAATAGCTACCGTTCCTTATCAATATATTTTGTATCAAATGCATAAGGATAGCCAACAAGACACGAGGCTCATAAAAGTATGCTTGGAAATAATGAACTGCCTCTTGAAAAATGGGATCAAACTCACTCACCTCAAATGGATCATAAAAGGATGCTTCATTAAACCCTTCTTGGGCCAAGTATCTGATGGGGAAGCCTCTTGAAAGTATGAAATCAAAACTCTCCTTGATGGTTTCCTCTTTATGATTTGTATCCAAATCTTGAGACTTAATCTGCACCATAGGCAATCTTGTTAGCTTATTCTCCATGGTCAGAGGATCATTGTCCTCAATAAAATAGGTAGAGAGCTCTTCACAACTATCAATTCTCTGAAGGTCTAGAATTGGTTGTATCTCATGTTCATGCATAGAATCCTTAGGGAGAGAGAAATCCAAGACTAGGCCTTCCTTCATAGGGACATCACATTGAACCTCTACTCCAGAGAATAGGGATTCATCATTCAATTTGTCACTAAAAACCTCTATGATGTTGGAAAAATCATTTTCTTCAATTTTTTTGTCCATGTTCTTTTCCTGGAAAATCTCTTTTATAACTGTAAGCTCATGAATTAGCATATCATCAGGACCCACTCCCTTTAGCTGTTTCAAAATTAAAGATGTGGTCATGACCCTATCTTCCTCATCCTACTAAAAAAAACAAGGCATCTCATCAAACAAAAGCATAGCATCCTCATCTTCCTCACTTCCTTGCTGATGGTTGCCCCTCTGTCCTATTTGAACTTCAACTATAGATAATGTCATGTCTTCCTTTCATTCAACAAAAAAGGGAAGCTCATCAAATAAATCAACCAAGAGCTTAGGTTGAACATCAATCTCCATTTCTTCATCACATGAAGGATCATCCACCACAAGTCCTTGCTCTAATGTTTGACTAGTATCCTTGAAAAGACTTGGCATCTGACAGCCAGGAGGTAGATTCCATGAAAGTTTCCATGAGAGTTCAGTATCTTGAGAGACCTAAGGGGTATCTTGGGATAAAAAATTATCTTGAATAGACTGCCCTTGCAAAGTGGTGGACTGAATTTCAAGTATAGACTCTTGGAAATAAATCTTTCCTTTAAAACTTGGGATGTGGAATTGAGAGTGTTCAGAGGTAGTCTTAGGGGGACGACTCTTTTTAAATCTTGGAAAACTGAAGACCCTATTATTTTTGTGTTTCTCACTTGCAATCGGCTCTTTCACAACATAATCTTTAGGGTTTTGTTGATCAAAATAGGGCTGCAATTGTTCTATAATGGGTTCATGTGCTAGAAGGATGTCACTAAAACTTGGAAATGAATGCTCCATGGGTTCTTCATTTGTAGGCTCTTCGAACATGGGAGTACTCCAACTTGGAATTCTAAACTCATGAGATTTAGGAGACTCATCTTGCCCAAAAGGATTGAAGCTTGGAACCTTACACTCAAGAGCCTTTTGTTCAATAGTTTGTGATCTCATCTCTACTATTGTGGAAACAATTTGGCGATCAATCTCTTCTTCCCATTGGTTCCTTTGATGCTCACCACTTAGATTCTCTTCCACTCAATTAGAAAATAAATCCTTCTCATAACTTTGATCTTCCATCTCTTGCTACAACACTTTATACTTTTCTTTCATAAAAGACTCATCATTTATGAAAGTAAGTGTGAAATCTGGAACTCCTGTCTCAAAGTATGGGTTTAAGAGATAGCCTGCTTGGGAAGATTCACCATTTTCATCTTTGAAAACCTCTCTTTTATGATTAAATGATGCAATCTCATTAGGTTTTGAAACTTGTTGTGGTACTAACCCACTAGAAGATGTATCTAAATGTGCCCTTGATTCTTTACTAATAATTTATTGATTCATGAATCCATTTGAGCATGTAGTCTGATCATGAGTTTTATTTCAGGGATAACACCATTTATTTTTTGCTTCCTAGAATTGGTTCTGGTAATCCAACTGCTCATAGTGTAGATCAATGTCTTTCTTCTCCCTGATCTTAGACCACTTCTTAATCAAGTCAAGCAACATATTTTTCATCTTCTCACCCTCCTCCATTCTAAAAAAATCCAATCTCTGAGGCTGCTTGGAAATATCTTCATGATGAGTAGGCATGAAATAGTCTCCTTGGGACTGGTTATAATTATGAGTATGTTTCCAATCAGACTGAGCAAGGGGGGTGGGTGGTAAGAATGATGAGCTTCCTGGTCATATTGGAAATATATTGGAGTAGTGTATCCTTGAGGATAACTAGGAGCATAAGGATCTTGATATGGTTGATATGAAGGTGCATAGGTAGCACCCTCATGGAAAGGAGATTGGAAAAGAGATTTATTGGAAATTCTCTCATCAAATGAGGACACTTTGAAAGATTCATATAAGCTGGAAAAAAGGTGAAATTATTGAAAACTAAAAAAACAAACCTGCTCTTTACATAACAGCACCTTGTCTTCTTGAAACTAGTAGATACTTTCTCAGAGTCACAGATATGCCTCAAAAGAGAAACCTCTTTTAGGTCAGTACTATGTAGTCAAAATATCAGAGATAACATAGTTTTGATAGATAAACTTATTTTTTTGTCCCACCAGGCATGCCAGAACTATTATACACCAAATTTGCACCCTATTAAACTCTTAAGTCTAATAATCTAGTATAACATGGAATCACTTCCAGGTTGTCGGACCTATACTAATTGAAGTGAAACCTTCAGATTTTAGGTCGCTTCCTTTTGGATAATCATCTATTTTTTCTCTTTAAACATGAAAAATTAAACTTGAGGGGAAAGGGGATAGAAGGATAACTGAAAGACTGAAAGAAAATTTAACCTAAAAGGTGATACACCAAAAGTGACATGAATCATAACACAATGACTAAGAACTAGCATGAAATTATCAGATCTAAACAAGCACAACTTCCTAAATAGGCTTGCATAAGTATTTCATAGAGAGGTCTGAAATGAAAAAGAGGCTATTAAGGGAAAGAGAAGATTTCACAAACAATAGAATTTTAAATGGAATAGACATAGACTATGACCTACAAATAGACATTCACTCTAGCAAATATGCACATAAATGAGACAAAATGACAAGGGATGAACAAAATCCACAAGATCATCTAAATTAATCATCCACAATAGTGCACAGAGATGCAGAAAGAAAGAGGGCTCAAGAACTCCAAGATTTATCTAATATTAGCCACTGTATTATGCTTCAAAGAGAGAAATATAGACATGAAAACCCATGGACAGAGAAGATGTCACAAAGAGACTTGCATAATCTAAACTTCAATGAGAGAATACAAACATTTAAAAATCCAGGGGTAGAGAAAATGCCACAAAAAATCTTACATTAGCCTCTAAAAAATAGCTACAAAAGCATCTAAAAACTACTTATATTCAACCTCCCCTAGCACACAGGTTTAGGAGTCAATCCATCCGATCAGATCAAAGCAAAAATTAGGGTTTTAATAGATACTACTAAACAATGTAGAAACCTTAAAATAGTCTTGTCTGTCCATTAATGCACTCAGGAAATACCTCAGAAGATTAGATATGCCTCAAAGATATTGCATATCACTATAAATTTGAGCAGACAAATCATCTCAATCCATCTACCCTCTCTACAAATTGAAAATGTTGCAACTACCATGAAACTTCTGAGAAAGCATTTGAATATTTGAATTTAAACATAAACGGTCGCAGGTGGTGTGGAAATACCCAATCAATAGCTGAGATTTGAATCTTTATCAACTTTAAAATGTGACTGTCAATCTCCTCTAGGTAACCTGTGAGCATAGGATCAGGTCTTCCACGTGGCACGTAGGCATGATGCATCAAACACTAAAAATCTCCATGTTTACCTTGAAGGGATAGGGCCCACTGTCTGATCTTCACAAACTTGTTGATCTTTATCTTACATCTAGCACTGACCTCAGATGTGACCTAGACACATGTCAACATGGCATATTTCCTCAATGGTTAAACAAATTCATCTTGGTCTTTAAGCCTTTATGTCATCCACATGATCAAATAAGACTTGATCGATCTTTACTTTACCTTC
This sequence comes from Thuja plicata, assembly GCA_018584345.1. Classification (NCBI taxonomy): domain Eukaryota; kingdom Viridiplantae; phylum Streptophyta; class Pinopsida; order Cupressales; family Cupressaceae; genus Thuja; species Thuja plicata. The sequence goes on from MU224270.1 coordinate 110,774, forward strand.
TAACCTTAGCCTGGCCCGCCATGGACATGTGTCACAATGGTGCAATGCCTTGATGAATATCTATCATGCATCTTTTCTTTAAGATATAGAAATCACTATCATATCAAAAGAAACTTAACTACAAATTAACTTAAACCATGGTTACAAACGGCAGATTCCACCTGATCAGAAAGGACACTTGGCATGCAAGAGAAATTCCTCAAATGATAGATCTTGATCATCTTTGCATTGAGATAATATGCTGACCCTCAGATGCATCCTAACCTATCTTTCCTTTAATCTGTCGCTTGACGGGCCCAGGTTCTGACAACTTGCCACACGTCAACACAACACGTTGCCTTGATCTCTAACTACCTTAATCTTAAACATCGAGGGAAAGTGTTGACCGCATGATCAAAAGGAACTTGATCAAAGTTTAACTAGCCAGATACCTCATAGAAAGGTGGCCCCAGTGTCCATGTGGCACAATGGTGTGATGCCTTAAATTATAAATACCTGCATCTTGACGATCAATGGATCGTGCAAACCGTCATATCACCAGAGATGTGCTCAATCTTTATCTTATTCCTTCTGACCAGCCGATATCACATTCCACTATGGACCTGACCTACCATGGACACACATCGACAAGGCATGATGCCTTAATTATTAAAAACCTTCATCTCAATGATTAAGGCATTGCGACGACTGTTGGATCAAAAGGATTTTGTAGCCTCTTAAGGTAAATAAAGTATTACGGGACTTAGGGAAATAAACTTAGAAAAATGTAAATCTCATTAGGAAAAATAACTTGGCCCCACCATGGATAACTTAAAACACATGATGAATAGGAGCTTTAAGTGGAAAAAAGGTAACAGAGAAATAGAATGGGCTGCCAAAGAACTAGGGTTTGAAGGAATTTCATAGGGTTTTTTGTATTTAGGGCTTAAAGACATGAACAAGGGGGTAAAACCAGCCCTAAAAACATGTAGAGACCAAGATAAAGACTAGGAGCCATGATAAAAACCATACAAGCTATGCTCTACCTTTATGGAAGCCTCATTTTTCTCCACTTGTAGCCAAATTTAGATAGGATGGGAAATTTGGGTAACAATACCTTCTTTTGCAAAGTGAAAAAATAAGGCAAAAAGAGAGAACCTCCTTCAAATAAATACAAACTAAAACCGTATAGAAAGGCTTGCATCAACTCCAAAGTGAACTCAAGAAGGAATTGAGAAGTAAACTCCATCATAACTGAAGATAACAACCTAAAAGTATGCATGAACTAAACTTCCACCCCTTTTCCCCTGTCAAATACTCAAAATAAAGCATGGGGTCAGATTTGAAGAAAATATGCATGAAAATAGGGTCAAGATAATAATAACTAGAGTCAATCTGATTCAATCTCACTCTCATATGATAACTAGCCCATGTCACCCTCAACTAAAGTGAAAATTCTCTTAACTCCCCAATGAGTCATCCATAATCTATGCAAATAAATCTATGTGGTACCATCTAATTTTATCACACACCCACATCACCACCCACTTGGTACTTGTCTATCTTGATAACTCATGACCCAACAACCAACTATTGGTGGTTTAATCTCTATCCCTCCACATTTTTCACTATCCGCCAACCAACCTCATGACCTGGTGACCACCGTTAGTCTCTATGTCTCTAACTATTACTGCTCACTACCTCAGACTATTCTTTGGAATTTCAGGAATCACCTTCCTCTACTTCCATTCCCAGTGATCTTTAAGAATTTTGGGAATTGCCTTCCTTTGCTTCCATTCTCAGTGAAATTTTAGAATTTTGGGAATCACCTTCCTGTGCTTCCATTCTTAATGATCTTTCATAATTTTGGGAATTGCCTTCCTGTGTTTCCATTCTCGATGATATTTTTGGAATTTCAAGAATTGAATTCCTGTGATTCCATTCCCAATGGCTTTTTAGAATCATAGGGAATGCACTTCCATTTAAACTAACAACCTCACAACCCCTTAATCGCTAGTTCATAGCTTCTTTTACTAGCCTCCGTCCAACCTCGTGACCCAATGATTGACTGTCACTCTCTATCTTGAAAATGTTAACACTGACTACCATCTTACCTTGCAACATAGTGACAATCACTACTCACCAGCTTGCGGCTTGATTTTCTAACCGCCTACTAACCTCGCTACCTAGAAACAACTACTATTGTCCAACTTGTAGCTTGATTTCTTAATCGTCTGCTAACCTCGCGACCTGACGACAACCTCTTTCACTAGCTTGCAGCTTGATCTCTTACCCTCCTTCTAGCCCCACAAAAACCATCATCACTAGCTACCATCTACCTCTATCACATGCCACATGTCACAATTTGGTTCATTACTAATTTTCCATGTCATCATCCAGTCACCATGCCAAGTCCTTGTAGCCCACAAAATATTTCTTGTTGTCCCATCTATGTCACTATCTGAATTCCCCAGCCACATACCATGCAAGAATGCAAGTGAACAAAAGGAAATTTATTTTGGCTACTAGTTAAGTTTGAGCCCACATATAAACAATATTGAAAAAAACTCCACAGGGCTAATGTGGGATAAATCCCTTACTCATAGTAATACTTCTAAGCATTTTTTTTTAAATTTCTTGCATTGTTTTATTGGCCAACTCATGGATTGTGTGGGTTATAAATTTTTTTTTACATCATTTGACTATATTTATTAATGAATATACATGTTTCCTTTCATCTTTAACTGCACACACTATCCAAGCTCTGCCAATTTGAGTTGGATGCAAAAATTGGTAACAACAGGTGGTTGTTCATAGAACACCATATATTTCTCAAGAAGTTCGTATAGTGGCTAGATTTCAATAAAAACCTAAGGAATATCATATGGTTGTAGTCAAGATGATATTTATATATTTGAAAGGGGAAATTGAATATGGTTTGTGGTATGCTCATGATGGTATTTTTTCTTTGAGTGTAATTACTGATGTTGATTGGGCCAACAATGTTGATGATAGAAAGAGTAGAAGTGGTGGTGCATTCTTTCTAGGTGAAAGGCTTGTGTTGTGGACAAGAAAGAAGCATAATTATATCTCGCAATTCACAACAGACATAGAATATATAGAAGCATATATAAATTGCACACAAATTTCATAGATGAAGCAGATTCTTGAAGGCATCAAGGAAAAGGTGACTGAACTGGTAACTATCTTTCATGATAACAAAAGTGCTATAAATATTTCCAAGAATCCTGTGCTGCATTCCAAGATTAAGAACATTGCAATTGAGTATCATTTTTTGAGAGAGAAAGTGCATGAGAAAGAGGTGAAGTTGAAATATGTACAAACAAAGGAGCAGAGAGCAGATATATTCACCAAGATACTACCTAAGGATAATTTTGAGTACCTTAGAGGTAAGCTAGGGTTTATGCATCTACCTAATCATAACTAATATGATGCAGGTGCATCAATCTAATGAATTTATTTCCATATCTTTCACTATGGATTGATGATTAGGGGACTACTCGTTAGCGGGATCAGTCAGATAGAGAAGAAGATAGTTGCACCAGATGATGTATAGGGATTATTGTGCCTTTGGCATTGTTTTCAAAGGGGAAGATGACAAAGAGGTGAAGTAGTAGAGGGGAGATGACTAAGGAAAACTTGAGATCAAGATCAGACAACAAAAAAGATGTATCAACTAAGGGGGAGCAATTTTTTTTGATATCTAGATGCTCAAGATAATTTCTTGATATTGGTGGTGTTTTCGTCAATGCCAAAGCGAGAGATTGTTGGTACAATTGATGTTGAGAGAAGTAGAGAATGTCATGGTGTTGAATTGATGATACCTTGATCAGTTATGATGTTTTCATTGATGTCAACTTAGTGTTTGTTGGTTGACTATGTACCTTTTATGCTAATGTATATTCAAGAGATTAATTCTAAGTTGTAGAAAGAATTGGAGTGTGTGATCATAACATAAGCTTAAGTTTCTCTAGATGCTATATTTATGACCACACGAATTTATCTTATGTATTGAGTGAGTTATGATAATTAAAGGTTGATAGGTTAACATGATGAAGCACAAGAAGAATGATTTGATGATTGTGTCAACTATGTTTGGATTTAAATATTTTTGGCCATGGTATGTTTATCTGGACTATTTTATGAGGTTGTGGTTGTGACCGCATCATGTTTTGATGATTGAAAGAAAAATTTCCAAGTGATAAAAGATTGTTCAACAAAGAGTTAAATGTGTTCTTTAGAATAATCAATTAGATCCTTGACCGGTGATGATACACCATGTTGTGATGATTGATTATGTGTTCCATGGATCATGGTGATGATGAAGATCGACAAGGATTGATGATTTGGTATATTTGAGAACATTATAATCGTATTTATTGGAGGTTGTGCAAGAACATTGAAGAATGTATTTTGGTTTGAATTTTCTTTGTCAAATTGATGTGCGATGAATTAGAAGGTCAACCTAAGTTTGTTAGAAAGTGTTCTAGATTTGCAACATGTTTTAGGGATTTCTCATTGAGTGGGAAATATGTAAAAAAATTTGTAAGGTGGTTAATTTCCCTAATGAACTTCTATTGTATAAATATATAAAATGATGAAATATACAAGTGTGTGGAGGAGATAGATCATGATTACAGAGGTGAAATCATAGGGTTTGAAGAGTCTGCATGTGTAAAAGAGATAGAGCTTGAAGTGGATTGGTATTAGCAAAGGAGAAGTTCTATTTTCTCATATCATTTACTAGTTGATTTGTAACAGCTTCGTCAAGCTAAATCCCTTAACTAGATAGATCCTAATAGGTCTGAATTATAAGTCATTTAACTAGGTGACTCTTTAATTAGGGTTTGAAATACTTTAATTAGGTTACTCCTAATAGGGTAAAGCTCCCAATAGGGTAAAGCTCCTAATAGGGCTAGAGGTAAATCCCTTGACTGGGTGAATCCTAAGAAGGTCTTTCTCTTAATCAGGCATTATTGTAAGATTTTAACATGACTAAGCTCTTAATCAGGTGTACTTGAGAAGAGTGAAAATTTTAGTGGGTGCCATCCCCACATGTGGTTTTTCCTAGCTTGTTTTCAATGAAAAATAATTTGGTGTTATTATGTTTCATTATTGTGGATGTTTCTTCTTATTTCTTAGTTTTTCATGCAATGAATTTTTATTGATGCAAGTAGTTGAATGGTTAATGAAAAGTTGTAATTGTTAGATTAATTATTCACCCCCCTCTTAGTAATCTTGGATCTTATAATACTAATAGGTTGTAGATTTTCCTTCCTAAGTTGCATGATTTCCCACTTCATGTCTTGCATTTCCTGATTAAGAATGGTGATAGGAGATTCCTCTTCTTTTTGAACCAATCTTCAACATAAAAGTTTAAAGAGAGATTAACTCCCATAGATTCCAAGTGCATGAATTATTTCTCTTTATCCATATCCATGAGTATTTGTATCATTTTATGAAAGTGTTTATCTTTTTTGAATCTTTGGATTTCTTCTTTAGTGGGTTCTTCCTCTAGCATAGAGCTGCCACTATGTTAGCTCTAATTGTCTTGACTAGATACCCAATTGTATCTCGACATGTTGGATTGAATTTGATTATCCCAATGGAAAAATTAGTTACCTAGACTTGAAGTACATGTAGTTTATTTGAGTGGTGTATTTATCAAAGATTCTTGATGTGGTGAAGGTCTAGGAGTAGAGATGTCAACAAATTTTTATTATGAATAATATTTATCCTTTATTAATTGACTCCTAGTTAAAATTGACATGAAAGATAAATGCAATTGAGAATTGAAGTGACTAAATTAATGGGTCAATGTAAAATATAACCAAATTATCACTTGCCTTAGATGTTGATGAGATGTACTTTGATGAAAGATAGCTAAGCTAGGTAAAAGGTGTTGAGATTGAGACCTGAATGTCTAATGAGTGACACTTGTGACAGAGTTGATTGAGATTTATTTTGGCTGAGGTAGATCACAAAAAGTAAGATCATTCAATAATCTAGGATGAAAGATGAAGATATGTTCAGTCACTATGTCAATGATACACAATTTTTGTGATAAGTTACGATAAATTATTCAAGACACTGATGAAAATAAGGATGACCTATAGAAACCATTAGATGACTATAAGGATATCAAAGATCAAAGTCAAATACTAAATTTTAGTGCAGGATTGTACGAAAATTCCCACTGTGTCAGACGACAATTCCCACAGAACCATATGACTTGCTACTTTCTGGAATTGTTTTATCATATGACGATTCTCACTCAAAAAGACAAAATGATAGGACATGGATAATTTTCCACTTGATTTTTGTAAAATATTTGAACAAATTTTCTCAATTTTGATGTGATATCTTACTCTTTGAAGGTGTCCTATGTTGTTTTGGTGTCAATTTAAGGTGATTCAAACACATTGAACATGAAGGAGGGAAAATCAAACACACTTTCTAGCCCTATAGTCAATTGTCTTAATTAGAAAATCCTCACTCACTGACTTAGGTACACACCTAATAGCTAATCAAAATATGACCACCACCAGCCATGCAATGGGTCTAGTGATTTCATATTACCTTACTCAAAACTCTAATGGGGGCATGATATGGCAAGTATCTTGGTGGATTTAATATCTCCCTTGGACTTGGATTATCTCACTTTCAGAGGTGAATCAGGTGGCTTCTAACATAAGGGTTCTAGTAAGGATAGTTATTCATTAGCATCTCCCATAGTCTCACAAGGAAGGATTGAGTCCTATATCCCTATTAGTACCCGGAATGAGTGTAGTCTCACAAACAAGATTGAATCCTCTTGGGTCTACAAACATCCAACCATGTCTAAGGATCAACAAGGTGATCAAAAGACAATAATGATTAAGTCTTAAAAGACTTTAATCTCAAAGAAGCATATATATTATAGTGAGGTGGAAGGGTTGTATTTTATGTTTTCCTCAGTTGGGTCATTCCTAAGATAGTTTTACCTCAACCAGCAGGCCCTCTAAAGATAATGCATAAAAATAAATGTACAAAAAAGAGAAGGTATAGATTTATGATTCTCCCTCAAAGAGGAGAAGAACATAATATTCACTTCCCCTTCATTTTTCACAAACACTCCAAACACTCAAAGATTACTCCCAAAAGAGTAATTGCCTAAGACAAGCCAAACATGTCTAGGTTTATGATCTTCCCCAAAAAGAAACAGAGTAAAATCCCCCATGCTTAACTTGAATCACACAAGAAATCACATAATTAAGCTATGTAACTAAATAAACATTAAGAGGCACGATCATTTGGTTGATGTGAACTTAGGAAACCTAAAAACACAAAAGCTTAGTAGTCTCAATAAATATCTTCCTCAAAATGTCCTAAAAGAAAAAATAGATTAGTACTTTGCAAAAGAGTGTTTGCAAGTAATATCTTTGACAAGCAAATCTTCTACAAAATTTCCTACAGAGATGTGTTAGGTTACAAAACCAGAAAACAAGAGGATCAAAAAAACCAAATCAGGGGTTAGAAACCAAAATCATCTTCAAATGGACCCCTAAAAATGCTCTCTATTTTTTAAACAAAAAAGTGCAAAGGACAAACTGACATCAATACTCATATGATAAGAGATCAGGAACCATACAAAAAATCATAGATATATGGTATTTCGTACAACTATTCCTCCAGAACACTGACAAAATAACTTGATTACAGACTCATAATACAATTTAAATATCAAGAAATGAAAAAAATCTTGTAATTATTTTGTCGTATGAGTACATCAGACAGATAATACAAAAAATTAGTGTAGTTTCTAAAAAAATGTCAAAAATGTTATGAACTTGGGGTCAAAATAAATTTGAGCCCCATGGTGGGCACCAAAAATGTGGTGTGTTAATGTGGTTCTAACATGAAACAACTTACACTCAATAAACTATGAACTTAGTGATACTCCTATGAGTTAGTTTATTGTCAATAGTTTTGTCAAAGTTATAATATTCAATAAATACAATCAGTAAAGAAGGAGAATACACTAAGATAGATAGTCTGTAAAGTAGAGTATCAATGACACCAAGCACCGAATAGTAGCAAGTTAAAGAGTTAAGAAGAGAACAGTCACCAAGAAAAGATTAGTTACCAAGACATAAAATAGAGTTAGTCACCGTGAAGAGTTAGTTACCGAGTAGATGATTATGTCACTAAGAAAGATCAAAGAACATTACTAAACACACCAGAGTTGACATAACAATTCAAATTTGAATACACTAAACCTGGACGCCGTGAAGGAAAAATTTTATGGTATTCAAGATAGAAGGTAGGTTGAACATTGGGATTGCACCAATATGATTGCACATGATCACAAGGCAATTCAAAAAATGATATCCAAGATCAATAAATGCATTGGGAATGAAACCAACCTTGCACCACCTCACCTCTACCATAGAAGGAGATGGATCTAATTAGGTTAACCACCTTGAGATCATATAAAATGAATAAAAACATGAAGATGAAGTAGAGAATGTTGAATAATATATATTGAGAGAGAAGAGGGAAAATATTTATAGAGAGAGAGAAGCAATTACAAAGATAGAGTTAAAAACAAAATGAAAAAGATATAGGGTGCAGAACAATTGAGTTATCAAGTGTAGAAAGAGGTAATGCACTTGCAGAGCATAAAGAGTTTGAATAGAATTATGGTTGATGCATACTTGCAAACATTTTTGGTAATATTTTTTTGTAATAGTTAGGAGTTGAGAAATCTCATCCAGTGGGTAGGCAATAACAGGTCTTATTTTATAAATCCTCTAACTAGGTACATCTCTTAGATGGGAGACTGTAAAATCCCTTAACCAGGTAGACTGAATAAGTCTTTTGTACTCTTAACCGAGTATAATACTCCTAATAGGGAAAGCTACCAGAAGTAGCTAACATTGTAGCTCTAACCGAGCAACCTTTATTTTGCAGAAGTGAAGGATTGTGGGTTTCATCCTGACCACATTTTTTTTCCTCTAACCAAGTATTTTTGCATGACCAAAAATCATGGTGTTATGTGTCATTGTTTTCTAATTTATATTTTATGCTTTTTAATGTTTTTATGAATGATATTCAGTTTGGTGGAAAAAGAATGAATAGTGGTAGGGATTTGTTTAGTGGTGATTCTTCACCAATTGGGGAATATGTCCCATCGGGCATATAGAATTTGGCAAAAAAATGCATAGTATACTGTTTGATCGGTTCACCTAGATTTTATAGAAAACACGTATATTGGTCGGGTTGTTTGCCACTATTTGCATGTAATTTCACTATGGTAGTGTAGTTGTTCGCCCATTTATCTATTGTATATTTACTATTGTTCACCACAGATTAAGGAAGAGGTATTTATCAAGGATCACCATTCACCAAAGGCCCATTATTCCAAGTTAAAATTTTATTTACAGTAAGACCCAATTTGCCATGCATCGTAATTCACCGTGTCCCAAATTCCCACCCTATTTGCCTAGTCAATTGCTTGAAATTACATGGGGTTTGCCAAATATTAGTTGTTATCATATGCAAATGTCATCCCCTTCACCAAAATTTGAAATAAGCATTTGTCTATAAGGATAGTTTCAAGAGATTTAGGAGTATAAAAAATCAGTTGATTCTGAGCTAACAATTGCGATCGGTAGCAAACCAGAAAGACTACGAGTCCTTAGTATATTATTCAAGTAAAATTTTATTGCAGCCTTAATTTGATGGAGATGTCACAGTTAAAGTTAAATAGGAAGAGGACTATTGAAGGTGGAGAATCTATAGATTTCCAAGAGAGGCCAATGAAATGCAGAAAAATATCTTCATACTTTGGCGGGGGAAGACACAATGGTGTTGGTCAAAGTGAGGAAGGTACGTCATCAAAGGAACCTGTAAAACTTTGAGGTTATCAACTTACACAAGAGTCTATTCAACAAACTAGGGAACCTAATAAATCTAGTGACGAAGTTGTGGAACCTGATATCTCTCATGAAGATGACCTTGAAGATGAATTTCAAGTAAATAACCAGTACCAAGATGAATCGATCGACTTCAGTGATGATGATGTTTCAATTAATAGTAACACTAAAGGGAGAGGAAAATCAAAAGAAAAAACTAATCATCAATGGGAGATGTCCAAGAGATTTACATTTTATTGGGCAAAAAAGTATCCATTAATTGAACCCATGGACAATCGAATTGTAGGTGAGCCACCCGTAGAATGCAGATGTATTATTTGTAGTTGGAAGTATAAAAAAGAAAAGCGGTTGCAGCTTAAATTGGACATGATAGAGAAACATGTTGGTAAGTTTTACAAAACCTCAACTATAGATGGAAAGGAAATAAAAGTGGTAAGATATAAAAAAAAGGAGCAATGTCAACATCAAAGGCATCCTGAGGAATATTATTTGTTTCAAAAACTTAAGATGAAGCCTAGTGAAGTTCAAGGTTCTATTAATACCCTTTTTGCAAAAGCAAGTGAAGTAGAAGAACATGGAAAATCTATTCAATTAAGTACTATTTTCCATATTTTGAGCAGAGGGCGTCCAATGACAGACTATCCATAAATGAGTGGTTTGTTACACTTTCTAAAAGTTCCTAACTATCCTATCACTCATTGGTCAATAAATAGTGGATGGGAATGGGCAAGTTGTATTGCCCAGGTTGAAATAGAGGATGTACAGAGAAAAATAAAAGATTCAACCTTTATTGCATTGTCCTTAGATGAAGTTATGACAATAGATAATATGTCATGGGTATGCATGCATGTTTATACTATACAGAATAATGTCTACCAACCACATCTACTAACTATTGCAAAATTGAGGGACAATGCAACATAAAAATGTTTATTTCAATTAGTAAAGAGCCATTTAATTGAATATGGAGCTATGGCTGAATTGACAATAGCGAAGAAGTTGATCTGTGTTGGAGTGGATGGAGCTTCAGTAATGCAAGGTCAAAGGAATGGTCTTTGTACAAAGATGTAGGCTTCTTGTTTACCATATGTTATGGGCATTCACTGTATGGCCCACATGATGAATCTTGCTTTTAGAGTTGTGAAGAAGTTTCCTTTAGTAAACAAGGTTGAAGATTTAGTAAGAGAGTTGTACTCATATTTTTGTCAAAGTCCCAAATGTTTTAGGGAATTTCAGCACTTTGCTGATGGAATTACCAATGGAAATACACTTATAAAAGATGTTGATACTAGATGGATCTCTTTGGATGGACCAGCACATCGAGTTATTTCCTAATATCAATCTTTTATTGGACTTATGTACGAAAATTGTGACAATGCAGAAAATCAAAGATGTGGCGACCTGCTTTGGAGGTTAAGCAATATAGAGACACTTTTGACGTAAGCATCTCTTCTTCCCATGCTAGAAGAAATGACATTAATTATGGAAAAATCCAAGAAAAGAGCCATGTATATTTCAAAATATGCTACTTTGCGTAAAATATCATGCCAAGTCCTCGATAATCTTTATCGAAGTGACCCAAATTTATCTGATGAAAAATTTCATCACTAGAGGAAACTAACAGATTTGGACAATCCTGATAATTATTTAAAGATCATTGAAAATGGAGATTTATGTATTTTTGTAAGGGGATTTTAGATACCAATGTACTACAGTGCCCCAAAGAAGTGAGGTACAAGAGTTACAAGGGAAGAGTTTACCAAGATCGTCGAGTCTATAGCAGCTAATGCAAGAGACATAGCCTATAAAGTTTCCTCTGAAATAAGATCCTGAATCCCATATGAAAAACTTTGTGAGGCCATGGCAATTGTGTTTCCTCAATATTGGCACTTAAACTCTAAGGAAGATTATCATAATTGGCTGTTGACTTTGATAAATGAATTTTGCAAATCTGTATAATTCAATGGAGTGAGTATCAATGTAATTTTAGATGAAGGTCTTCTTAGACAAAAATTAGGGACTTTTGCAAGGAATATGAAGCATCAATATCAATTAATGCATAACCCACATGCAAAGGGGCTCAGAAACAAGGCTTTGGACAGAACTAAAATAGAGCACAATGTTGCGTGATGAAATTTCAAAGTTCTTCAAGCTTGCTAATCTATGTCAAACCATGATATTGGGTTCGGTGGAGGATGAGAGAATTTTTTAGTGATTTTGGCTTCCTAAAATCAAAGCTAAGAAACAAACTAGACAATAATTTGGAATCATGCTTGAGGGTCTACACATCTAGATATGATTTCAATACTTTTCCTTATCAAAAAGCAATGAAAATCTGGAAGAAAAGATGCAAAAGAAGAGGGTTGGGCAATACCATTAACCAATCTCTGACTCTGAGTGGGACAACTAAAAGTGGTGATGGGAGTGGGATTCATATAAATGGAGGTCAGAGTGAAGAAGACACACATGAAAATTAAGAGAACAATGAAGGAAATGGAATACCATAATTAGATGATGATGACGATGCAGACATGAATTGGCAAATTTAGAAAATTTTTGCTAAATTAGAAGTAGTAATCAATAGGTATTTTTTGAACTTATTAACTACTATATCCTATCATTCAATGTTCATTTTAGAAAAGAAATAATGTATTATGTTTCATCATTAAAATTTGAGAAAAAAGAGTATCATTACTGTAGTTTGTATCGCATCATCAATGATCATTCATATTTGAATTTGAAATTGATGAATGAAATTTTGTATTCCAAATTTCCAATAGCATATCACAGATTAAATCAACTAAGAGTAACTGAATAAAATAGAGTAACTCAACATACATTAAATTGGAAAACATGAAAATTAGATAGAGCACAAATTGTTTTGTATTAATTTGCAATAGATTACAATTTACAGTAGTTCAAAATTCAGAGCAATCTTTGTAGGTCACTCCAAACATCCTCTGATGGTAGAATAACTTGGTTCATAGTATAGTCACACTCCTACAACTTTGTTAGGAATTCATATTTGGAAGTGTGACTTTACAACACTGTTGCTTCTAAAACTCCATTCAAAGTTCTCACTGGTTTGATGAAATCCATGAATGTATCAAGAGATAAGTCTGTAGGAAGAAAGCGTAAATTAGTATTTATTTTGTCCTGCAACCTTATTTTGTAAATTTATCTTCCAATGAAATTATTTTCATCAAATCCCTTAGGCAAACCAAGACTTTCCAAATTCACTTTCCTTTGTTCCATCTTTAAGATCTTCTTCTTAGCTTTGTCATCCATCTCCTGTGCTTCCTGTATCTTCTCACATTTTTGAATGATACTTGATACCATTACTGAGGCATCAAGGAAAGTGCTAATTCCCTTGTTTGATAGATAACTATCACTCTTACTATAGAGTTTTTGCATAATATCTTTTTCTTTCATTTCTTTCTTGACAACATCCATGTTCTGTTCAATGTTCTTATGAAGCTTCACATAACATACTCTCATACTTTGAAGCATTTTAAACCACTCAAACAAGCTATCAGACATCTCCAATATTTGGCCCCAAATGTGTTCTTTAGTAATCTTCACTAAACTATTACTAGTATTTGTTAAAGTTTGAATTGTATTATTGGCCTTCTTTAGTTCTTCTGCCATTTTTTTACAATTATTTTTCTCTTCCACTTCTTTTTGTTCCCAATTATTGGCTTTATCCACCTGAGATTTCAATTGTTTTTGCATTTCCCGGTTGGAGGAAACATTACTCTCCATGGTTTTAAATAACTTTTGTGAAGTGACTCTTTCTTCCTCTAGTTTTTTACTAATTTCTGCCACTTTCCCCCTTAGTGCCTTCAACTCTGCCTGCTCCTGTTCCTTCACTATTGCCTCCACATGTTCTTTCTCTGTATTTACTAATGTAGAGGTCAATTTTTTAATCTTTTTCTGTAATTCTTTCAAACTGTTCTTTGAAGCTTTCCTCTTTGATTTTTCATTGGCAATGTTCGCTTGTAACTTTTCTATATTTTTCTTGAGCTTAATTTTCTCTCTTTCTAGCTTTAGTAGTGCACTGTAGACCACTTGGTTTGTAGACTTGATTTTTTCCACATTTTTAACTTTGGAAAAATCCATTTGGAGAGTGCTAACTTGAAATTCAGATGGATCTATCTGACTCTCTAGTGGGTTTCCATATTTTTTGGGTGGAATAACAACCATGAACTCCATCACGTCTCTGTTTGGGTCATATGTTGGAAAAACACTATTGGATGCAGGTTGTTCCTCTACAGCTATAGTAAGGGTGCCAGACTACAATGTCTTCTTTATTTCCTTATTCTTGGTTGTTGTTTCTGCAAATTTATTATAGAAATCTTTGAAATGAAAATATGGTGTTGCAAAAGGATTTGAATATTTGAAAGGTGAAGCAGAGCTTGCAATGCCTATTGATATAACTAATGTTGTTTGAGGATTTAAACTTATAGAGGGTTTTTCTAAACTTGAAAGTGCAAATAGTTCTTTAGGATCGAGTCTCCATGTTGTGGTCATGGAAACCTTTTGCTTCTTGACACTATCTTATTCTATGGGATTCTTTGTAGATTCTACTGGCCTCTTTAGAGAGGGAACTTGTATAAGTTTCCCAGTCCCACTGGCACCAGTGCCACTACCAGAACCAGTAGCAGTAGATTACCCAATCCCACCCATGGAAATGGATGTTCTTTTGGGTACAATGGTTCCTGATGAATCTAATGTGTCCTCTCCAAACCCAAGGCCTGCACCAGGTCCATGATCAATTTTTTCTGCGATAATTGGAATCCATATGCCATCTCCTATGGGACCCAAACTGCCACCTTTATAACCCATTTTTTTGTAATGTTTTTCCCTTTTCTATATACTTGTTTATGATAGTCGCTGACTCCACTATGACCTGGAGTAAATGCAATTGGTGGATTATCATCCTAACTGTTTGGAGAACTGTTGTCGTATGCCATGGTAGGATGCTCCAAATTCCACAATTTTTTAAACTCTATATCATCCATATCTGCATTGGTCTTTGGTTCACTAAAATCCTTTCTCATACTCCAAAAATCATTCATTTTTGTTTGAGTCCATTTTCTATCCTTACACTCTTCTGCTATTTTATTTTGTATTTTTATGTTTGATGGATGAGCACCTTTTTCATAGAAATTGTAGGACATTCTAGGCTGTACAATGCCCTGGTTTATTGATGTCATATTTTTTTATGACAACTGTTAAACTGAAATTTTTTCCTTAGTGGAAACTTTCTCCATCTCTTTTGTAACATCATCCTAGCTATCCTTGTTTTTCAACTTCTCTAGCAATGGTTTACTTTCATGTTGAAATAAGTTTGCAAAGTTCTTATTAGCAACAAGCATTGTTTGAATGATGTTGAGTGGATCATACTTCCAGTACCACTCTAAATCAAATTGAAAAATTTCTAAATTTTTTTTTTCCACTTTGAATGCCTTTCTCTCAAATGTTAACCCTTCAATTGAGAAAGGTAAGGAAGGGAATACGCTCTTCTTCAACTGGCCAGTGAAGAGTCTATCTATGCTCTCAAGTTGTAGTACATATTCTACTGCAAACACCCTATCTGTCACATGCATTGGAAGTTTGTGGGGTTGTAGTTCTAATCTGTAAAACCTTAGCATAGTGTATTCTTCCATTAAGTACTAGTCAGCCAATTGAATTGTGCTTCCAAGTTGGATGCAATCCCTACATGAAGCAGAAAATCTGGGCATTGGAGTGCTTGTTATTTTTTTGTACAATGGTGCCAAAAAGAAATCTACAAAATTACTGTAATTCCTTCTGTTATCATACATTCTTATCTAAGGTGTCAGCCAGTTATATGTTGGAACATGCTTGGCTAGTAGAAGATAGCACAAGTAGGTTGTGAACCTAAATGTCTTAGAATTGCCTATTTTAATCAATGCTAATTATTCTTGAATAGATTGAATCACGTGTCCAACAAAATTATATCTTACTGGTTCATTGACATAATGGATATCCCAAATCAATTGAAGAATGTTGACACCCACTCCCTTATTGTTTTCCTTTCCTAGGAAAAATTCTAGCGAGGATATAGTATCCTAAACCCATGGCACAAAAATGTTAAAATCATAAGGAGGCTTATGGTTCTCACCCAATGAAGCCTTTGCCTCTGTAACTATTAGACCCTTTATAAATGAATCTTTTGCATTTGGTGCGACTACCTCATATTATTCTGCTAGCAATCTGAGGTCAATATGGACATTACAGTTTTGTTGGTCAAACCCTAGGTTTAGCAAACTGAGAAATTCTTCCTGGGTTATTGCTAAAATTTCTTCCTGATTATTTTTATTCACAATTGCTTTTCTTTCTTCATGGTAATTTTTTGCACAAATCAAGACAATTTCTGGGAAAGGAAAAACTTTGGGTAACAGCATGTAACCCAAACCTACATCCCACAAAGTAACTTTATTCATTTTTGCACCTATCGCTAGACTAAATTTTATAAAGTCAGACCTCTTTGGCCCAGTTGCCTTACTGCACAATGTATGTTTAATTGATATGACTCTCCTTTGACCGTCAATAGCAAGATCATAAAGATCGTGATACTCATCAGTGAAACTAGGGATTTCTACTAGTTTTCTACAGTCTATTAAAGTTTTCCCATTTGCTTGCCCTTGGCCTTGAATTTTTGCTTTCCCCATTGTTCTTTAGAAGAATGAAAAAACACAGAATCACAGATATTTACTAACAAAATCATAGATAATAAATAACTAATTAATAAAACCCTAGGTCCCCAATTTAAGAAAACCCTAACTGTACATGCATTGTGCAAGAATTAAAATTTCAAAATCAAGTTAAACATAATTTTTGACATTACAAAATTGGGATGCATCAGGCTAGATTTCTTACTCGAAATTATATTTTGAAATCTAGATAGATAGAAGTTAGAATGGATAAGGCTCTCATAAATTATAGTCTCTAAATGTTTGGCGATGGTTTAATAGTTCTTTTTTGCTCTGTTGTTACAAGCCTACGAGTCGATAGGTTATTAAAAAGGAAATGGTAAAAAACTTTCATTTAAACTTAAATGTAACAAATTAAATGAATATTACACGTCTCACGTGTCACATTTTCAGAAAGATTTAAATGAATATTAAATTAAAAATGCATACAAATTTAATGTTAATTACACGTGTCATGTTTTCGGAGTGAGTTTTCAGAAAAGATCTTTGAAACCCATAGTACTTCCGAAATACAACTTCAACCGTTCATCTCTTGTAATCCAACGATTGTTACGATTTTAAAATATTAATAATTTAATACACACTAATGAATATAATCATTAACTCTATTGAATTCCCTTTGAATTCATGCATTCAAGAATACCTTATCCATGAAATTTTAACCAGTAACCAGTCACCATTAAGTAATAAAGTTTGGAAACATTAAATTATTACATGAAACAAAAGTGGAACACAAATATTTTATATTATATTACACAAAATTTCAATACAACTTTACAAATCAACGATGCCCATAGGTCATATCTATTAACAATTCTTATAATAATAAAAAATAGAAAAGAACTTCAAATTTCTTATAACATTTTCATATAATTTTTTTAAACATACGTTATTACAATTTACATCATTGCAAAAAGCCTGGTAAGATGCTACCACCAGAGGGAGACATAGTACAGACTAGGATATGGATAGGGATAGAGACAAGTCAGGGACCATCCAGCTGAGGCTCCCTTCCTTCTATATGGAACTTTGAAGAGAGGATAATCTCGGAGAATTCTTCTAGCCATCGATAGTCCTCGATATCCTCTAGGTTGTGCCACTTCTGGAGGAAATCCCTCCCAATCTGTGCCCACTTCTGATGATGCGTGAGCTGCTCAACATCAAGGTTTAGTAGAAATGGCTGCCTGGGCACATTTTCTCCTGGTTGTAGAATCCTTAGCAAATCATTTGCCCAAGGAATATTAAACCCAATTTCTACAAATACGACAACATTCACATCATCGTCGAGGTACTCTTCTCTAAAAAATTTCCTCAGAAGCATGATAATTTCCACCTTTTCCCCATCCAAGTCTAATAGAGATGCCATGAATCAAGATGAAATGTCAGTGTTAACTCAATACCCATTTTCATTCTCCATAAATTCACGTCCCAGCACCATCCTTATAGCCTCTTTGGTGAAGGCTTCCATCTCTGTAGCAAAATACGCCAGGATTGGGTCTGTGACCAGGCCCAAAAAGGCCTTCTGATCCTCCAAGGAAGTGCATCTTAAACGAATTGGAGTGTCCATTGAAAGTCAAACTGATTAGTATTCTAATTTTTGATTAAAAAACAAAGAGAACCGAGCAGTCACAAACTATTTTCCCAAATCTTCTTTCACAATCAGAATTTAACGAGCGTATATCATCTATTTATAAGCCCTTATTTAAATTCTTTCTCTGCCCTAAAGATCTAATTAATTCATAAGTAAAATGGTAACTGTCCTTCAATAATCTCCAAATCTTTCATATTTAATGCAACAATGGGTGAAATTAGAAACAACACTTATGATAAGATATTTGCTATCTTTGGAATAACAAAGGCCAAATGTTACGTAGGTGGAGATAACAATTCTTTATTATAAAAAAACTTTAAATGTGTGCCCACTCTGTAGAAACAATATGCAAAGTACATTACCTATGAAATGGTTGCAGGAAATGAAGCTTTACCATTAATGTAAGATCATCGAACGGTTAGAAAACAATGTCCTTAAATGACATGATGTTTTCATTTAAGTCTTAACTTTAAGGCATTATTCTATCAAGGTAAATTGGTAATGAATAGATAATGATGTCATAGTTCACACTTATCTGTCATTGAAATTTGAAAGGCTCCATCTAAGCCGCAATTAATTGACATTACTTTACTTGATGTCATATTTTCTCATCGCCATTAATTAAAATTTCTATCTAATATTACAGGAAACGGCTATGCAGCAAACAAAATATGTCTGATATGTAAATTTGATAGGATTTATTAATTAAATTTAAAACTATACGACAGTTGTTTATAATTTTTAAATTAATTAATAAATCTTGTCACAACACATAGACTCACAGTCTCACACGTACGTAAGATTACAACATATCAACAACCAAAGATGAATTTTGGTCCTATTGATGGTCTTCCTAATCTTTACGGAAAACTCTCTACGGAATCATGACACATGGTATGATTGATCATGGACTTATTGGTATGATCAATCATACCACATGTCATGATTTCACCGAGAGTTTTCTGCAAACATTATGAAGACCAACAATAGGTCCGAAATTCACCTTTGGCTGTTGATATGTTGTAATCTAACAGATGTGTGAGTCTGTGACATCATAGTGGTGGGACCTGATGCAACTTCAACATCAAATCAGAACCATTGGATTAAGAGAGATGAACGGTGGAAGGTGCATTGCAGACAAAATGTGGTGAGATAACTCCTTTACTTAAAACTCTCTCCGGAATCATCACACGTGTCATTCTTTGAGAATGAAAACTCAGGAGAATGAAAATTTAATAGTTATTTCCAATTAGTAAATTGCCATACCAACTACACAACTATTGTATTAAAGCACCAAGTTTATATGTATTTTTTAAAAACATTCACCATGATAATTAAATTAGTTACACCATGACAAAATAATTTTGCCATAATTTATCAGTAAAATTTTCCAGCTTCACCAATTAAATTAATAATCTTCCTATTAAAATCCTTTGTTGTTTCTATTTTTTTATAAAAATGGTATACGTTATTAAACTGTTCGCCACCAAATATCCATAATTTGAACCAAAATTTGCCATCAATATTAAAAAATTTCCCTCCAAAAAAATTGTGATTCGCCACAATTTTATACTTTTCGGGAGGGGGGGGGTTTCTTAAAGTTATCCTTGAATAGTGGTTAAAAGTTTTAAAGTACTGATTCACCCCTCCCCTCTCAACACTTACCTTTCCATGAGATTAATCTAACAATTGGTATTAGAGCTAGTCTCTTAAGATAAAGGTTTAATCACATGAGAGTAAAGATCATGACCATGGAAAGTTACAAGCAATCCAAGAAGATTGATAGTCTTGAGTTTGAGTTGGAGAGTGCACAAGAAGTGATTGAAGATCTAAAAAGAAAGTTAGAAAATTCCTTGAAAGTAAGGAAGCAATTATGCATTGAACTAAAATCCACACAAGAGCATGTTGATACACTTGAAACATCATCTGAAGGGAGTCTGTATGGTGAAGTTGATTCTGCCATTACAGAACTC
This sequence comes from Thuja plicata, assembly GCA_018584345.1. Classification (NCBI taxonomy): domain Eukaryota; kingdom Viridiplantae; phylum Streptophyta; class Pinopsida; order Cupressales; family Cupressaceae; genus Thuja; species Thuja plicata. Next base: position 130,992 of record MU224270.1, read on the forward strand.
ATGGAAAAGAATAAGAAACTCATCGAGCAACTAAACTTGGAAAAGATAGATGAAGAATCACAAGCATTGAAGACAAGTGAGATACTTGACTCTAAGGGAGAAATTGAAAACACACTAAGAATAGATGAAGAAGACAAAAGAAAGTTTAACATGAATAGTTGAGAAAGACAGTGAAATCACGAGGATGATGCAAGTACACTATAATATGACCCTTCAACTAGTGAGTGCTAATATAGAGGTTACTAGAAAGAAATTTGAGAATCAAGCACTAAAGTGTGAAGCTGATAGATTAACCATAGAGCTGAAATATGAAAGAGAAGCAAATGAGATACTAAAGAGAAATAAAGAAACATTGAGATCATTGGATGCAAAACTTAAAATTCAGAGACAATCAATAGAAAAGACAGGACTAGGATTCAATAGTAAGAGCACTAATGAGAAAGGAGAGTCCTCTAGTCAAGATGAAAGTCAAGGAAATTCTACCCCAATGAAGATAAACAAGCCTAGTTGCCATTATTGTGGAAATCCTAGACATATTGAAAATGTATGCAAAGGAAAAATAGGTAAGTCACCAAGTTCACCCAAGTTTTATGGACATTGTTATAAATGTAACAAGTATGGGCACCGAGCACATAAATATAGATCAAAGACTGAGAACAACACAAGAAAGTCAAAGTTTGATGAATACTGCAATAATTGCAACAAGTATGGTAACAAATATGAAGAATGCAGATCACAAAAGAGAAATGACAAATGTTTACCAAACCGATAGGGTACATCATACCATGGGCTTATAACACAAGGATATCTTGTTTAATATGTGGAAGATATGCGCACATTTTTGCAAATTGCATGTTGCTACATGACAGGAATAATAGAAGATCTTTGAAAATCCTTGGCATGAAACGCTTCCATTGTCACAAGCTAGGTCACCTTGCTAAAGACTATAGGTACCGAGGCAAAGCTCCTACCAAGGAAGAAAGATCTGAGAAACCTAAAGTGAATGTAGAAGAAATGAGAGATCAGATGAATAATACATAGAGAAGAAACACCAAGCTAGGTCACCTTGCTAAAGATTGCAAGTAATGAGGAAAAGCTCCTACAAAGGAAGAAAGATCTGAGAAACCTAAAGTGAATGTAGAAGAAATGAGAGATCAGATGAATAATACATAGAGAAGAAACACCATGGATGATGGAACCTCATTCGAAACAAATGAAGGCACCTCGTCCTCTAAATCAGGTGCAACCAAATCTACCTAATCAGGTAAGAGGTATGAGTAGGAACTGCAAGTTAAATTTCAAATCTTAATTGATTCCTAGTATATGTTTAGAGATCCATATGAGCATACTTAGATGCATTTGGATACATATTGTTGAGTTTATGATTCATATTTATTCGGTAAAAGGGAAATAACATTAGGTGTTTGGTAAAGCAAGTTGGTTGAGAATTAATTTCTACTTTTAGACTATTGGAAACCCTAAACCTATTAAAAACCTTATATAGATTGCATCATCTATCATTGCTACTTAACATTTTCTAGAGCAGTGAGAGCATAGTTGAAGACCTGAGTCCTCAAGTGGATACGAGCAATTTTGAAGGTAATCCTATACCACTATGAGCATATTTTAATCTATTCAAGGTATTTTATGGTGTTTCCCTAGGTCTATTAGTGTAACTGAGTCTTAGACACAAAACCCTAGACTTAAATGTTTTTGTATTTGACAAGAGGCTATGGCCCCAAAAGATCGAAACCTAGTTGTGGTTCAGAATGTTGAGTTTGTGAATTCTAAGTACAAGCTACCTCATCTGAAGATAGCTGAACCAGACATGATGGGATCACTTTTATCCATTCTGGATAGAGTTCTATTTATCAAAGAATTGGAAACTTTCACCCATTGTAAGGTTGAGGAAATTTGTGAAGTAGAGATGGATTGATCTTACCAGAAGTTATGTGCAGATGAAAAATTGAAGAGCAATCATGTTCATCTGGAGTCAAAAGTTTTGACACATGCCCTGCATATCCTAAAGGTATTTAAGACTGAATGGCTAAGGATGGTACTTAGCTAAGTACATGACCAATGTATGTGGTTATATCAACCTTTGCATATCACAAAGGATGTATTACATATTGTAACTGGTTACCCGATTGGATACAAACCTAAATCTATTGGAGAGATTGAGAAGATCAAGATGAGTGAGATAATCAAATCCAAATGGGATGGGAGAGGTCTAAGGATTTCTACCATTGAAGACCCTAAGTTGAAGTTTCCAAGAAACATATTCTCCTACCGAGTATTTCAAACATCCTAAGTGGACAACGTACCTTGTGGAGGTGTAGATCTAGCTTAGAAGATTGTAAAGAAAGACATGCAAATTGATTTATGTGAGATATTTTTGAAAAAAATTGAAGAAAAAATTAACATGATAAGGAAAGCCAAGAAAAACACAATGAAGTTCAGTTCACTAATGGTATGCATATACTTTTACTTTGAGAACTTATTTCCATCTATTGGAAATGTGAAATGGAGTGTTGATAGACCTGTCATTTATTAAATTAGTGAATACATAAAGATTGTAGGAGCGAATCTTGACATTGTTATGAATGATAACTTCTCTAAATTTAAAACAAGGATGCATCAGATATTAAGAGTTCCACCTCGGTTAGTTGAGAAATATCATGATTCTATCTATTTTGAGGTAGATACTGACTCATGTTTTATCAATGCAGTCGATCCCAGGAGCATATGTCTATATCCTATTATATATGAGATGGACATAGACATTACATCTCAAAAAATTGAAACTCTCTTAGCTAATCCTGCTGATAAAAGATCCAAGAGGTATGGAACATATGAAGAAGTTAAGGCTAAGATTAAGCAAGGTATCTTAGTACCTAAAATTCAAAGAAAATCTACCAAAATGACTACTAATCTAACTAAGGATTTGGGAATTGATAATGAAGAAGATGAGGCTGAAACCTATAGAGTGGAAGGAAGGAAACCACAAGTATTGAATCCTTCACTGAGCCCCAAATCTAATCAATCATCAACAAGTTCTACAACATCACAAAAAGGAAAGAAGAATTATGATGAACCAAAAGAGAAGATATATGTAAGAGGAAAGAAGGCAAACACTAGAGCAAGGAGAAAATTAAAGTTACCACCAGACACTGACTCAAAGACTAAAGATATGAGCAAATCCAAAGTTGCTAAGAACAAGCCTCCACCACCATAAAGTCTAGATGAAATGTTAGACATAATGAAGAAGCATGGAAGATTCAGAGGAATGAAGCAAGGAAAGTAAAATACTCAAAGAAAAGAGAAAAAGGTAAAAATTGAAGATGTAATTGTTTACTCTTTACACAAATTCAGATACACACCACTTTAAGTCATCACAGTTTTTCCTATTAAGTTATACAACAACATTGATGCAAGATGGAAATATGTTATGTGTTAGAGCTTTTTCTTGTAGAATCTCAATATAGAAATTATGCTTGACTCTTAGATTTCCCAAATTTTGATTCATACAAGTAAAATTCTAATAGATTAGGATTTATCCTTCTTCTTCTTTGAGCTCCACAGACTCAGGTGGGTGTACCTTCTACAATTTACTGTATCTTAGTAAACTCATCAATGGATCAAGGGTTTACACTAATTTTCTCTTGTCTTTTACTGTAACAACTGATAACATATTCTAAAAATAAGTAGAACAAATCTTATGTAGATCTTAACAAGTTAGACCATGAACTTGACAAGGGAAAATACCAGTGTAAACCCTTGATCCATTGATGAGCTTACTGAGAAATAGTAAATTGTAGAGGGTACACCCGCCTGTGTCTATGGAGATTAAAGAAGGAGGATAAATCCTCATCAATTAGACTTTTAATTGTATGAATCAAAAGTTGGGAATCTAAGAATTAAGCATAATTTCTATATTGAAATTCTACAAGAAAAATCTGTAAAAAAATGGTGACTCTACTAGGGAGGGTTGAAGTAAACCATGTTTAGTTTGTCCTAGATTTTCTGGTGCAGCATCTTTTCAAATAATTTTGATCCAGTTCTGAGTAAACCAAAATATTGGAGAGAAGTGGGTCTTTGAAATAAGGTTTTAAAGTTCATAGGGACTAATCCTTTTATTGTTCCATTTCTTGTTCAGTTCTTAAAATTTTCCCATACTTGTTGTGGGTGGCGACTCTATACTCTGTGCATTCCAGTGTGATTTGCATATTGAAATATTGAAAATAGTTGTTTGATTTAAAAATGAGTCAGCAAAGAAACACTAGGTCTTATTATAGAGCTAATCCAGAGAAAGATATAGGAGATGAGATCCATACACCTGGAAGAAGACAATGGTCCAAAAGAGGTGGATCAAACTATAATTCCCCTAATAATTTAAAGGGGTGAATGGAAACCCTTGTCCCTGAAAGAGTGTCATCCTCATCTGAGAGTGCTGAGAAATCAAGGCTAGTAGGTCCTTATAAAGTTGATGTATCTTTTGACCCCTTCAGAGATGGAGAGATGACAAATGTAGGATTATTCCCTACACAAGAAACTTTGGATCAACCAGGAGAAACATCTGATGCTAAGACAACATCTTATTATTCTAATAAATTGTGTGAGGAGGTTGTATCCTTGAGAAGAAATAAGTGTGAGCAAGAATCAGACATAGAAGATGGAAAAAAAGGCATGAGAAAGAATTGTATGACTTTTTAACTAAGAGAGAAGAGATCTTGGAAGAGACAAGGAGAAATGAGATTAAGGCTAAAAGCCTAAATGAGGAGGTTAAGGGTCCAGACAAAGATTTGTTTGGTGATCTTGGGGATTTAAGGAAATAAATTGAAAATAATAGATCAAACTCCAACAAAGATGATTTTGAAGGAGAAGGACCTTTCATAAGGAAGTTGCACCCACATGAGATTGAGAAAAATGCAAAGCTCAAGAAAAGCAACAAAGATGTCTCTGATAAAGGAAATCAAAAAGATATTGGCATAAGTAGTAATGAGCCTAAGAAAAGAAAAAACTATCCCTACAGGAATGTCTCAAGTTGACATAGAACTTGAACAAGCCAGAAAAGCTAAAGAAGATCTATCCAAGTAGCTAGAAAATATGGAGTTAGAGGTTGTTGCGACTGACATGAAGATGAGGATAGCTTTATTTCATGCTATTATAAATACTACTGCAAGTAGTTGTATTCCTATCACTGCTGGGACAATGCAACACATACCACCAGGTGGTCTTGGTCCAAATTATCAACATTATGGTACTGGTCCAAGTGCTCAAATCTCTGGTCTAAAGCAAGAGGCTCCTTAGTATACTCAAAATCAAGGAGGTGTAGTAGGCCCAAGTGGAAACAATACTTTGGGAAATTTCCAAAGAAGACCTATCCATTTGGATAGATACCAACCTCTTTTCTTTGATGTCATCCCTGGTCATCCAAACATGATCCCCAATGAGCTAAGAGACCGAATCCCTAGGTTCATAGGAACTAATGTCAAAAACTATGAAGAACATTTAAAATATTTCACAAATAAGATTACTGATTTTTAAATAGAACATGAAGATGTTATTATGAATATTTTTGTTCATTCTTTCATAGAAGATGCCAGGGATTGGTTTAGGAATTTTCCTAATGATATTATAGCATCTTGGGAAGAATTTGTTAAATCTTTTAGGGAACAATACAAAGAACATGTTAACTCTGGTTACATGTTGAATTAATTTAATAACATTAATAAATTCCCTAATGAGAGCATGTTAGATTTCAACAATAGGTTCCAAAATGCTATGAAAAATTTGTTCCAAGTGTTAAGGTTAGATGAGAAAGTATGTCTAACCCCTTACTTTAATACTGTTGATGGGAAGATGTCCTATCTTCTCAGAGACAAAAACCCACGTACCTTGAGAGAGGCTTACAAAACAAAAATAGTCATTGAGAGTAATAGGCAAGCCTCAGGGAAGATGGGGAAGAGAGAGGATGGTAAGCTATGGAAGGAGATAAAGGGTCAAGCAAGCAAGCCTGTTAAGGAGGATGACAGGGTTGATAAATTGATGAGTGCAGTAAACGATCTTACTACTAAAATGGATAAAAGTGAAAAAGGTTTTCATGAAAACAAGTACCAGTATCAAAGTTATGATAAATATCCTAATCTAAGGGACATTCCATACAAAAAAATTGGAAAGATGGCAAGCCAATCCTTGAGAACCAAGAAAACCAAAAGACAAAAGAAACCTTTGATCCCTTGAAAATAAATAGCACAAACTATGTGGAGAACACTCCTTGGTGTGCTACTTGCAACATGCCTCACTCTTCTTATCAATGTGTTGTAGCCCAAGCCCTATCTGATCAAACGGGGGAGGGAAATGAGCAGATAGGCTCAGGATAAGAAGTTCCTACTATAAATATATTCAATTTGATGAAACCTTATCCTTGGTCTCCATAAGATAGAGAATCTCCTCAAAATGCAAATAACAGGGGAGAACAATACCTAGAGTATCATCCCCAAGTAGTCTCTGATTCAGACGATGAGACTAGTACAATACCATAAAGGACTATTAATGTAGTGGGTGATGATGAATACCATCCCCATTTTAGACTACCTAATGATGAGGAAAAAAATCCTTGACAATAGAAGCAATAAATCAAACAAGGAGTGCTTACAATTTAAGAAACAAAAGGGTAGAGCCTTGTCAAGGCAAACTTGCTTATGTATTCATCAAGGAAGGTGCTCCATAAGCTACTATAGAAACTCCTGTTAAGGATAGAAAGGAAAATAAAGCAACCAAACAAGAAGAATCTTCTTCTTCCCAAAAAGAAAAAGAGGAAGTGAAGTTAGAAGAACAGATTGTTGTTGACAAGACCAAGAAAGGTAAGAAAGAAACTGATGTGTTTTCTGAATTTCTTACATTTGACATGAAGCATGCTCTTACTCAAATGAAAATTTATGTCCCATTAATGTAAATGTTAAAAATAAAAGAACACAGAGAAGCTGCTATGTCAATTTTCAAAGGAATTGAAGAAGTTCCCATTCCAAACAAGAAAGAGAATAAGAAAAAGAAAGTGACCTTTGACCCAAACTCCACAATATTGAATGTGGGTAATATGATTACTCAAGAGTTGTCCCAAGTGGACCCATCTATGTGAATTTATTAATTAACAACAACATTGTAAATAATTGCATGATAACTTTGGTGTTGTTGCCAATGTCATGCCTTATGAAGTAATGAAAGAACTAGGAATGAGTGTGGACACTTTCTATGGAAGATGTTATGCCATGGATAAAAAAGAAGTGCCTATTGTGGGAACTCTATAAGGTGTTGCGGTAAACATAGTATTCTTTCCTCAGGCCACATACAATATGGATGTGGTGGTTGTGGATACTTAGCCCCATTATGGCATGTTGTTTTCAAGACAATGGGCAACAGTAGTAGGGGGCATGTACAATTGGATCTTTCATATGCAACAATCCATGTAAATGGGAATAATGTCAAATTGTACAGAGAGCCATGTGCATCATTCACTATTGCAAAGGTGCCAAATTATTGGCTCAATTTTTATGTTGAAGTAGACATGGAGAACTTCAGAGTGGAGAAGATCTTGCTAGGATGTAGAAACACTGATCCACTTTTTGATGAATTGTTCACACAACAAAATGGTCTATGGAAGATGTATTTTGATGGTTCTTGTTCAAAGGAAGGATCAGGATCTGGTGTCATTTTAATTTCTCCATCTAGTACCACATTCAAATATTCCTTCTTATTGTCTTTCTCATGTACAAATAACACTACCGAGTATGAATCCATGTGCTTAGGGTTAAACATTGCATCAAAACATGGTATCAAATGTTTAAAAGTTTTTGGAGATTCTGAATTGGTAGTAGCCCAAGTTAGATCCAAATATGCTATAAAGAATGATAGGTTAAAACTATACAAACATGCAGTGTGGGATCAAATAGAAATATTTGATGCTTTCAACATAAATTGGGTTGAAAGGTCAAAAACTATTATGGCCAATATTTTGGCAAATGTTTCTTTAAAGAGTGATGATTCTACTTTTACTGGGCTATCAATTATGGAGGTCAAAAATAGACTGGTAGTGACTGACAATGTGTATAATTGGAAAGTCTTTGACAATGATAAGGATATCCTTAGGTTTGTACAGTGTATTGACCATTTTGAGGGTCAACATGTAGATTGAAATGCATTTGTTGAAGTAGTTGATGGCAAAGACATGGTTTTTGGAAATGAAGTGTTTTAGTCAAGTTCAAATATGATACCCAAAGGGTTAGTGGAACTAGAGGAATTGTTTAATGAACAAGATAAATTTATATCTAAAAAGAGAAATGCCAAGATTTAGGACCTTGAAGAGATAAACCTGGGATCAGAGGCAACACCTCAAAATGTATACATTAAAAGGAACTTGGATCCCCATATGAGAAAAAATCTAATAAAGCTATTGAAAAAACACAAGCAGGTGTTTGCATGGTATTATAAGGATTTGAAAGCTTATAGAGAATACCTCTTCCAACATGAAATCCCACTAAAGCTAGAGATTAAACCATTCAGACAAAAGCAAAGGCCTATTAACCCATTGTTGGCCCTTAAAATACAACAAGAATTGATGAGATTGAGAGAAGAAGGTATCATCCAGCCCATAAGACATTTGACTTGGGTATCTAACTTGGTCCCAGTGAGGGAAAAGAGTGGGGACATAAGGTTGTGTGTAGAATTCAGAAATTTGAACCTAGCATCTCTTAAAGACAATTACTCTTTACTAAATATGGAGGCAATGTTGCATAAAGTCACTAGTTGTGACTTATTATCCATGATGGATGGTTTTTATAGGTACAATCAAGTACTCATCAAGGAATCAAAGTAGTTTAAGACTACATTTACAAATCCTTTGGTAACGTATGTATACATCAGGATGCCTTTCGGTCTAATGAATGCAGGAGCAACATTCCAATGAGCCATGGATGTTTCTTTCAAGGATTTTATTGATTTATTTATGGTTATTTATCAGGATGATTTGACAACATATTCTAAGGAAGCCAAGGATCATTGTGATCACTTAGAAAAGGTATTCATTAAAGCTATGGAATATGGAGTGTCCTTAAACCCTAAAAAGTGCCAGTTTGTAGTAACAGAGGGGAAGTTACTAGGGCACATTATATCAAAAGAAGGAGTAAGGATTGGCCCTGAGAGGGCAGAAGTAGTACAAAAGGTCCTTTCCTCTAATAATGTCAAAGGAGTGTATTCTTTCTTAGGAAAGATAAATTTTGTTAGGAAGTTTATTATCAATTTTGCAGAAATTGTCAAACCATTAATAAAATTCCTCAAGAAAGATGCTATGTTCCAGTGGGATAATGAGGAAAAAGTTGCCTTTGAAAAGATCAAGAAAGCAATTCAAGAAGCACCTATTTTAAGGTCTCCTAATTACAGTAAATCTTTCTCACTTTTCTCCTTTCCATATTTCCATACAATAGTTGTTGTACTGCTGCAAAAGGATGTGAAAGGACATGAACATCTTATTTCATTTTATAGAAAATCACTCCAAGCTGTAGAATTTAACTATGAGGTGATGGAGAAATAGGCATATCCACTAGTAAAGGCCATAAAATAATTTAGGCCCTACCTTTTTTGTTAAAAGGTGATAGCATATGTACCCCATGCAGTTGTAAAATACATTCTTACCTAGTCAGAAGTCACTGGGAAAAGATGTAAATGGATAAACATGGTCCAAGAATTCAATCTAGAGATCCATAGGACAAAATTAGTAAGAGGAATGGGCTTGGCCAAGCTCATGACATAAGAGAATATTGATTTAGTGCAAGTTAACAATATGGAGTTGCAAGACTTGACAATCACTATCATTGAAAGACAACCCTGGTATTCTGACATTGTATACTTCCTCAAGAATTCCAAATGCCCTGACATTTTGAGTGATAATAAAAAGAGGAATATAAGGTTACAATCTCATAAATACACCCTAGTATAGGGATAATTGTATTGAAAAAATAGATATGGTGTCCTCTTTCCATGTCTACATGAAAGACAAGCAGAAAAGGTTTTGAACGAAATGCATGCATGCTTGTGTGGAGGACATTTCTCTGCTAAGACAACTGCCCATAAATTTATGAGAGTTGGCTACTATTGGCCTTATGTTTTTAAGGACTCTTTCAATTTTGTGCAAAAATGTGAACCCTGTAAAAGATTTTCTTTAAAGTAAAAATTTCTAGGAGCTTTGTTGTTAAATCCAATACAAGCTCAGGCTCCTTTTACTATGTGGGGAATTGACTTCATAGGGGAATTTGTAGAAAAGTCTAGTGGTGGACATAGCTGGATCTTGGTTGCTACAGATTATTTCACAAAATACATAGAAGCAATCCCTACAAAAGGAGAAACCAGTAAATTTGTCATTGATCTCTTGATGGAGAATGTTTTGACTAGATTTGGTGTCCCTTTGAAGTTGGTAACCGATAATGCAAAGTGTTTCAGGTCTATAAATTTTCAAACATTTTGTGATGAAAATGGAATAGCCATATCTTATTCTTCCCCATATCATCCTCAAGAAAATGGATAGGCATAATCAAGCAACAAGAGCATCCTGCAAATCTTGAAGAAGACCTTGGAATCAAATAAAAGGGAATAACATTCAAAATTGAAGTTGGATTTGTGGGCTGATAGAGTGGCAATCAAGGTGGCCACTGGTAAGGAACCTTTTGAATTAGTGTAGGGAGTACAAGCTAGGTTGCATGTGAATAATTTTCTTCCTGTTTACAAGTTTATCATGGATCAAGAGCTAGAAGTGAATGATACTTTAAGAGATAGAATGATCAAGTTGATTGAGCTTGATGAAAATAGAAGGGAAGGACAAAGGAAAAATATTAAGAATCAACAAAAAATGAAACACTTGTTTGATAAAAGGGATAGTACTACAAAATTTTAGCCAAATGGCATGGTATTACAATGGAATGTCAGGGATGAAGATAAGGGAAAGCATAAGAAATTTGAGTCTTTATGGCTGGGCCCCTTTATCATTCACCAAAATTTTGGAAAGGATTCATATCTTTTAAATAATATGGATAGTGAGGTGTTTGAATTTCTAGTGCATGGACAATTCTTAAAGCCTTTCTTCAATTGATTCTTCTTTCCATGCACAGTAGTCTTGTATTATATGTATAGGTGTGTTTTCTTTCTGTTGTGTGTTTCTTTCCAAGTTGTGTGTTTGATTTCGCAGTGGGTTAGTGTAAATGTTTTCTGCCTCCCAAAGATCTATAATTCTTTCTATGAACTTGCATTCAAGCATCCTCACATAGAGCCACTGTTGGGACTATTTTGTGTTTTCAAAGTCTTGCTGAGGGTTTTAGTTCCCAATATCTATTTATGCCCTAAATGTTAAGGTCTGTTTTAGTGTACCATCAAATTCTTTTTTCAAAGTGTCTCATTCCCAAGAAATGTGAGCAAAAAATGGTTGAAAACCTTAAAACCTAGGTCATTTGTGTCTTTATAGTGCAAAAACCCTAGACCTTCATGACCTTATTCTAGTTTGAAGTTACTTTTTTTTAGTGAGTTAAGTTGTTTTAAGTGATTTGTCTTTTATGTCGTTACCTTTATCTCCTAATCTTGTTATCAGAACCGAATATTCCTTATAGTCTAGAGACTTGGTGCAAGTTGTTATCTCTTAATCTCAAGAAGAAAGGAAAATTCTCTTATACATTCAGAGATTAAGCATAGGTGGTTGATCTTGATCTCATCGTGTGATTGACATGTGACTGGAAGAAAAATATGAAGTTAGCTCAAAGATTCAGAGTTTCAGCAACAATCGTGGATGTGTTTTTAATCATGTGGCTAGTGCTAGATCTTGTGACTTAACTAAAGTTACAAGAAATATTTGGAGATTCAGAGATAGCTTAGTCGCTGAATCTCTTAATCCATCCCGAGGTCAAGACAGAGTTTACTTTGTGCTTTGTCATGTGATCTCCAAATGAAATCAGAGTTAAGTAAAACACTGAAATATTTAGCAAGTATCTTTGATCTTGTTTCAGATAAGTGGCTAACGCATGATCTCTATATAATAGCCAAGGTCAAGCTTTTCTTTAGTGATTGAGTGAGGGCCTTTGATCTTATTCTATCCTTCATTTGATCCTATGGCTAGCATGTGATCTCCAAATTAACCCCAGTGTTAGTAAATATTCCAGTGACATGGAGATAAAGAAGTCATGTAATCTCCAAATAAACATGTGGTTGAGACCAAGTCAAGTGAAGTTTATTATGAGATTCAGAGATAACTTGGTTGTGTGATCTCATAATGAAAGTGTGGATCAAAAGATAGTCTTAAGATTCAACGTAGGCCATTGGATCAAAGAAGAATAAAGGGTTTCCATGTAATCTCATGAAGAATTGGTAAAGTACATAAAGATTCAGAGACTTAGCACTGACCATTGATCAAGGAAAGATCTGAGGGTTAGTGTGTGATCTCTAGATTAAACCCGAGTTATAAGAATTATTTAGTGACTTAGAGATCTCTTCAGTTTCTGAATATCCAAATGAACCATGGCCAGTCATGGTTAATTCAAATCAAAGTCAGGTTTTCTGTGAGTGAATCTAGACCATTGATCAAGACAAAGATGTGTCTTATTCGAAATAGCTTGAAAAGATTAAGAAATAACGAGTCATTTAGGGATTAAGAGGTAATGAGCTAAGATGAAGACACATGTTTAAGAGGCTAAGGAGATCTGTGGCATTTATGAAGTTTCTGAGTAAACCCAAAGTTAGATAGATCTTTCAGTGATTTAGAGATAGCCTTTATCTCTGAATCTCCATACTTGACCAAAGTGAGGCCAAACATTACAATATTGCAAGATAGCCTTTGGCTGCATGATCTCAGAATAAAATAGAGTTAAAGCCAAAGATTATGAGATTCAGCATGAGATGTGGGGTAAAAGTAAGATCAAGGGTTATTGCATAATCTCCAGATAAAAAGAGCAAGTAAAGAATAATTTAGAGATTCACCATAAGGTGTAGATCAAGATCTCATCATGTAGATATCGGATGATCTCTGAATAAACTCATGGTTAATAAAAGCATTCAGACTTAGAGATTTCCTTGTCGCATAATCTATAGATGACTTAAAGTTAAGTTAAGTTAAAAGATGAATTGATAATAAAAGATTTGGATCGATGACATGATTTAAATCTTACGCAGTGCATGTGATCTGTGAATAGATCCATGGTTAGTCAAAGTCCTCAGTGATTCAGAGACTTAGTTATATCTAAATCTCTAGATAAACTCAGAGTCAGAATTGAGTTATCTTCTCACCTTGTTGCTAGATCTCCAAATAAACCTAAGGTTAAGTTAAAATATCAAAGACCTAGCGAGGATCCTCAATCTCATCTCAGATGAACGGCTAGCACTAGATCTCTAGATGATACCTAAGTTAGGAGTTTTATTCAGTGACTTGGCGGTTTCCTTTATCTCTAAATCTCAAGATTTGAATCATGATTAAAGAAAAGCGTAGTGAAGTTTATTATGAGATTCAGAGGTAAAAATAAATGATTCACTTAGTGTTATCAAATAAACTAGAGGCTAGGTAAATTTAAAATGAATGGCTAGCATTGAATCTCAAAACAAACTTGGAGTTAATCAGATTGTCTAGCAACATAGCAAGAACCATTGATGAAGTAAGAGATCTATGGCTAGTGCTAGATCTCATGATGTAACCCAGACTAGAGGAAACATTTAGCAACTTGGAGATAAGACAATCACATGACCTCTAGATAGACTATGGTCCAAGTATAGTAATATCATGAGTATCTTGTATCATTCCATTTCAAGGAAACAAATATAAAAGGTAGGGTTAATAAAGATGAAAGATCCTGACAGAGTACAAGTAATCTGCTAAGCTATAAAAAGAAAGAAAAGAAGGCCAATTAGATCATGTGTTAAGCCTTTTCACTTAAAATAAGGTTTTAAAATAGAAAAATCACTTATGAATTTTCCAATTAGGATTTTCAAATTTGATTACCTATCAACTTCAAATGCCATGAATAGAAGAGAATTTATGTCAATACACACATAGTTATTGCATAAGTGATTGAGAAATGGTTTCCAAGTTCTTGACTAGACTGATGCATTGAATTTTCAATGATAAATAGATGCAACCTTTGTACATTGTGATTACCAAAGTTTTTAGAGCACAGAGAGAAGAATTGCATAAGTTGTAGAGAAATTGTGAAGAGATTGTTCTAGAGAGAAAGATAATCTATAAATAGCAAAGATGAGTCAAGTAGGACCAAGCGGAGTTTCAGCCAGTGGAAGAAGCAAGGATACGAAAAAGGAACATAAAGGGAAAATGAACTATTGAGAATAATTTGTGGCTCTACTTCCTGGAACAAATCAAAAGAAAAATGTAGATGATGAATCCTTACTGATAGCATGTCAAATTGTAGGGATCCTAACACTCCCAGGTGCTCTACTTATCATTTATTTAATTATTTTTACAGCAATAAAGATAGACATATTCTAATATCAAACCCTTGGACATTAGGTCTAGCTAAGCTAATTGTCCCAGATATCTTCGTAGAAGTGGACCGATTAGTATAATTGGCCATGAAATATGAATCTAGTTCTAAAACAATCAGAAAAGATGATGAAAAAACCTTAGTTACCTTGGATAGGGAATCTTCATGAAAGCCTTTAGTATATACCAGGTCTCTGCCATAGAAATTGACTTGACTAAATTGCAGAACAAGTATACTAAAGAAGTCAATGTGGTAAAGAATCTAATCTAGGCTCATGTGCCTAGGTCAAACATAAATTATGTAGCCCCAATGCCTTCTTCTAAGGGTGTACCTTATGAATTTAAAGACCTGATTTTTTACATGAAATATATAGCTTATGGGTTGTGTAGAGTACTAGGCATTGATGGGCACAATGAGAAGCTGTCAGTAGATTTGTTGATGATTATCCTGGATATTCAAAACTCCCACTCCAACATTGAATATGACTAAATTTAGTATGTCATTGACAGAATGCATGAGGGTCTGATCACTATTCAGAAGAAGACCAACCCCAAGTTCATTCATTATTATCTTTTAATGCATTTGATTCTATACTTCATTATAGACAACATGAACACAATTTTTTTGAGACCTATGACTCTTTTCCAAGGCCAGAAAAACCTTGTACAATTATGTATTAGGGTTTGGAATTACACTTCTAATGAGAATGAATATTGTGGTTTTGAGAATTGGATTGTACATCCACTTCTAGACTTAATGGGCCTCAATGTAACTAGATTAACAGTCAGGGTGCTTCAACTTATAAGACCCTGTTAGTATGTGGAAAAATGGCCAAGAGATCGCAATTGGGGTGATTTCTATTGTGCAAAGAATTATACTCTAATTAGGGTTTATGGATGTTCTCAGCCTCCTCACATACTTCCAAAGTATGTGCCTCCAAGAGTTGCCTTGATTTAATTCATCTGGAAGTTAATGTGGACCGATAAGGAGCATTTGCCTCCTCATAGAAAAGGCACCTTTACACCCAGATAGTTCAAAGTTGTGGACTTTACGATTGGGAGAAGGGCTATGGAAGCAATGAATAAATGATTAGGGTAGTAAAGAATGAGAATGTCCTTGTATAGGTATGTAGAACCTAAGGGTTATATAAAGAGTGAAAAGAAGTTGCTGACCCCAAGTATCACTTACATTAAAGAACATGAGGATTGTGCTGAAGATGATCTTATCAGAAACATCTTAGATGATGAATAGGAAGCAATTAGAGCTGAAAAACCAAGACCTCATATATTTGGAACAAGAAATGAAGAATAAATGGATCCCTTTTGGAGGTTTTCTCCCAGGTTTGCCTAAAATTCAAAGACTCACAAAGATGATTGAAATGTATCATACTTTGTATAATTATCTAGAGGGATCATAGATTGATGAAAAAGAGAGAGGCCCTCAGAAGCATTCATCCTATGAATATGAAGAGGACAGTGAGGGAGGATATATGGTATATATTCCTCCTCACATGAACTAGCCACCTACAGTAGAACAAAATATAGAAGTTGATCTCATAGAGGTTCCTGATACTGAGGTGATAAATGAGCCCCCAAGGAAGAAACAGAGAGTAGAACAAGGGGATCCCTCTCAAGAAGAGACACTGGGAAAGAAGAAGGGTAGAGTGAGTGCCTTGATCACTGGTGATACAAAATATCATCATCAGTTGAGGAAGAAAATTAGAGAAGGTAAGAAGACAGAAAAGGATGTCCAAGAAGAAGTGAAGTTACCTCTCCAATCATGCCAATATGAAAGACAAATCTATCAAGAAGTGTTCCTAAGTGATGATGCATTCATCAAGACTAATGAATTCAAGAAATTATTGATATGGAGAAAGCAATAGGAATTGGGATCACAATTGTAACTAACAGGGGGTGACACTGTGCAAAGTGAGGTTTTGCAAATCTTGAAAACCTATGATCCTAAGACTGAGACAATAACACCTGATGAGGCTAGGAAATTGGTCAATTCTAGTGGAATGCTACTTGGACATGGATGGGATTTGGCCTCTTCTTTTATAATTGACCAAATTTGGAAGCAGTCAGATGCCAATCTATCTTCTGAGACTAAGATTGGGGAGATGATAAGGGGATGTGGATATGATCCAAGATCCTAGACTTTAATCATGTGGTCCCTGGCACTAAGAACACAAAATCCATCCTTGGTCAGTGTTGAAGAGAAGATGGATGGGGATAATATTATTTGGACTATTTAGAATACTATTGACCTTGAAATATCCTAGGCTGCCACCCACTTTCCCCACCTTAATCAGGCAAAAATAGAGCAACTTTCTGTAAGATATGCAAAACTCTTTGAGAGCTAGTTGCTGTGATTAAGGATAGAGAAATATGCTTGATACAAATCAATTCATTATAGGGGAAAGTGGAAGTATTGAAAAATAAATTAGAAGAGGCTCCCAAAGCTCTCCCCACTCCATCCAAGGAAGTTGTATCTATTCAGACAGAAACTACTAAGGACTTCCCACAAGGAACAAAGAAGCTAGACCAAGACAAGAATGATGTAGCTCTAGCTGCATTACTGAATATCTTGCATCATAGGGTAGATGTCCTAAAAGGAAAAGTGGACCTAGTGCATAAGGCCTACAATAGACTGGCTGGCTTGGAAATAGAGGTAAAGGGCCACATAGAAACTTTGGACCCATATTTTGGCACATGGTCAAGAAGGGGGTCAATTTTTGAAAGACTAGAGGTGTTACAGCCACACATGATAGATCTTCTAGAGATAGTTTTCCAAGTGGGGGAAATGATTGAGAAGATTGGCAATCATTGTCTTTCTTCAAAGGCAAAGCCAAATAGATTTAGGAAAGGGTCAACATGTTTGGCCTTGATTTTAGCAGGTTTATCCCTCTAATAAAAGGAGAAGATGATAAGATAAAGTATGTTGAGGAATGGAGGAATGAATTTGAAACTCTATTGCCTAAGAAAGAGGCATTCCTAATAGATGACAATATCCTAGACACGGACAAGCTCAATAAATCCTTGGATGAGGCCTTCAAAGAAGAAACAAAGTTTGTAATGTTTGTTATAGATGTTAAGGCTATCACTAATGCTAGGTGGGAGAGGAAGGTAAAGTAGTTATAGAGACTACAAGGTTTCTATTGGACTTGAGAGGATGAATTTATACTTTGGGACACTATCACCAAGCCAAAGAAAAAGAAACCAACAACAATTGACCTGGACATGATAGATGAAGAATAAAGTGGCACTTGGCACCTAATCAATGAGCACAGGGAGGGTAATCATCATTAAGACTAGTGTAAATTAGCATGTATTGGTGGTTACTAGTTCTCATAACAACCTTAAGAGGTTACCTAGTATATCTTCAAACAAAGGTGCTAACTACAAGGATTTGGAATGATTTTAGAACAATTACTCAAGTGTTTCGTTTCCATCGACTGAATGTGTAACTTTTTTTTGTCTTTTAGCACTTTTAGGTTTTGCGTAGTCATCTGAAGCTTGTTGTATCCTTTCTCTTTAAGGATTCTAGGATGGCTAGTGTAGACTATATATATCAAGTTGTAACATATTTTAAATGATGGTGAATTCACAACTGCGGGGCAAATTTCTAATTTTGTCTAAGTTTCAAACATTTTTTTCATTTTGAATGTACTGAAGTAGAAATATTTTAATAAAATAAAAATGGAGAGAGAATCATTAGGTTAGCCTGCCTAAGTCTAGAACTCAAAAAGAAGGATGAGAATCCTTATTTCACTAGTATTTTCCCTTGTCAAGTTCATGATCTGGCTTGTTAAGCTCTGCATAAGATTGGTTCTACTTATTTGTAGAATATGTTATCAGTTGTTGTAGTAAAAGACAAGAGAAAATCAATGTAAACCCTTGATCCATTGATAGGTTTACTGAGAAATAGTAAATATTAGAAGGTACACCCACCTGAGTCTATGGAGCCCAAAGAAGGAGGACAAATCCTCATCAATTAGACTTTTACTTGTATGAATCAAAAGTTGGGAATCTAAGAGTCCAACATAATTTCTATATTGAGATTCTACAAGAAGAAGATCTAACATTATGAATGCTAAAAAATAAATGCGAGAAAGTGATGACATGTAACTGATTGAATGTTTGACAATGTTAAGTTGAAGATAATGCAAGGCATTAAATTAGTTAATGTATTGTATTTTCATTGATGTTAACTTGATATCATCTATATGATCATGTACATAATTCCCAAGACTTCAGAAAACTAAAGGAACAAAGGTTATGCTTTCAGGAATGCATAAAAGTCAAGTATTCACTAAGTGACAAACAACATCGATGGAGTGCACATCGATGGACAAAGCAAAGAAGAACAGTCACAGTGATACCCAACAATCAGAAGTATCATGTTTCTTGATGAAGCAAAACCATAGGATGCCCAATGAGAAAAGTCAGAAGGTTGCCCGACGAGCTAAAAGATAGTGTTTCCCAATGAGTAAAATTCCAATGATGCCCAGTAGATGGAGATCAAAAAGATAACTAGAGTATCACCAATGGAACTTTCAGTTTTCACTGACAACTAACTGCAATGGTGACCGATGGAATAGAGAGTTCAGAAAATGAAAAAATATCTAGCTAGCAAAGCTAAAAATAGACTTAACTGGTTGTCTACTTTGTTTTATTTGACCAGAGATAGGTGATTGATTTAAATATTATTTGTACAGTTGGCAAGAAGATATCTACGAGACAAATCAGGAGTTATGCTTTAAATCTAATTGGCTGGATTGTTTTTCACGCCAAGAATCAAGAATCAAGAAAAAATGAATATTATGTATATATAAGAGACAAGCTTAATTCATTTATGAATGTGATTAAGGGGAGTGACTAAAAAGAGGATGCTAAAGAGAAACTAATGAAGAACAAATTCATGCAGTCCTGATCAAACAAGCTGAAGGAAGAGCTAAGGAATTCAGAAGACACCGACGAATAGTGAGTACAACATCACAGAGTAGAAAGTATGGAGCACAAGGATTAATTGATACATTGGCCAGAGAGGTAATGTACTTAAATAGATATGAAAATATACAATTCAAAGTTGCAATATGAACAAGTCATAGTGTTTTAGTTTAACCATTGAAGCATCAAGTCTCTTAACCGAGTAGGACTTAACAGTCTTCTATATATTGAGGTACATCTTAAGGAGTTCCAAAAAGGTTGATTCATGAAAGTAGCATTGGAATTGCTTGATACCTATTGATAGTATAAGGAGGCTGATTCAAGGATGGTAGCAATAGATGCCTAATACTAAGTGACAACCTCTATGTATAAAATCTTCTAACAAGGCTATACTTAACAGTGTGTTTGTAACCTTTAACAGGGTTGGCTCCTAATAGAGCTCAATTTAGAAGAGTGAAAATTTGGGGTACCGGTCCCAGTGGTTTTTCCCCTAAAATGATTTCCACGTTAAAAATTCATGTGTTATGTGTGTATGATTCATTTCTTTACTGTCTTGCATCTTACATAGCTAACTAGTGATTGATCGGTATACTCTACTGATTTACTGAGTTTCGGTAAATAGTTATACTGCTTATCGGTAATCAAGAAAGAATTAGGATTGATAGAGAAAATCGATAGATAGTTAATCTTTAGTAGTATTTAATGGCATGCATCTTGTAGGGACATAATAATTTGAGGTTTACTGATTGGTGGTTAAGTTTGAAGGCTAATTTTTTGAGCCCACTAATTCATCCCCCCTCTCAGTTATTACTAACAGAAAGATCTCTTGTGCTAACTTTACCAAATCTATTTGTTGAATAAATAGAGGAGAACTTGAAACAAAACTCTAAAAGATTCCTTGTTAAGGAAAGATCTTTAATAATTATGATAGGAGACCTGGAGAGATTACAGTTGGAAACTAATGCAAAATGGAGAGAGATATTTGACATCAAAGAGCCTAAATCCTAATCTGAGCAAGAAAAGGAGAACATAACCAATGAAGTTTCCAAACATGATCAAGGTAAGAAAAATCCTATTGATTTGACAATTGACATTGATAAAATTATTATTGAGGATATTACAGACAAAGATCCTAGAGATGATAAATCACAAGATGAGAATATTATGGCAATCGAGGAAATCAATAGAGAACAAATGAACATCAATGATAAAGCTACTACTCTACAGCCTATTGTAGACACCCAAAAATAGTTTGAGCCTACTAGTCTACGTGTTTTAACATTTTTTGGGATTTCAATTGAAACATTGTTTTGCGATCTAATTATTCCTCTATGTTGCACATATTGTCTTTATTATATGACAACTTTGTGTCTTTCATCGATAATTGGATATTGCAATTTGTTCAATTATTTATAGGTAAAAGTACAAAGCTGTGTCGCACTTGAGGACCATTTTCATAGTTCTGGCTGAAAGAGTTTTGGCCAAAATATTTTTGGCCGTACATATGTGGCACAAACATGGTGCCATGTGGCATCGATATGGAAAATGAGTTTCGGCTGAAACTGGTTTGACCGGACCAGTTTTGGCTGAAAATTCATGAGTAAATATAAGCTAACTATGTTCTATCGATGAAGAATTGGCATATATTTATATAGAGGGGTTCGGCCAGAACTGGTTCGGTCAAACTAGTTCTAGCCGAACCAGTTCCAACCGAAACTGTCTATGTGGCATCCTATGTGGCAGCCAAATAGGCAAAAATTTCAAAATTACAGAACTTCTCACTTAGACAACTGATTTCTTCATTAAAAATCAACCATTTTTAAAATCTAAATATACCCTTTTATAGAGCTCAGAGTCTAGATTATGGTCATATAATGTTTATTTTGTTTTGATTACATATAATATATTGTAATTTGAACAAACTCTAAGTAGGTATTTTAACATTGAAGAACACGCTCGTTCAAAAAAATAAAAAAAAATAAAAAATCATGTCAGAAAAATTAAAAACTTATATTTAACACTAGAGGAGAGAGTCCTCTTCAAGAATATGTAATTTGTTTTGTATTTGGTTTAGATTTGCTAGGGAAAATGTGGAGGGAGAAAAAAACTGTTAATTTTGGGTAACTCCAACTCTGAATAGTTATAACAGACAAAAAATATACCAAAAACCAATCTTTCTTTTTTTATGCACTAGTTGTACATGTCATCTAAAACATATTCTGAAATCAAAGGAAAAAAATATTATTTGCATATATTTAGTTGGAGGGAACTAGACCCTACATTTTCAGCATTTTTTGAGCAATTAAAAAATGGACTTCAAAAATTAAAAAACTAGGTCAATTCTTTATCAAAAATAAAAAATAAAAAATTATAGGCATAAACTAAATCCAATTTTACACATTTCATTAGTTTACATTATTTTCAAATTCTAAACACAAATGCCACTTTTATGTCATTAAAGTTTAACAATTTTGCATGTCGTGGTCCTCTTCCTTTGTAAAAGTGTGACACAGGTTTGCACTTTTACCCTTACTAATATTTCTATTCTCTTGGATGAATTTATAATTTTCCTAATCAATTCCAATCAACCCTAAATAGATGCTATTTGATCCTTTTCTATCCTAAACCATATCAAATCATCCTAAATCAATTCAAATCTATTATATTCTATTCCTAATCATTTCATATTCATTTTGGACTAATTCCAACCATTCTAGGGCATTGTCCAAGATCATCGATGCCTAATTAAATCACTTTTCAAATCAACCACACTCTTCTCTAAATCTAATCAAATCTTGTCATCATTCTAGGGGCATTTTCCAAGTTCATCAATGCTTCGTATCCTTTTATCGCCTATTTGATAACATTGTCCAAGATCATCGATGTTATCATTATCAACCTATCATCATCAATTCAATAGTATTTTCCAAGTCCATAAATGTTATTGAATATCATCATTATCTCAGGAATACTGTCCAAGTTAATGCATGTTTCCCTATTCTTTCTTCAAACCTATGGCATCATCAAAGTTCATTGATGTTATTTGATTAGTTTCAAACATCATGATTTGAGCACATTGTCAAAGTTCATCAATGCCTCGGAGTTATCATAGTCCTATCAATATTATCAAAATCAAATCAATTGTGCATTAATGCCTTCAATTTGATCAATACTCCACTAATTTATCCTCTTGGGCTGAATGACCTAAGATTTGTCCCTAGTCTTTATGAATAAATCATGTTTATTCATTCTTGTCCTAAGTCTTCACAATTAATTAATTTCTAATTAATTAATTGGCTAATTCTAGTTTATGGGATTTTAGAATTTCATAAATGTTAATTATTGTTTTTGTGAGGAATATTGATTTCTTAATTGAATTAATTCCTCCTAATTCCACCTAATTTTTCATTTCCTCTAATTATGTTTCATATCCCTATTAATTTCCTTCATGATTTCTTTCACATTTCCCTATCCATTTTTCCTATAATTATGCTTCCAATTTCCTATTAATTTGCTTCTTCCTTTTCCCTCCATTATGCATTGATTTATGCATTCTAATTCTGCTAATTGTCTCTCATTTTCTATAAATTGAGATGCAATCCTATCATTCAAGTTTGAATCACTATCTCCTAGTATTCTTGCTATCAACTTGGATTTTCAATACTTGTGCATTTTTATCATTGACAAAGAGAAACAATGATCTAATCAATGGAGAAGAAAGGAGAGAATTTGAGCATCATTTGAAGGGGTTTTCTTTATGTGTTTCTTGCATATGTATTTTGAATTCCCATTTCAATAGCTCTAATGTTAGATTAGATAGGTTTGCATATTGTTTAGGGCTTTGTTGCTACCTAGATATGCATATTCTTCCTTTTTTTGGTCCAACGTTTGGTGAACCTAGCATGAAAGAATAGAAAATGGGGTTTTCTGATGTAGGGCCAGAGGTGAGTACATTTGTGCCTCTTACTCATTTCTAGGGTTTGCACTTATTTCTAGGCATTTAGGGCTCAAAATGGGTCAAAATGGGGTCAAAGGGGGTCCACACATGCCAACTGCATAGCTCATGTGCCCAAGTGCATAGAAACTACACTTGGCGTGACCAAGTACATAACACACGTGCCAAAGTGCTCTATCTGCACAGTTAGTAAGCCAAATTGTGCAGTTGGTCAAATAAACTGCAAATGGGGGAAACAAGGTCTAGGGGGTCCTAAACCTTCTAAAACCTTCCTAAATAGGTCAAAACCATGGGATAAGGTTAAAATTAGGTCAAATTTGGTCAAATAGGTCTTGGATTGGTAAAAAAGTAACAAAAGGTATAGAAAGTTGACCAAAGTTGCATGGTAACCGCAGAAGGATCTTGCATTCCCGTAGACAAAGGAGAGCAGACCGACATGCCTCGATATCCATCATAGGATGAGAGAGAACAAGGGAAAGATCCTAGCCTTGTTAGAGCTCTATTATATCACATACATGCCATAGATTAGGGAAAATCGTAGATTGATTAAAACACTTATAGAGTGATGGCACTCATAGATGAGTTCATTCCACCTACCAACCGACAAGGTGACTATGAAATTGGAGGACATGTGGCACATCCTTAGGATTCCTATACATGGTGAGATAGTAGAGTACAACCCCACAATAGGGAGGTCAATACTACACTAACTATTCGATAATGATGATGAGGATCTAAACATCTGAGACTATGAGATCAGGTGGGAGACTTTGGCGAGACAACACAACAGACTAATCATGGTGATGTGATGTGTGATCGGAGCATTAATAATGCCAGATAGATGATGCCATAGCTTCCCTATCAGTAGGGGGATATTCCTAGAGCACATGATTATGAATGGCATAGTTTTTTCATGGGGTTCATGCATATTGGAAATGACCTACTCTCAACTCCATCAGGTAGCTTACAGAGGAGGGTTATCGATCAGTTGTGGGATCACATTGTTATAGGTGTGGGATTATGAGCACATATCTATCTTTCAGCCCATTACAAAGAGGAGAGTACTACTAGACATGCCATATGTGTACTTCTATTGAGGAGAGCTCATGCAAGCACCACTAGCTTACGCATTGCATTTCAGACATGAGATAGACATTCTCAAAGATTTCACATGGTGACCATATAGAGATTTCCCAGGATGGGATGATGACAGAGAAAATTTACCCTATTGCAGGCATGAGAGATACCTCATTAGGAGGAATATCATAGGTAATGTGGTGATTGAGATGCAGCTACCCAAGTGAGTGTGCAGGCAGTTCGGAGAGAGACATGGAGTACCGACAAGCATAGTATTATTTGCATGATGAAGGGGTGAGGTCAGGGCATGTGTTGTAGTACTCTAGACTTAGGTAGCATATGCAAAGTTTGAGTAGTTACAAACTAGATAGTGGGGAGAAGGTGTAGACATTGCAGATGTAGGGATGACACTTGAGTATGACTGATGGTTTGTGTAGCACAGGCTTGTTCCTCTAATAGATCTAGTGGTCCTAGTACCGAGATTGTAGATTGATAGGTATGAGAGCATGGAGGAGGATGTAGAGGAGGAGGATGAGGAGGATGATGAGAGTGATGAGGATGGTTATAATGCTGATAGTGATCCTGGGGCTATGCCTATGTAGATGGATGAGGAAAAAGATGATCCACTACAGGATGATGATGTATAGGTGCCTGCTGACAAGTTATAGGATGATAGGCAGCAAAGACAATGTATTGTAGAGCTGACTAGTCAGATAGACCGACTGACACTTGAGAGAGATATATAGATAGAGATGCATGGGATGCAAAGTGAGAAACACTCTCAGCCAAGTTGGATATATTGACAGTAGAGAGGGATACTTTGATTTCCTCTCGAGATATATCTATGTCCAGAACATAGATGGCTGAGGAGGAGTCGTGACAGTTCATAAATACCATCATAGATGCCAATGCACATAGGTTTGTAGAGATGCTAGGGGATTCTCGAGTAGAGTCACAGTATTGGAAGGAATTGTACATGAGAGATGCATCATAAGAGTAGTGGGCACTAAGTTATAGAGCTTCTTCCAGTAGATCACACTCTCATAGAACACAGAGTAGTGGGGGAGTTCTGGGACCGATGGAGCCACCTAGATCAGGACAGAGAGGGCATCAGGAAGGAGGACCCTCATCTTCTAGATAGGACATGGATCATTAGGATCAAGAGAGAAGAGGATGATAGGAGATTATCTCTAGCAGAGGGACATGTTTGATATACATGTTATAGATTACAAGCCTCTAAGCCTTAGTGTATACAAACACCTTAATTTTTGTACTCTGATAATTTTCTTAGATATATATATGATATGCAACTACTTTATGATGATTTTCTTATGCACATGATGGATGCTTATGTAAATGTATATATGATGATTTTTCTTATGCACATGATGGATTCTTATGCAATGTATCTCTTTTCATATGCAATATATACGTGTATGAATGAAATCATTATTTTTTGTCTTTTTTGAAATTTTACAGCTTTTGAAATGTATGAATGCAAGATACAAATGCATTTTTGGATTTTGCTTATTTATAAATGAATAAATGCAAAATGAACATGTTTTTGGTGTTTTTCCCTTTTATAAATAAATGCAAGTAGGATGCACATGTTTTTGATATACCAGAGTACTAGACCAAGATGACTGTGAGGACTGACTAAAGAAGTGTTAGTAGAAAGCAGAAATTAGATGAAGAAATGTTAGTAAGATAGAAATATTTTGGCTTTTAGAAGTGCAATTATGTCATAATAGCTTATTTTGATATAGAAAAACTGGATGTAGCACATCGTGGCACAAAAGCCAGAGCGAGAAAGCCATCCTTTTGCGTAAAAAAACATGATGGAGACAAAGGATGATCTTCTCCATCCTGAAACATATAGTAGACATGCCCCATAATTTCATGAGATCATCAAACAGGCAGAAGAAAAAGAAAAAACTAATCATGAACCATCCCGGATACTCTCATAAGTTCAAATAATATCATCGAGTAACATAGGAACATGACCAAAAGAGAAAATTTAATGAAAGATAAAACACTCACTGAAACAATGTGAGCCAGCAACCATTCTGATCCTTTTTTGTCACCTGCATTGAGTGTTCTTTGTTTGATAGCTTAAATTTTATTGACTGATTGGATGATTGACTGATAGGTTGGATAGATTGATTGGTTGATAGTTGAGACCAAAAGATCGAACAGGTCCAACCAGATTGAATGTTGAGTCACAATGATTTGGATCGCGTTTGTAAGAACATGATTTAATTAAGCATAGAATCATGCATCTGCCATGGATTTTTGCACACATGATGATCATTCTGCAAAAGAAAGCTAAGTATGTACAAATTTATTGTAGATTTTTGAAGAAGGTTTTGCAATTTTTAGGATTTTTTGAGATATTTGAATTTTTTTGTGATGATCTTTTTTCAGGACTTTTTAGGATTTTTTCATGACTTTGTATGTTTTTTAGGGATTTTTCTTGAATTTTTTTATGCTTTTTAGGGATTTTTTTAGCATCGTATGTGATTTTAAAGGTCTTTTTTCATGATCATATCTGATGTTTAGAGTTTTTTTTAAGGATATTATGCAAATTTTTAGCATTTGTTCAGGACATTATGAAAATGTTTTTGGATATTTAGCTTCTTATTTGGATTTTTAGGATTTTTCAGGTCATTAAGATATTTACAAGTTGTTATCTCCAATCAGATAGTCGAGGAATCTCATGAATAAACCCATTTTCAATGTCACACCTCTAGTTTGAATTCATATTCAAAGTCAATTAGTGCTAGGAATCTGCCCCTAGACAGAAGATAAACTATATATAGAGGCCAAAGAGACATACAGACTGGGTGTATCAAAGAAAAGACAAAGGAAATCAACTAGTTATAGGCCATAAAGGGGCACTAGGGTCAATTCAAAGTAGAAGATATGATCAGGAAAGGACAATAGAATACCATGTGGAATCATGATAAACGTTGGAGAAACCACTTAGTACGCATGGTGCCGGTTTGCCAAATTTTCACCATGCTACTTGCCCAAAGTGCCTCTTTACCATGTTTTCACTTGTGGATGATATTTTTCTCTTTATTTCTATTTTTGTGTGCCAAGATGCCTATTTACTAGGTTTTCATCAAGGCAACCATTTTTCTCTTTTTCTCTTTTTTGTATTTTTTCAAGATCGTGCATAATACTTATGGAGGTGCATGGTATTCACTTCTTCTGAGAATGGTTCTCCCTCTAGTGTTTCAAGATGATACTCTCTAGACCCATATATCGATGTGAATATATAGGGTCCTTCCCTATTTGGTTCAAATTTCCCAGGCTTTTCTCTGTGTGGTTGGGTTTTGTAATTTATTTTCAGGACCAAATCTCCAATCTCAAAATGGCAGGCTCAGACTTTCTTGTTGTAGCTTCATTTGAGAGGGTTTTGATATGCTTTCAAGTGGACCAAGGTGGTTTGTTTCCACTCATATATCATTTCAAGCTCATGCAACCTAGAAACTCTATACTGCTCATCATCAATAATTCCTTGCATAGATACTCTTAGTGATGGAATTTCAACTTCAAGAGGTAAGATGACCTCAGTGCCATAGACAAAAGAGTATGGAGTGGCACCAATGGGGGTGAAAATTTTGGTTCTATAGGCACAAAGAGCTGGATTCATTTGAAGGTGCCAATCTCAGCCAACATCATTTACAGTCTTTTGAAGAATCCTTATTATTGTTTTATTAGATGCATCTTCTTGACCATTGCCTTATAGATAGTAAATGCTAGAAAATCCATGAAGGATTTTGAAATTCTCACAAAGCTTTGTAACATATTTATTTTGAAATAGGCTACCATGATCAGTAATGATAGCTAAAGGAACTCCATAGTGGAAAATGATATAATTCAAAATGAATTTTGAAACTTGCTTTCCTGTGATATATGTCATAGGAATAGCCTCCACCCATTTGGTAAAATACTTAGTGGTCATTATAATATACTTGTGCATCAGAAGACAGGGGTGTAATATTCCCTACAAGATCAACCGCTCATTGAGAAAAGGGCCATGGAGAAAAAACTGTCTATAGATCCTGCACTGGAGCATGAGTCATATTGCCATGGATCTAGCATTTATAGCATTTTTTAGCAAACTTGTGCACATCTTGCTCCATGGTGGGCCAATAATATCCAGCTCATACTAGCTTCTTAGCAAGACTTAAACCATTAAAATGTCCTCTGTAAATACCATCATGGACCTCATATAAATTAGTTTCAGCCTCTCACAAATTGAGGCAGCTGAGGAGGGTTTGGTCAAAGGCTCTCCTATAGAGGGTATCACCGATGATGACATAGTGGGAGGCTTGATGGATAAGGGCTCAACATTTGTTTTGAGATAGGACAGGAGGTAAGATCTGGGCATGTAGGTAAGATAGTAGAGCCCTAATGAGGCTAGGATCTTCCTCTCATGCTCACTTAGCCTATGATGAATATCTAGGCATGCCAGTCTTCTCTCATATTTCTATGATAATGCAAGCTCCTCCTGCGGTTACCATGCAACTTTGGTCAACTTTATATACTTTATGTTACTTATTGACCAATACAAGACCTGTTTGATCAACTTTGACCTAATTTTGACCTTATCCTAGGGTTTTGACCTATTTAGGAAGGTTTTCAAAGGTTTAGGACCCCCTAGACCCTATTTCCCCCCATTTGCAGTTTCCTTGACCAACTGCGCAGTTTGGCTTACCAATTGCGCAGTTTTTCTTACCAACTACACATGTAGTGCACTTGGTCATGCCAAGTGTGGTTTCTATGTAGTTGGGTGTGTGAGCTACATAGTTGGCATGTGTGGACCCCCTTTGACCCCATTTTGACCTATTTTTTATTCCTAAATGCTTAGAAATGAGTGTAAACCCTAGAAATGACTAAGAAGCACAAAAGTACTCACCTTTGGTCCTACATCGACCAACCATCGGTAGATGTACACTCATCCCCACACTTATTCTGCACTAGCACTCGATCCATTCTTGTTCTAGAGCTCAAATTCCTCCAAATGTGAGAGTTAAAATGACCTCCAAATCCCTCTCCAAGCCTTTTTATAGCCTCTTGGCTTCCTAGATGAATATGCAATCTTTTCCATTTGTGTTGGTCATGATTCTTTTTTCACTTTTCACCTCATAACTATTGTGTTTGACCTCTGATATTTGATCTATTCATTACTGTGGATTCGTCTCTTCATTGTCGACAAATTGACCTATCACTTGCATTTTTTGGTCAATTTATTGAGGGGGAACCTATGTATCTAGTTATCACTGGGGCATGTTTTTGATGTGATTTTCTTCAAGATTATTTGACACAATGCTCACAATCACATTGTATCAAAGAGGGGCAAAATGTAGAAACCCAAAAATGGTTTGAGCCTGCTAGTCTACGTGTTTTAACATTTTTGGCATTTCAATTGAAACATTGTTTTACGATCTAATTATTCATCTATGTTGCAAATATGATCTTTATTATATGACAACATTATGTCTTTTGTTGATAATTGGATATTGCAAATTGTTCAATTATCTACTGATATTTCTATTCTCTTGGATGAATTGATCATTTTCCTAATCAATTTTGATCAACCCTAAACCGATCCTATTTGACTCTATTCAATCCTAAACCATATCAATTAATCTTAAATCAATTCAAATCTATTCTATTATATTCCTAATCATTTTAGAATCATTTTAGACTCATTCCAACCATTCTTGGACATTGTCCAAGATCATCAATGCCTAATTAAATCACTTTTCAAATCAATCACACTCTTTTCTAAATCTAATCAATTTTTTGTCATCATTATAGGGGCATTTTCCAATTTCATCAATGCCATATCCTTTTATCAACTATTTCAGAACATTGTCCAAGATCATCGATGTTATCGTTATCAACCTATCATCATCAATTCAATAGTATTGTCCAAGTTCATCAATGCTATTGCAGATCATCATTATCTCTGAAACATTGTCCAAGTTCATCGATGTTTCCCTATTCCTATTTCAATCCTATGGCATCATCAAAGTTCATTGATGTTATTCGATCAGTTTCAAACATCATGAGCGCATTGTCTGTAATGTCCCCGCCAGGGAACCCATAAGGAATCAGGTCTTATGACCGAAAAATGCAACTAAATTTTTTTTTTTGCTAACATTACATCATTACTACTACACAATTACATTCCTTAAAGTTCCCTTATTGAATTCATTTGCTAACATATTTACCTTAATTATCCAAATTGAAATTCCATTTCCCTACTTTACTTTCACTTTAA